>JAYKKI010000015.1:26620000-26992500 GCA_039881145.1 Druceiella hillmani
TTGATAATTTAGTTGATTTTAAAAGAACGAGAAATTGTTTTTGGAGTTTACTCCTTAAGAATCGATTTTCAAATATAGCGCCCGGTAAGAAGTTGTATGAAGAGTAAAATCAGAAATTCAAAGCCTACGAAGTTCAGAGTGTTAAAAAAACTTTAATCGTTAGGTTTTGATCGTACAAAGTTCAGAGGGTTAAAAAAACTGTAACTGTTAGGTGGCAACATTTCTATGCATCTTTAGATATTATGTATTTATTTGACATTATGTGTTTACTTGAGATATTTATGTGTTTATTTGACATTTTCTTATGGCGTAAACGCAATGACGGAGTGCCACACATGGTTTACTATCGTTCGTTTATATCAAGATGTAATCATTAAATGGCCTCATGTGTGAATATTTAATGTCTTCTGTCCTACAAAATTAAAAAGTCTTTTTTAATTTTAACTTCTTAGTATGACGTTATTAAATATTTTTAATTTTGTTGTTTAAAATTGATCTTGTTCATTTGTGTTTTACTTGAAAATAATTATATTGTTAGCATTTTTTTATTAAATAATCTTCCAAAATGTATATTTATGTAACCATCTAAAATTTATATTTAATGATGTTAATATTTATATGTATGTATAGTGTTACCCATTTTATAAATTCCAAGACAGTCGCACTTAAGGACCAAACTCCAGTCGTGCTTCGGAGCTGACACGAATAATTTCTATTTTCTTTGGCAGCGCCTAAAAAATTATGATAATACAAGTGAAGCGAGACTTAAAAGCCGCATGGATATAATGCAATGTTCAGCTCTGTTTCCTTCCGAGTTAATTGGAATATATCTTACTAACTCCGAGCCGCGGTTTCGTTCGCGTGGAAAATTGTAAAAAAAGCATTGATATCTTGATAAACAAATAAACATTTTATAGTTTTGTTTTCTGAACGAATTTTTATAATTATAGAACCAAGAAGGTGTTATTCACTTACAATATATATATATATATATATATATATATATATATATATACACATATATATATATATATATACATATATACATGCAAGCAAAACAATTAAGTAACTGTGAATGAAAGTTAGATGAACAAGCAAATAATTAAAGTTATTGCACATAATCTACTCTACTCCATATTAATTCACCACCGAGATACAGTCACTGCTGTGCTAGTCTATAGGAATCATTAAATATAAATCGTATACCTTAAGAAGAGAGATACATTACCTTCGGTGCTGTTCCAAGAAATCAATGCCCTCGTGAAATAACGAAAAATCCACATGTAACTTGATTTCATAAGGTGACCGTACGTACAAGAATATGTTCCGAGTAGGGTCAAAAATTATTAGAAATATTTATATTTTATCAAAATATGGAGCCGTTCATTAAGCACAGACAGATTCACCTCACCGTCGCATTAATTAATTTGCTGACAATTCTCTCTCTGTTTAAACGAAAATGAAAAGTTATTTTATTACATTTATTATAAATAAAAATAATTCGGTTAAAAATTTCTCCTGTTGCAAAGATCAGGTTTTATTCCGATAATTTCGGAATAAAAGGTTAGGTTTTTATATTCGAAAATTACTTTCACAGACTTATTGCTTTCTTGAGATAAACGACTTATAAATGAAATCAAAGATTTGACCATTTCCTTAATAAAAAATCAATGAAATACCTTTTTATCCCTGTTTGATATTTTTCGTTTTCCGTTGTTTATTTGTTCTATAGTCTTGGTCAATTTTAGTTAAATCTAGATAACCAGTTCAAACAGTAGGATTTTTGATATAATATGATTTTAAATAAAACATTATTCTTCCTTACCTCGAATACCAAGAAAGGTTTCCTATGTCCTAAATTACGTATATCCTACATATTTATTGTTATTTTAATAACTAATTTGTATATCGGTGATCTTACCTTCGATCACCGTTAGAAAAAAAAGGAGGAATTCAAAAAAATTATCACAAGAAATTTGATTACAGCGTTTTTTACGCGGAAAATAAATGTTTTGCTTAGTCAGTATTTAGATTATATAGTCTTATATTGAATATGCATATGTTCTCAACTAATCTTTGAATTAATACATGAAACGTATATTTAAAAGTGAAAATTGAAAAATAATCTTTGCTTTCAAACTTGGCACTCTCCGCCTTATTCCTTACAAAATATTAAATCTACTTTCATTATTCAATTTATTAGTATTTCTTTCATTCGACTGAATGCTTCTAGATGCTAATTTTACTTTCTAAATTAAAAATTCCAGAATTAGTGAACATAATTGTTATCGAGATGACTAATAAATAATGAGCGTTTTGAAAAGAAATGTAACTTTATCATAGTTTATTGTCAATAATCATGAGTGACATATAAACGATAATTATCGTCTATCCTTCTGTTTACTTTCAAAAGTAGAAACTTCCAGGTTTTGAAATGAAAAATTAGTCAACGAATTTTAGCAAAAGATTCCCATCATCGAATTTTTTTCATGCACAATATTACTTAACGACCTGAATAGATAAATTTCGGATGGCGTGTGGTATGGTGAATAAAAGGGATATAGAATTATTGTCCATTCCGACTTCAAACATTGTAGTCGAACAATCCTTGCGATACACAGGATGCGCGACATTTTTATGCGAAAAAACTCTATTAAATATAAAATGCGAAAAAACTCTATTAATATGGAACATATTTAATATTTTTTTTATGTGTAATCTGTGTAATCAATAAATATATTTTAATATTTATTTGCCTAGGCTGTCAGTTTAAATATAATTATTCTAATCGGAATTAATTCTCGATTCATCGCTATCGAATTCGAAGTTGGACTGGCATAATATTTGAAATAATATGATACTCAAAAAGGTACAACAAACAGTTATGACGTAAGTGATAATTCGATAAAATGTTAGTTTAGAGTTCATATAATTAATATCTCAACATTAAATGCAAGCAATCTTTTTAAAAGACCAACAGTCATGACAACAAACCATGAAAGCCTTTCAATCCGATGCTTGCATATATAATTTACTTGACAATAGTTATATCGTCAGCATTTTTTTATTAATGAATAGACGGTAAACTCAATGTTGCTTGAAGCCGGTGAACAAAATGTATAGTTAGATATCTTGCATATTTATGTATGAAAATGTGCTGTTGCAACAGCTACAACATTACTGACAACTTCTAAAATTATTGCAACTGCTGTTACTTGAGACGTCATTTTCCAAATGTTTTTCCTATGTACGTTTTAAGCTTAGCACAATGAACTTTTATGGTTTTTATCAGTCCAGAATGAGATAAGGTCATTACTTATGAATTCCAAATATATGAATGAATCAGCAGAAAGTAACTTATGACGTGGACACTTTTAGATTGTTTTGATCAATTTCATATACGATTACAAAATAGAAGGAGAAAAAAAATAACCGCCATATGTAAAAATAATTTCCCCATAAAACTTTCGAGCTTTATACTAGTTTTATTAAAGTAAAAAATATATATGAGTTAATTATATGATTAAGGCCAAGATCAACAGTAGTTGCTACGGCTAATGAAATAAAAAAATAAAAAAAGTGGCAAATGAAGTAAAAAGTAGGTTTAAAAGTTTTTTTCAATGATTTAGGATTGTAATAAAATATTGTAATTAAACACAACTTTAGTTAAAATGACGGTTAAATTTAAAAAAAATGTGAAAACGGCACTCGATTTCAAACATCATATCAAGAATTTTTTATAGCCTAATTTGTACATAGTTATGTACTCGGATGTAAGCAAATCTATAGGGTCGATTTTAATCAATTTATAATAGACATATCGAATTGAAACTTTGCAAATTTACGCAATTCTGATGACAATATAATAATATGGCTATCGCTGCTTCTCTCCTCCGTCGTCATACCATCGAACTGACATGATGATGGAGGAGGGAGGAGTTTATAGGAACTTCTCAATGGCTAACAGTAAATCCGTCGATTTTTGGCTAGTTTGACTTATTCTTATCTCCATGAGTCCTTCAGTTGGAAAAGCGTGATTTTATATATTTTTTTTAAACTTGGTTATAAACTATTTCACGTTTCATGCAAATTCAACATCAAAACATTTGTGCCACCATTGCTGTTTTCAGTAGTTCTGCCGTCTGCCATGATCTTCTAAATTCAGAACTATTTTTTTAGACATTTAAAAAAATTCCTGACCTGAATACTCTTAATACTTGTAAAATCATTCTAGCTTAACTCTTCATGCCAGAAAATACTGTTTGCATCATTTTATGGTGTGAAGCGGATATCATAAATGTTAATTTGAATAATGGGAAGCCAATTTACAATTACTATATATTTTTTTAAATATATATTGTTTTTTAAAATACCTTTATTATAAGTTATTTTTTAGTCAAAATAAATAAGCATATTGAAAAATAATGCTGAAATTTAATTAACTTCGTATTTATATATATAAATCTAGTTAAAAATTAGCATTTTATTCCAGTTTTAACGGTATATTTTTCTTTTATTAGTTCCTCGTTAATTTTTTTAAATAGTTTCACGGTCATCGGCCATAGGCCCGTAAACTGTTGGACACATGCCTTTGCCAATGCGCATATTATTGAAAGCAATTCCTATGGACGCCGCGCTGGTCAGGCGTGTTGACGATCACAGATTTTAGCTCTTCGCACTGGCGGTGATACTGCGCATGTGCGGCCTTTGGCGTTTTAGCTACTTTTGTGTGGTTTGTGGTGTTTTAGCCACGCCATTGCAAAACCACTCCGGCCTCGCTCGATGAACAACCGGTAATCTAATCGGAACCCTTTAGTGCGCCGCATTGTTCGCAACCCAACACATATGATAGCGTTTTTAGATAGGTTCCACTAGCATTTTTTATCTTTTTGTTTCAATCAACGTGAATGGTCATTTTCTGCTGATCACAAATTTATGTTCTTTAATTAAGTTATTTTTTTCATAAATTTATACGTAAACCCTCAATACACACCAACGCTAGTTCACTAATTTTACTACACTTACAATAGCGTTCTCTTTAATTCTTTTTTACAGCTGCACGAGTATATGAATAATAGTAAATTAAAACAGTATATTAACAGAAATCTACGTACTCATAGCGAACTCACAACGTGTGTTTAAACAAAATCATGAAAATGTAAAGAAAAATAATCATAAAAAGGCCGATATCGAAATATAAGAAACCCCTTGCAAGAATATATCGATAATCTTCTAAATAAATACTATTTCCTAAGAGCTGTACATAATGTAATGTATATATTGGCTTACTAAATTAACATAAAATCGATACGAGTAAACCGCGTCGACTCTTCATTAACCTTCAGCATGCATATTAAGCTGAATATAAGGGAAGTTGTTCATTAGGAGAGCTATCCCACGTTTTTACATAGAAACGACTCACAACAATGGAAAGCAAAATACTTATGTAAATTCCATCGGCATCCAATAACGGCATGAGTATTTATATTGGCTCTATGTGGAAGCAAGTAGTGATATGGTGGGCAAAGATTACTTTGAAAACTCTCATAAGTAATATTTTGATTAGTATTATCAATGTAAAATAAAATAAAACGTCAAATAAATTTAAATAAATATAGAAAAAAATCCAAATAAAATTTACTTAAAAAATATATGAGTTCTTAATTTCAGAAAAAATACTAACTTTAATTACGACCGATTCCTTTTGAAGCTACTTTAAAAAGAAGCAGGTTCTCAATTCTGTAGTATTTTTCATGTACGTTAACGCTTATTTCTGAATCGCGTGAACCGACTCAACAGATTTTTTTGTGAATATATAACTCAAGGGTGGTCCAATATAAGTTATATCAAGATCTGACAATGCACTCTGTAGCTTGGCAATGAACCTCTTCAACGGATGCCGGTGTCGTTTCGTTGCGTCCAAATTTTGTTGACAAAGAAATTACAGTACCAACTGAACCAGGCTCTTATATTATTATATGGGCTTGTGCCAATAGAATTCGTCAAAAGATGATAGTACCGATAGTTATTCGTGATTAAAATATTTGTGTTTAAGATTAGAAAAAAAAAATCAAGGTGACGCGGTAAACATAGCTTTCATTATTATTTTTTCTCATTCATCCAGCTCTGATTTATAAAAATCTAAATTCAGGCTATTCAGTATGCTCTTTTGAAATATTCTTTTAATTTATTTTCATAATTCTATTTCTCTCGTTTCTTTAGAATGTTATAATAATAAAATAATATTTACTAATATAATAACATAATAAACGTAATTGAATAAAACATACGTAGGGAATAAAAAATATAATAACATAATAAACGGAATTGAATAGAACACATATGGTTACAAAAAGAAGAAAAACCGACTTCTAATGAAGCACTGAGATGTCAAAAAATTACTAGTCTTTACTCTAAGGAAGTACTGTAATAATGTCAGACATCGATTTCTTTTGAATACGTATTAACAGTTTTTAGTTACGTTGGGTCTCGGTGTGAACTTAAAACAAAAATGAACAGGAAATCCCGAAATCTAAGTGATATTCGTTTCATTTCCTTTTTCTGCTCTATTTCTTTTTATTTCCAATTAACAGGCATCGGTGTCTTTTACTATTACAGTATTAAGTTAAGGTAAATGATAAATATTTAGAAATATTGAATGTATTTTAAGAAAAATTCATTTTTTATGATAAATATTTAGAAATGTTCAATGTATTTTAAGAAAAGTTCAATTTAAAATAATTTTTATGGTTTCATACTTCAAAGGAAAAAGCTACCTTTATAAGATCATTTCGTTGTCCGTCTGTCGATCGATCAAGACCCTTTTTCTCAGGAACACGTAGAGGCATCAAATTGAAATCCATATCAAGGTTCGAAGTTAACGCAATCAAGAAGAATCATAAAGA
The DNA here is from genome assembly GCA_039881145.1 of Druceiella hillmani. NCBI lineage: Eukaryota > Metazoa > Arthropoda > Insecta > Lepidoptera > Hepialidae > Druceiella > Druceiella hillmani. The sequence goes on from JAYKKI010000015.1 coordinate 26,626,906, forward strand.
TATATCATTTAGGCCGCATATTTTGACACTTGCAAATAAATTAAAACCTATAGGGTACTTCCCGTCGACCTAGAAACATGAAGTTTTGCAAGATGCAAGTTCTAAGTAAAGGAAAAGATCCGAAAGTCATTAATTTGTAGTTATATCACATAAAAAAGTATTTTTTTAAATATGCCAATGTACAAAATATTTTTGTTCTAAAAATGAAAAATTTGTAAATAGAATAATAGGAATATTACGTAATATTTTATTTTTTTAAATGCCATAGTGTGTACAGAACCCTCATGGTCCGATTTCCTTTTGCGCTCAACAGGTTTTTGTTTCCAAACTTTTTTTATCTATAGGTATTTTATATAAATATTTTTAAGAAAATTGACACCGTCCGATAACCATATTGTGCAATATGACAACACAAATTAAACGCACGTAAAACGTTTCATTTTGCAGCTTTGAGCTAATGCTCACTCGTAGCTACAGGTCGTAAAACTCCCTGTTGTTTCGGATAAGCCAGTGACTCGTGTCATTTACCGGATCGTATAAATTTCGCAGGGTTTTGTGCTTCCACCCATCCAGTAGAACCCGTCTTTTTTTAGCGATGACGCACGTCTAGCTACCATAAGTCACAACTGGTTGAATTATGGTTCTATAAATTTACTTCTTTAATCGCCAGAATTCTAAATGTAGATGGATAGACTAACAGATTTGATTAGTCGCTTCTTTATTTCGGCTCAATCATCTAATTGAATACCTGCCCGTCTCAAACATCGACTAACTAGATTACCACCGCTTTTGATTAAAATTATTAGCAAATCATTTTTATAATTATAAATATAGGCCCCCGAATGGACAGGGATTAAAATATGTTTTGTGAAAAAAGAAAACTCTTTAGCATAACGACGTTTGCTCAAAATCAATTAATATTTACCAAAGGTTCTTTTTTAATTATACGTATGTTTAGATAAAAAATGTTATGTATCTTATTAAAACTTCTCTCAAAATAATTATTGTCTGTCAAAGTAGACTAAACGAGTATGCTCTTCTGAACAAGCACCTTGAATGAGCTCCTTTTAAAAATTGAAGAACTAGATTGAAAAAGTCTAAGAATATGCAAATATTGTCGGGAGTCAATACAACAGAAGAAACAAAATTAAAATAACTCTCGTTTGTGAAGTTAACAAATGTACAGATGTCTCTCATAAAATCTTTGGTAATAAATTTACATATCTACACCTTTATATCGTTGATTTATAATTTTAAAATTATATTTAATAATGCAATTCTAACACCGTTTTTTCATCTGATGCCAATTCAATAATTAAATAATGTTTTAATTAAATATCTCAATGGTTTTATACAGTTTATAAATACAAGAAAACATTCAGTGAAATTAATATATTGTTCATGAAAATATTTACTTTTTTGGATGGGGAGAGGCTTCGTAAATTTGTACAATTTTGATTTGTTATTGCTTTATCTACATCTGTACATATAATGAAACTGTAGAATTGGTGTGCCTGTACTGAACTGAAGTTGTTTACAAAAAAATGATTTAGAGGGACAGAGTCAATCCAACAAAACCCAGCCGAACACAATTTATTGGAACGTAACCCAACTCAATCTAACTTAATCTAAAATAGCCCAACCCAACTTTGCCTAGCATAGGCCAAGCCAACATAATCCAACACACCATAACCCAACCTTAATGTAAACTAACAAAACCCAACCTTACATAACTCAATATAACCCATTCGAAACTAACTGAACATCTATACATATAATACAATTGTAACAGAGTAAATCGTGAAAATGGAAAATATTTTAAAAGGAATGATTGATATAGCGTACAAAATGACAATAGAAGCCGGAAAACCTTTTTTAAAATTTTTGTTTGCCTATATTGTTTTTTAACTTTTTTTTGTTTTGCGTCAAACATGTTAAATCTGCTGGACGAATTTTGATGAAATTTGGTATGGTAATAGTTTGTAACCAAGAGCAACAAATGACAGAAAACAAATTTTTTTTATTTCGAATTTCATGTGAGTGAAACCATAAAGCGCATCTAGTAATCCAATTTAACCAAACTCAACTCAACTCAACTCAATCCAACCCAACTGAACATAACCCAATGTAACTTAACCTAACCCAATATAAGGCAACTCAACGTATCCCAACCCAATCCAAAATAACTTAACCCGAGCCAACATACCCAAGATAACCCAACTTAACTCTATATAATCCAACATAACTTAAGCAACTCAACATAATCTAACATAACCCAATCCAACATAAACTAACATAACCCAAACTAAACCCAATTCAATCCAGCGTAACCCAACAGAATCAAACTCATTCCAACCTAACCCAATCCAACATGAAGCAACATATTTATAACAAAATTGCACAATTGTCGTGTTTGAATATTGAAGATGTTTACGAATAAATTAATACATGAAGTACTGAATTAAAAAGCAAAAAATCATTATCGGATCTATTTTCTCTGTCTACTCTATTTTCTCTGATTATATATTAGAGTATGTGAAAGTGTGGAAAGCTTCGTCTTGAAATCAGACTGAAATGTTAAGCGTTTTCATTTACATAACGCTAATTTTAGAAACCAAAGTCATTTATGTTTGAGAAAAAGCGCCCCACACTTTTGCACTCAAATATTCATGAAATCAATAGAAATATGTCTTACACTAAATTTATAACTGAGTGGACAGAGAAAAGAGGTTCGATAATTTTGTTTTGCTTTTTTGTGCATAATTTTTAAAACTGTGTTTTTTATTTTTCACTATTCATTTATTTTTACTTTTTGTAGTATTTTATTTTTTCACGAATGAACAGATTTTTCTATTTTACTAAATATTTGCATTGTCATTGTTTTTTGATACATGGGCAAAATTTTGAATAATTCAGACTTCTGGAAAAATTAAATGAATGAAAGATTCGTTATTTTTTTAAGGTTAATTTCTGCCCAGATATGCATGGACTGAAGTGAAGTATGAAATAGTGTAGGAAGGGTAAATGCTTCATATAAATGTGAGTAGACGTATGAGGACAGACATCATTGCCAGTCGTTTTCCACAAATGAAATTTTTCGATATTGTATGTATGTGTATAAATGTGTACTTAATAATAATTTTAATCTGTTATCAATATTTCTAATTTATTTTCTTTGGTATGTTTAGTAAACGTCCATGTAAATTTGATTTATGTGCACTTTATTGGATTCTGTTGAGTCTTAAGTAACATATAAGCTATTTTTTATTTCAGTGGACCAGCTAACTGGAAGATATGGCAATTTGAACACTCATCATGATTCATGGCACAACTAGAGGTGAAAATATTGCCCACTATATATTTCATAAATACAAAAACGCCTTGCATATTTCAAAATTCCTATCTTATTTGTAAATCTGGTTAATATATATATATATATATATATATATATATATATATATATATATATATATATATATATATATATGTATATAAATATATATATATATATATATACATATATATATATATATATATACATGTATATATATATATATATAAATGTATATATACATATTTTTCTTATTTTTGTTAAGATTTTCATGTATAATATAATATTCTCATTCACTGATGATAATAGATAACTAAACTCCATTATCTGCTTCTATCTATACTTCTCTGTAAGAAACAAAACAACACACAAAACGGGGAATTCATATAACAAGTACTACGCTTACATATTTAAATGTCACTGTGGAAAAACTTTCGAATCTGTCTCAAGAGGACCAAAGGGAATACTGAGATCTATATTTAGATTGTATGATGAGTTATGTTTACCTGAACCGCATTGATTCGCCCCTGTATCCAGTTGTTCCGTAAGACATCGTAATGGCGTAGTTGAAAAAAAATAAAAATGCTAAACTGCTTACTTACAGAGTACGTCCCTCAAAATAGCCATATATATTGTATACCAATATATTTAAATGGAATTAATAAGATTTTTTAAAAAACAATAGAAAAAACTAAGGAAAATTTATGTAAAATATAAAAAAGTAATTTACAGGACAAATTTCATTAAGAAATTATATGCCCAAAACAAATACCCCTATTGCATACATAATTACCTGAGTTACGATAACTGTCAATACATGATCTTCGGGCAGTCGATATAATTTTGTTTTCGTTTTATTTAAAACTTTCCTTCTGTTCTGAGGGTATTCTGTGAGGAAGACTCCTCCGTGAAGAGGAGCAATCCTCTTTAAACGGATTTATTTTTAAACAAGATCTCGAATGAAATAATCTCAAAGTCTCCAAATTGTTACTTAATGAAGCCTGGAGATTGAACAAATATTTAACGGATATAAGGAACAACATTCGTACGTTTCGACCGCAGTTGATTAATATGGGGCATCAAACAGGGGCAACAACTATTCCGCCCTTGTTGAAGTTGCCACCGCCAGTTAAGTTAATTACAGGGAAGTGAAGAATCGCACGCGAGAACCATTAACGGTAAAAACTTCTCCTTTATTACAGAAGCCGTGAACCTATTGGCTAGCAAACAGCACACATGCGGATCAGTTCGCGGAAAGAACTTTGTTAGCTGTTTGTGTGATAAGAATACAAAGCAGCTTCTCTTTGGGACGGAATACGGAAACGAGCTGTTTTGTAACTTCAAAGGGAATTTAAATTCAATAATAAATTCGTACCTGCCTCCTGGCCGGAAACTTCGATAATTATATATTTCAACGTCTCAGTGGCCTTAACGAGTTTGAGCAATTTTTTAAGCGTTACGTGTTATATTTGTCTTATGTGAAGACGTACTGCGGGAAAGAATTGCCTCTTTAATGAATAAATTTCAATTTTGTAGGTTTCTGACATAAAGAGGTAAAAAACCTTGTCAAGTATGAGTGCAACTCACACTACGAGGGTTCCGTACATATTATTCCTATTAAACTATTTACAAATATTAATTTATCATAACGTAAATGCATTGCTATCTTTCAGAGCCGTAAATATGGTAAACATTTTAAAAATTATGAAATCTAAGTCATCGGTTAGTCGGTAATACGGTTGTCCTACAATTATTTTCGTAAGCTTCTAGAAACACTGTTTTCATAGTTTTGAGTTCAGTAACCTAGGAAATATTGGATATCTTTTCTGCGTTTTATTCAGTATATATCTGAAGTATATCTTCTTATACGTAATATTTTAAAAAAATTTTTATTTTAATTCCGTATAACTATCGTATTCTAACCATACCCCGCATTGTATATGGAGTTTGAAGTTATTTTTGGATATTTAATTTTAACCCCTAAAATATCGATACAAATATTTTTGAGTGTTGGCCATTGAGATATGTACAGATTAATATGGTTTAGTACTATGCCAAATTTCAACTTCCTGCATTTCACAAGCGATTTCTGAGAAATATATCTGTGACAGACGAAAAAACAGACACACGAGTGGTCTCATAAAGATTCTGTTTTCCTTTTGAGGTATGGAACCCTAAAAACTGAATTTTTAGGATTAAAAGTTATCAGCTAACTCTTACGATTATGCCAATCTATTAACAAATTAAAAATTTATCTTACAAACCTAGGCATCTATGTCTTAAAAACATATATATATATATATATATATATATATATGTATACATATATATATATATATATATATATATATATATATATATATATATATAGAAAATGGACCATTTGCCCAAATTAAATTTAAAACTATTAACTTAAGCTCAAAAATATCAAGACCAATTTCTACATTAAAAAAAATCAACCACCATATTTGTTATTTAAAATTGATACAAATAATTTTTCTGGAAACCATTTAAAATTTAAATGAGACGAACTTTTATTGTAAAAAGTACCAATTGCAAGTATTAGGGTAATCATGAAAACGATTTTAAAACTCAGAAGTTCTATTACGTCACTAAACTTTGAGTTACGCAGGGTATTCCGCGAATTATACGTGCCTCCGATAGTCAGACTTCAACGAAAAGTAATATAGGCAATGAGAGCAAAAGTTAAACCGGTCGGGTAAAAAAGGTTATTTAGACGTTTTTTCAAGTATAAGCAAACTATAAAAAAATAAAATAAAATATGTGAAAGAGTTAAACATACTACAAAATATGTAATGACATAATATTACTTCTCATTATCTTCACAAAAAATAATCCACAACAACTATGTGAGTGCTAACTCCTTAATAATACTACGGTTACAAAATCAAGAACAAACAGGATGTCAAAAATAATATATTTCTTAAAATGTTTTTTTGAAATCATTCGTTTTATGTGCAAATAACCCAACAATAAAATAAAATAAAAAGTTTCATAGTAAGTTTGTAAGTAAGTTTTTAAGTTAAAACTTTGTGTTTTGCATCTCAAAAATGAGAGGTAAAAAGAACATAATTTAATTGCAGCTTCCATTAACCTTCCTTCAACTCAGGTTGTCTTGGGGCCCCTCCAGTAACGACAAAAAAGGGGACATTCGAAAGTTCCCTAATAGTGTCCTGTATCTACTGTCTCAACGCATCCACCCAACACGTTTAGAGATTCCATTTTTTCAAAGAATCCATTTTTTCAAGAACGCTTTTTGTGAACACTCTGAATGATTCAAAGTTCGGTCCATTGTCAACCAAGTCTCGGTGACTAAATATACCATGATCTAAGTTTCAGCGTGATTCTACGTTAATATTTAGACGCATGTTCTCTAACAAAACTCAAGTAGAGTTTTTCGCTCGTTCGCATCGTTGTGCTGACTACAGTGGAAAAAAAACGTGATTCATGTTCTACGTCTCAAGTTCGCAGGTATACGCTGGGCTATCTTGTAACGTCTAAACAAACTGGCATGAAAACCGCCATTCCCTTTAGAAGTTGGGAGGTATAATAATCGAAGACGAGCCAGTTTTTATTCAGCGGCTTGGAGACATCGGGGAAAAAGAACCTGGTCGTATCCCTCTTGGTAACTCTTACCTCGAGCCAAGATGAAGTTCGCCGCCTTTTCCGCAATCGCGAAGTCAGCAGATAGAAAACCCGCCAAAACTGGCAAACCATCCGTTGAGCAGGTTCTGTAAGCCATACTCAGCGGCAGCAGCGGCGCACGCTGCGATCTTAGCACCATCCGGCTAACTTGTTGGACCAAGACATACTATGGAGCTCACACCAATTGCACATAGGACAATATACCAAGGTATATTGCCGTATACATCAGTTTGAGGGTAGAGCTATTCAGCCCCCAGCCGGCACCGGCAAGCCGGACCATGGCATAGAAGGCAACTCTAGCCCTTTCCCCGATGTACCACGCATATAATAGAAAGCCGCCGGGCATCGAGGACCATGCCCAGGTAGGTAACCTGATCCCGCACACCGATCCTGGCACCAGCCATAACGACAGACGGCTTCCTCGCCAGCCTACCCTTGAAGAGGAAAGCCTCGGACATTTGTCGGGCAATGCAAACTTGTTCTTAGTGCCCCAGTCATGTAGCTTGACGAGAGACTCCGCCGTCCGGTTCTCTATTTCTCTTCGGCTCGCTCCTCTACCAAAAGCAGAGTGTCGTCCGCATATGCGATGGTACCGCATCCCTAAAGGGTTATCACAAGTGTGCCATCGAACATCACATTCCACAAAATTGGTCCAAGGATCAGGATGATTATTAGAGAAAGTATTCCTCTTTGTACCACTTTCTTGACAAACACTCGAATTTTCATTCAATACATTTTTAAACATCTTAAATATTACCATCCCACAAATTGTAACTATTTACGTTGTTTATTTATCGTTTTTTACTAAGTTTACTATATTATTGATGGAGTTTGCCAAACATAATTTCAATAGAAATATATCTACGAAGGAGCCTAATAATGATAGTAAGTTGGATGAAGAGCTTCTCTATTTTGGCGATAAAAAATAACATGTCCTGAAACATGGTCAAGTTCATTGTATCGTACATTATAACTGTAGACAAATACTGAAAGCTCAAATGTGGTAAACTTTATTTTATATTTAATATAAATGTCATGACTGAAGTAGTATCTCTGCATAAATTCAGCACCGGTGGTATGGTGAAAAACTTCACAGTTTGTTGTAGTTCAGTTAAAAGTTTAACATACTTTAATACTTCTGCTTACGTTATGGAGCATACAAGTAAACAAGTTAAAATATTGAATTTAATATTATTACGTAAGGTAAATATAATAACTTTATTTCAAAACATATAATTAAACTTTTTAATTTATCTTTAATCCTATATTGTTTAGTAATCTATGCATTACTATTTTAAGTAGTAACATTATTTTCAATAAGAATAAATTTTAACCAATAGGTCCATATGCAAAATAAATGCAAATTCAGCAGGTTCTCCTTGCTTCGTGCGAATAACTTTTAGAATTTTTTTTTTAATAATGCTGTACGTGTATACAAGATTCAAAATAAAAAAATATTCGTCACAGTTTCCAGTTTAAAAGAAAAGTTTAGTAAATTAATGGTTTGTTCATGCATTGATATTTTGATTTATTGCAGATTTCGAGAAGAATTTCCGAGGGTTAAAGAGCTCTTGTCCATATTTTTCTACAAGGCTAACATTTTTCACAAGCCGAAAATTATGATAACGTGGCAAGAATATGAATACCATGTATCAGCGGTAATTTTTCTTTGCGGTGTAAGACGAGACGGATATGAGCTATTCCCAATATTGATTCTGAAATGCCAACACTGCAAAATACCTGGATGCAAATGGAAGCATTATATTCTACGACAACTGATAAGTTGTAATTGCAGAAGTACTACTTTTTAATGCGAGCGAAGTTAGGTAAAAGCTGGTATAACAAATAGATGGAGACAATTAAGTATTCCATTTTTTTTGGTAACAATCGAAAATCGATCTTAAACCATATTACACATTTTTTTTAAACCATATTACACATTTTTTTTTAGTTTGAACCTAATTCGAATTAGGGATGCCTACATACAAATTCCAATATATACTTATACATAGGTTTACAGCTATGAACTAGAGTGGCGAAAATTTCTAATTATATTATTTACATAAAGGCACTTCAAACAGACACAATCTTTGTTCTATCTCTATACTTACATGAAGGTGTAAAAATCGTGTCTATTATTCATGTTGGAGATTCTATACATCAAACTGGATAGAAAATGTAAAAGAGCTGTAGGACCTTTCTTAGACGTTTCTAAAAAAAACAACGATTCCAATGAAAAACAAAATACATGTTTTATAAAAACCCGCCGTGTTAAAGAATAATATTATATTCACAATATGTCATAATTTTGCTTGAACGCTATTATTAAAATAATATGTTTTATCCCAAAAACCCACTTGATCTTGTCATTTCAGAATATAAAGTAAAATGTAACATAAAGTAACACAATTCCACTTAACAACTTTTCAGGAAAATATATTCATTTTAGAACCGCATTTTATAAACGAATTAAGAAATAGACTGAGTAAATGCAACAAATACTTATTATTTGAAAAATCAGCGCTGTTATTCGCTGATATTTCTTTAAGACATATAAAGAAAAGTTGATGCAGTGATACAATAATATTTTTCGGGATAAGCTTTACGAAATGTCAGCTATTTGTGTAATCTGTCATCTTGAATAAAATATGACAGGTGGATATCGAGGTGTAAAATAAATATTCAGAGCTCGCTCGTGTGGAATTTGTGTGCACACTTATTTATGTATTTTTCTACCTGCTTTGGAAACGAATAATGCATTATTCGCATAAAAAAATTTCTTCTACAATAGTTTATGTAAGTTTCAAAGTTCAATTCGGAACATCACACTTGCTACTATATATACCGAATAACGTTAACTACTAAGGCTTTAATCAAATCACGCGTAAATAGTTGTATTTTTTATTTTTTATTACCCTAAATTACAATACTGTTAACTATTTAACTATAGTTACAAAGGACCAGAGATTCACCATTCATTCATTACAACACACTAAGATCGTTTACTTGATTTTTATTTAGCGACACGTATAGGCATTAGACGATGCATATGGTGAGTCAACATAACGTAACTCCAATGGCTCGATGTATGTGTCGACATAATTTAGTCGACGTAAATTTCTAGGTTTGCTTTTATAAGAGCAGTTATAACTAACAATATTCCCAAAAATATTTTAAAATATTATACTAAATATAAAGCCAATAAAGAGTCTTATATATATATATGTATATATATACATATATATATATATATATACATATATATATATATATATATATATATATATATATATATATATATCAATTCTCCCAAAAATGCCTCAATTTTATCAAATCTTGAACTTTAAAAACGTAATGTTGCGTCTCTCTGAGATTAGTTGTTATTTATGGCAAGAGTATTTCGCTAGCATATCTGCTCGTGCAATGTCTTCAATTTCATATAATTTACAACTTCCTGCAAAATTGTCATATTAATTATAATTTCAATAAGGCTATTTAAACGGAAAATTAACTGAAGAGTAGCCACTAAGTTAAATGATGTTTACCTTACACGTCGTGGCTTATTAAATCAAGGTTGATTGCCTGTCTGTATATAAATTTGGCGTACAGCTTCATCATCGTAACATACTCTTCTTCGAAGTAGGTAGTACGAAGATGGATATAAAAGATGGATTAGAGTTACGAGTTACACATATAACATCTTTCACTTAATGTTTTCGAGTACAATCATTCGGTTGATGAGCGTCATTGAAGCGACACATTCATCTTTGACTACTATTTTCAGTTATCGAAGTTGATATATTTGCAAGTTAATTGTACTTACCATCGCTGCTGGCTGAATACTAAATAAAAAATATTACTCATTACGAGCATACTAGTTTTGAGGTTATGATGTGGTCAATATATGTATAAATAATTTACAGACAAAGGTAAGAAAATATGAAATTAATGAAAAATATGTATATTGAATGTATAGGGAAAGAAGACTAACATTAAAATAGAGGTAAAAAAAGTATTTAAATCCAATAGTTTCATTTTACAATCGATTCAGTTATGAAAGCTCGAAAATAATTAGTGGACGTCGATATTGGGGTTTGACTAAAATAAAAACGTGGGATGTATCTTGTCAAAAACCCTATAGAGCCCGATGTACCAACGTGACTCCTTAATAAAACTCTACGGTACAATTAACGGGGAAACATTACGGGAGCTCCACGTTTTTCTTCGCATATATTATTAAATTTTAGCGTAATTTTAAAATAATACTAGTTTGAACTGAACTATATTTTATATATTTATATTTATTTATCTAAACTATATTTTTATATAGTTTTTATTGAATAGCTTCAATTTAGATAAAACATATCTAAATTGAAGCTATTCAATAAAAACATATTATTTAAATGATCATAAACTTAAAAATAAGAGGATTTGATTTTCCTCGCTTGATTTTGATACAAATACTCGTCCTATATATTCTCTAAATAATTTTAACGTTCAGGATATGTAGTCTAAAATTATCAGTGTAAATTGAGCCCTGGCAATTAAATATAACATAACAATGCAATGGTAAATAGAATTGATGTAAATTAAATTATGCATATTATTTATATCTCACTAACAATGTTAAGCGTTCGTCGTGAAAAAAAGTCGATAAAAAAAATTAATGTACATATGGATGAAGCAGAAATGCAAAAAGTTTTCGAGGATTTTGTGGTTATCAACTTGACCAAATGTCTAAAGAAGGTCTTCGACTAAGAGGGAAATAAAAAGTTACTCACATCGACCTCTCATTTGCAGTTCATTTTGACTATTCTATAATCCACAAATGACAGTTTAAAGTAGATATTTGAGGTACTGAATTATTTCGTACAGTTGTATTTCTATACTAACTTAATTAAGGAGTGGCGACCTTTCTAAAGGATAGCCGTAATTTACGCACATCTGAAAGTTTTTATATAATTTGAAAAAAAATATTTTTGAGGTACTTTGGATCATAAATAAATATATTTCATATCTGTAATAAATTAAACTTTTATTATATTTTGTCTAAATGCAAATAAGTAACTTTATTATTTTAAATATTCTTGTGGTATTTTAAAGATATCATTAGTGAAGTATTTTTAATACATTATATATATTAGGCTGGTAACTTATACTGCCACATTTATGTACACATTTTTTTTATATATAGTTAATAAAATCAATCGTTAATTATATAAGCACCGTCGGTATCTAACTTTGTAGCCAACGTGTATGCAGAGCTAAAGTTTCGTTCTTATAGAAATCATTAGGCCTATGACTGAAAAACCGGTGAAGTTTGATTTTGATATGACTTTCGTCTTTAAATTTTATATCTGGTAAATTATTAGACATCGAACGAAACAGATGGTAATTAGATGGCAAAAGATCTGGGGAGTACAGTGGGCGAAGTAACATTCTCCATCCAAATGAATGTTTTCATGTGTTACTTTTACTACGTGGGCTCGAGCATTGTCATGTAAAAAATAAACTTTGCTTTGATTTGAAGGAAGTTTAGCACTCACTTTGCTCAATTGTTCACAGTAAATGTTAGTTGTAATTGTATTGTTAGCTTGAAAGAGTTCCCAAAGAAACACTCCGTTTATATCCCACCCATGCATTCATCTTTTGTCCAATATTATATTTTTGTCTAGGTACACCTTTTTCTTCATCCCCTAGCCACTGTCGTTTAAGCTAAAAATTAACATAAGCCACCCATTTTTAATTTCCTGTAACCAGATACTTTAGCCTCACGTTGGTATGATGGGAACTCAGTAGTTCCAACCACACATTAGTTTTACTCTGAAGTTGAAAAGTGTTAGCTCATATGGTAGCCGAACTGAATTTTGCCACTTATTTCTCAAAGCATGAAATTGTTTTTCCATTGCAGTATTAGAGAATGAAAACAGCTTTGGCAAACAACACGCACTCAATCTGAAATCTGTTTCAATAAGGCTTTTGAATGTTTCCAAATCAATTGCAGGAGGTCGCTTTGGATGAGATGAGATGGTCGCTTGTTTGAATTTTTGGAACCAGTGCTCGGTTGCGTCATAAGAGGGCATACCGTCACCCATCGTTGTATATATATTGTGTGATACTTTGCTGGTTTTTTATCCTAAACTAGATTCTTGAAGTAAGGGTCCTCTAAGTTCACTTCCAAATACTTCCATTTTTAATTTATTCTTTACTCGCCGATTACTCAATTGCAAACTGAACAGAAGACCTGCAAGAAATATTTTAGAAATTTCTGTAATATTCCAGAAATCGGTCGAAAAAGTGGCGGGTCTAATATTTACGGAAAGTTGCCCACTTAATATTTACGGATATGTATTTATCGATATTTAATAAAAACTAACAATTGCTGAGTGAGTTAGACATTTATAAATTAGCAACCAGCTATTTTGAAATTGAACTACTAGGGCAAGTTTAAATTAATATTGTTGGTCAATCGCATCCTAAAAATACGGTTTATGAAAATGTACAATAATCCGACGGTTTTTTAATTCATGATAAACCATTTGCGTTTCAATGCAAGTCAGGGACATTGCGCCTAGGTGCGAATAATTAACTGCATAACAGTTAATGTTATTGAGCCGTTTTATAATTTTAGTTAAACATTCAACGAAATATTTTGCAAAAATCAATAATTCTTAGGTAAGTTCATATGCAAAATGAGGACAGACAATACCAAGTTTTTACTGTTCAAAAAATACAATTTATGAATTTTTAATTTTCATGAAACAAAAATTAATGCCTTTTGCCAATTTTACCTTTGTCTTGTGAAAAAGAAGTGAACATATCATGTTACTGTATTTTTTTATTTGAAAAATAACCCAAAAAGTCGTATGTTTCTTAACATTTTAATAAATCTGGTTAGTCATTCGATTATGATTTTTTAAAATAAATTGATATTGTGATAATAATTAAAGATATATTTTTTAAAATAAATAACTAATCTCAACATTTATTTCAAATTTGTAACGAAACATCGCATATTCTGTACTGATAATAATAATTTATTTTAAGCTTCAGACGTCACCTGAATGAAACTAAATAATTTTTTATCGACAATGATATCATTTTAGAGTAAGGATGTCGATATTTACATTAATATTATATCGCAAGTTATCAACGAAAGAGTTATATTCAAATAGACTACTAGGCATATCACAAAATATGTTTCTGGTGATCCAAAACCCGGAAACCAATAAACGTTAATATTACAAATAAACAATGAGGGTAAAAATAAAGGAAATTAAAAGAATTTTTTTTTCCTCATAGAATGCAAAGTAAAATGTTTTTATAAATAATATATGTATTAGTGACCATGCTGTGCATGGTTTAATTACAAGCTCTTGAATGATCTTTCAAATTACTTAATAATTTAAATTTTTAATTTTTAATAGGATTTAGATACTTTGATATTTTATAAAGCAAAAAAGTTAATTATTTGATTATTTTTTTATGTACCAAGGTCATACAAATTAAATTTAAAAAATTTCCAATTCCAACATCATTACAATTCGTGCAAAACAACTTTTACGTAATTTCATATAAACTATTTTTTTATAATTTTAAATCGGGTTGTCCTGAAAATGAAGGGAAAACATATTTTTTGTAATTATGAAAAAAATATTTTTGAGGCCCTTATTTTCTTATTTTGAATTTAAAAAAAAATTAATTACTACGCCAAATTACAAGCTTCCACGTCAAGCAATTGGTAATAAAAACGGCTACGATAGAAGGACAGACACTCACGTAAATGATCTTATAAATATTTCATTTTTTCTTCATAAGTACAGAACTATAAAAAAGACAAAGTAGTTACTTGTAAAGGAAATGTTATAATGTTTGAAGGTTTAATTGGTTTTTTTCTCTTAAATAATCATTTGGGGGTATGGTGTTAAATCGAATAAAATATTATAAGTCTTATGACTTACAATATTATCACACTGGTCGTTATTTCAGACGGTCTATTACCGTTGGGCGGCTAATACTTGTGAACTCTACAAACTCTAGTTAGGGTTGCGGGAATGTTAAAGATTGACCATGCTATTACTATAGGAACTTTTGCCTACAAACTTCGATGGTCCTAAGTCGACTGTTTATTTTGACCTGTTGATGTAAATAATAAACATTTATATTTCTTCTCTCCAATAACGTCGAGACCCTCAAAATCAAGACGTATAGTTACTAAAAAAATTTGAACCAATTCATGACGGATGTGC
Source organism: Druceiella hillmani (assembly GCA_039881145.1). Classification (NCBI taxonomy): domain Eukaryota; kingdom Metazoa; phylum Arthropoda; class Insecta; order Lepidoptera; family Hepialidae; genus Druceiella; species Druceiella hillmani. The sequence continues at coordinate 26,642,152 of JAYKKI010000015.1, forward strand.
ACATATCTTTAAAATCTGTGATGTGTATTACTAATGAAAATTACGCTGATTAACATCATGGTAAATGGTTTTATCATTTCTCGATATTAGCTTCAAAATATACGGATTTTAGCGTCGTTGCCAGTATGAAATGCATGATAAAATTCATATTATGTGAAACGTATTGAAAATACAATGAAATTTCATACGCAGTTTAATATTGCTTATTGAGACCATAAAATATGTAGAACTAGCTGTGTCCGCGACTTCAATCGCATGAACTTTAGAACATTGTTCACAAAATTTTTCTGCAAACAATGTTTCATGTAAAACCGTCAGAGACTTAACAAATAAATTGTTAGCCTTGGTGACGCAGAAGAGTGCTACATACAACTGTCCGTGGGAAAAGCAACTGATGCTTAGGGCCACGCCAGTTATGTGCAAGGTTTATCTTGTTTTTGAAAACACAATGACACCACTATTTACGAAATTTACTAGGGACATTTATCGTTGACTATTCAACATGCAACGAACGATTAAATAAAACATATCGCGTTATATGATAGAAAACATTTAGAGTTGCATATCGTCGAGTAGAAATAAAAAATATATGAATTAATCAAAACAACGAAAGCGCCTTATTAAGAGTCGTATTTATTTTATCTTGTTTATTTTAAATCCCTACATGCGCCATTTATTGTAGAAAAGCAAAATAATAGTACAAACCTTGTATGTTTATTAATGCCTGAAAATATTTGGAGAACATGGATATGATGTGAATTATATCGCATTGCATTGTGTAATTTGACACGGTGCAGTATAAAAAAGATCTAATTACATTCAGTGATAATTTACTTAATGCGATAGAGGAAAATTACGTATTTTAAAATCATCTGTTGGTGATTTTTTAAACTTAACTAAAGCTGAGTGAGAGTTAAATAATATTGAGCCGTTTTACTTTATTTTTTTAATTATGGGTATTTATATTTATTTATTGTCTCATTTCATAATTTTTTTACCGATTTAAATAAAAATTCGATTAGGAATCACTTTATTTTTATATAGATTTAAGAAAACGGTACATGCCATAAATTGTTCGCTTATGTTCTCTTAGCGCTGAAGATACGTACTTTCTGGATGTCTTTATTTTACTGATTGATGTAAATTACTGAAATTTGTTATGCCAACGTAATAAATCCTGTAACTAGCTGAATCATTTAAAACTATCCTTAGTCTCTGGATATGGAAAAAATCATAACAACACTGTACTACTTTTAATCGCACACAACATCATATTTCCTGCATTACACGAATTATATGATATAGGGTCCATTGTAGTATAGGGCTTTGAAACCAATATATTAGCACATTATTAACTTTTTAGTACATATGCCAAATGGATAAAACATACATTCATATAAAGAAAAATTTCAATTAAAAAAAAAAAATTAATAACCCTAATCGGTGACAGATCTCATAATTATTTTTTATTGCATTGGTTATTATTTAACTAGCATAGTGGAAACGTTTAAAATGATTAAACTTATAATTAAATTGCATGAATAATTATTGTACTACACTTCTTTCCAACATCCTTTGATGACGTCATTGTATAAATTCTATATTACTAAAAAAAATTGATTATTAAATTTTAATACAAAGTTCATTTTTTTGGAATATAGTGAACAGTCATTACAAGAACTTACTCTGCTTATTTTTGTGATATTCAATGAATCACCATACATTTTTTTACATTAACAAATATATTTTATTTTCTTACTCTTTATAGTAACAGTTTTAGTTATATCAATTATTACAGTCGATATCTGCATTTCATTGAATTGATCGTCTACACGTGCTTCCCGGCTAGGTAGTTTATTGGAATAAAAAAAAATAAATATAGTCAACTTATTTAATGATCATTCTAAAGGAATTGTAGCAGTCTCTAAGAATATTTGATTTTACATTTTAAAAATACTGCTCGTTTGATATTTGGCCGGCAGAGTAAATAAAAATTTCAAAATTATTACGGTATGTTTAATAAATAAAATATATTTCGTGGTAATCAATTTTACCGCAAACACAAATATTTAAAAGCTCACTTTGTGTAATAACGAAATACTTAACTGTGTATTATCATAAAAATATCTAAAAACATTAGTTTGAGGAAAATGAATATGTTGTTAAATTTACTTTTAAGATTTTCGAGTAACATAAAGAACGAAGGAAGTGTTGGAAAAATTGGACCTTGAATAGATCGATTTTTTTAAGTTTATTTCATAGTAACCGTAGTTCAATATAAGTACATAAGTGTATCAAGATTTGTCTGTTATTTTTTCAGGGTTTTCCTGATGTATAAAAAATTCAAATTGGAAAAAAAAACTGTAAAATGCAGAAATACATTCTCCGTTTTCTGCATAATCCCATTACTAAACCTTTCGTATTGCATGTACAGTTGAAGATCTTTTTACAGTTCTATACGTGAAAAGGATAATAGATCCATCAGAAAATTGCTCATTTGTCTGTCGGTCCTTTGGGCAGAGCCGTTTTTCTCAGAAACAGCTTGATGTAGAAACTTGAAAATTGGTATAGTAATAAGACATATTAAACAGATAAAACTCAAAAACACTTATTTGAAAATTTTAGCGGGGGGGGTTACATAAAATAAATTTCACATATACAGTACGGTATCGTTTGAAAAAGCTAGTTATAAGGACGTCAAAAATATGTTTTTATAATTTTAGGCATTACAAAATAAAAAAAGAAAAGATATATTGTAAAGCTTGTACAAAATTTATATATATATATATATATATATATATATATATATATATATATATATATATATATATATACATATATACATATATTCTTATGATCTTGTATATACAAATGTCTTCTAAGTAATAATCTCTCATTGAAGTAATATTTGTAAGAATAATGGAGTGTCCTTATGTTGCAAATAAAATTAATTAAATTTTATTAATTGAATAATGAACTTCAACAATATTAACGTCAAATATATTCAGCCTTTTAAATTATTATTCATAACTTTTTCAATTGAAACCATGACGTAATTATTGGTGTCCTTTTTTATAATTTATTAATTCTGCACTTTATAGATCTGTTTTTCTGTAAACTCTCTGTAGCAATAAATCATAATGTCTCCTTCCATTTTGATAAACACACCCACACACACATATATATACCTGGATATCATGACATTAATAAGCATGTCATGATAGAACTTAGTACAAGTATCTTAGGTCTATAAATGTAATAAATGAGAAAATGCAAATGATACATTAACAGGAAAAAAATTTAAACTACTGCAGCGTTTAACTAAAACGCTTCTTCTATTGTTTTTTTAAAGATCGCAAATTACAATGTAAAAAATCTAAATTACTTGCCAAAACTGGAAATTCGCTGTTCAACAAGGGGAATATCTGTTTAACATTAAATATCATTATATATATGGGATCGTCAAACAAATTACAAATACTATGCACAATAATATCTAAAAATAGTTAACTATATATGATAACTGAGACACGAAGCTACACACATTTCTTCTCAGTAGCAACTTTAATACACTGTGTTTTATTGCTGCAAAGGTGATCCGGAAAAATTTAAATCTCTATTTCATATTGAGTTTACAGAAGGCAATTTTTTAAATAAAAGTAGTCGTAAATATTAGCAGCTCAATCTAGACTAAAGAGTAAGCTTCAGTCATAAAACTATTAATCATATTATCATGTCTACGTGGATTTCAAAACTAATTATTAGTTATGCTAATTTTCGTAAACAAAATGTGGCTCTCGTTATAATTTTTCTTCATGCTGGTTGATACATCATTTTAATTAAAGTAACACGTCTCAAATCGTATGATTGGAATAAAGAATTAATTTTATTGATTTCATGTAAATCTATTCTATCGTGTTACTTGGTAAAATTAGTATCTCGGATCGATTTCTCAAAAAATATCTTTCTCATGATTGACATATATTTGCTATCAAAGAAACGTAGGCAATGTGAAACCCTTATTTGACATACTACTAAATCATGTTAATGAATCCACCAATATTATTTTTAATTGTTTATTTGCTTCCAGTGTTCTTATTCATTTTCAAATTGTTGACGCGATATATTATATTATGATATAATAAATAAGAAGTACTTCACCCACTTTCCATTAAGTATAGCAATTTCCTCACTTCATAAAACCGCACCCTTATTGTTACCGTATAAGTTAAGTATTAATAACAATTTTGTATAATATGAATAATATCTACAGTAAAATATCTTTGGCATACTTTGTAAGAACATGACTTGGTTAGCGGGCGAAAGTTATGCTGGTTATATGATTACTACGCTACGCGTGTTTGAAAAGACGAATAAAATTTGCGTGTATTTTGTGTATCAAATATAAAGTGGGAAGTTCTTTGCCATAAACTTTTGTCGAAATTGTAAAACTTAAGGCAGAGGTACGATGACGCATTCGCAAAAATCTACGACGACGCACAATGCATCGTCGAAATTTCCGATGTGAATTATTCGAAAATTATCAAAAAATTTCACGACATCGGTTTTCAACGTGTCATATGTTCTTACGAATTGATTTCCATCGGTATTCATAACAGATGGAAATTTATGAACCTAATACTTTTTTATTATTTGATGTATCTTACCGCAAGCAGAAGTAGAACACATTTAGTACGGTCCATGTCTCACAACAAACTGAATTGACGATCAGCGTATTATCAATCTATGACTGCCATATACGACGATTTTTTTGCGTTGCATTATCGTATCGTACTACGGTGCCCCGTCTGGTTTTGTATATTTCACTAATTAAATTAATTAGGTCATAGGGAATTATTGTTCCATTAACATAAACAAAAAAAAATTAAATTATCATTCAGTGTATCCCTTCAAATATTATTTGAAGTTATATTACTTTTTAATTTTAGTTTAAATTTTTATTTTATCAATCACAACACTTTCATTTCATTATGACAACCACCTTAAGTTTTCATTTGCTTATTTGTCGCTTATTTTGCTTTGCTTAATTTTTCTTCTTTACCTTAAAACCTTTTCCTTTTATTACTTGACTATAACTATTTTTTTTATTTGTTTACAATATTACCAATAATTTGATAACATTTAACACATATTGCATTGTGATTAATTGTAAGAGGTAGCTGTGTTAATAAATTGTCCAACTTAAACTTAGTTTTTAAAGTTGACAGTAGCTACAATATTTTTATGTGCAAAGCACCAATAAAGTAAAAACAGAAATCAAAATGCAAGGGTTTTGTAAATATTTAAGCATATATGAATATTTCAGGTTATTTCTGTTAAACCATTTACAAATATTGATATGGTTTTCTTAAATACTTATAATACATTTACAAATATTTGTAAAACTTTGACAGACATAGAAATATATCCCATTTATACAAAACTGTATGAGTTACTGTGCTTTATAATTATACCAATTTTTTAAATAAATTCAAAGGATTCCTGAGAAAATCGATTCAGACAAAGAGATAGATAGACGGGCGCGTGTGTAATTTTATAAGGATACCGTTTTTTCTCTTTTCAAATACAAAAGAATACAAGGGATTAAAAAAATTGCTTAATCGTCTAGAAATATTATATTACACAATGGTGCAGTTTTAAACTTCGATTGACCTAAATTCTTTGATTACTTTGTGAGCAAAGATAATGCACGTAATAAAATATTAAAGCTATATCTATTTAAAACTGTTACTGGAACTAAATATGGGACATATGGAGATGAAAAAGATGCAAAATCGACAAAAATGTTGTTGAATAAAGAAAAAGAATGCAAAGATAAAACGAGAAAGATATGTTACACATAGAGCTTATATATAATTACTAATTTCATAACTCACTTTATGAAGCATTCCTTTGATTCATTAAATAACGTAAATTTAACTTTAATTCGTTAAATGATGCTAGTTATATGTAAATTTATCAATATTAAATAATGTTTCAGACTAACTTTCAAAGCAAACTATATCTAACATTATAAATTACATAGAAATTTTCACTATATTAAAATGGGAAAAGTAATTTGTGTTAGATTACAAAAGTAGGAAAGAAAAAGAAAATTCACACCGCTTTTGTGCGGTGGCTCTGTAGGCATCTCATTTGTAGATACGAATGTAAATTTTATAACATTGAATTGTGATGTAGTATTATTTCTACTTTCTTTAAGTTCTTTACCACGACCTAGGTATCGTTGTATTACAACATCTTCAGGTGGGCAATTAGCTAATAGCCCACCTGAAGATGTTTGTAATACTACGAAACCTAGATCTAGCTCTCAATTATTAATATCTACAAAATTAACGCCAAATATATTCAACATGAGAATTTGTAACACTTTTGTTAAACCACAGTATAGATACTTCGAACATTTGTTTAACTGTGGCAAGATTAAGAAACAAATTTTATATCACAATCTTCCTAATGATAGTGGGATGGTTTAGAGCGCAAGAGTTTTTTTTTACTAATAAGATTCTTTCTATTTTGCATACATATTAATTTTAAAAAATATTAGAATCTTTTAAATTTAATAATTTCTTCCAAAATACTTCTACCTTTTTCCAAAATATCTTACAGGTCAAAGCATATAAACATATGACACTATAATTACAAATATTTTAAACTACGAAAACAGACCATTTCATTGGCTGTTAAAACAAACTGCCCACTTTAAAATAATATAATTTTGAGGACTATATGCAGGCCCACAAAGATTAAGCGCATAATGAATTGACCGCTAAAGAAGGAAGGAAATTCGCTTAATGACCATTTTTCGCCGGAATGTAGAAGGTATTCACGGGCGGTTAAAATAATGCTTTAAATTGCTACGCCAGACATATTTCAATAGAGCTAGACTTATTTCTAGAACCTAGGGGCGTTTTGAATTCACCGTTAAAGAAGCAAGTAAATTTCGCTTAATAACCATTTTTTGCTGGGTTTTAGAATGCGTACGTTAATATATGTATGTCTTTGATTGTTCTTATTTTTTAAGGACGTAGTCATTATAAATAATTTATTTTCTAAAATACACCCTATCAGTCGTGGACCTTAAGTAATTAGCTTTTCTTCACTCTTAGATTCTTAAATTTTTGTGTTACAGTCTCCTATTTTCACTTTATTTTTGTCAGTAATATCTTGCAAAGATTTAGGCTAGCAAAAGTTTTAACCGATCTTCTATCTCATCATCATATTGTATTACTCAAATTGGAGATTTAGTATAGCAACTCTTCCTAACAGGCCAATGAAACTTGGAATATTATTCCTATAAGTATTTTTTTCAGAGAAAGCCAACTCCTAAATGCACTTATTTCTACCCAAAATAAGAAATATATGTTCTTGATATGTTTCCATAAGGCTTCCTTCTTTTCTAACCTTCAATAGTACCATAATGTTATATTTAATTCTTTAAATATTTTAATTCACTATTTCTTTCTTCTGATGAGAAATGAGTAGGATTAAGAAATATGACTGCTATTACCGATTAAAAAATATGTATTCATAGCGGCTTCCAATGGTAACAAAACCTATTCTTTTTCACAAGTTGCAATTTAAAATCTTAAATTGTCTATTTTGAGTATAATTTTCAAAAAATTATTCTCAAAAAAGATTGTCTGAAATAAAATTAAAGCCTCACCTGTTCTCATGATTAATATGAATTTTTCTTACATTTGTAGTCAACTGCCAACTTTTCTCAAAATAAAAACATTTTAAATGCGTGAAGCACAAATATGAAGCGTGATATTCAGTACTACTTCATACAATCGTAAGACATAACACTTCATCGATTTGCAGTAAATTTATAGCAATATAATTAACACACTTAGTATAAGAAAATTAATGTCTGTTGATATTATTTTTAACCTCAGGTACAACTAGATTAATATTTCCTTATTGATTACACGTTTTAGGAGCTTAAAATTCACAATTAAATGAAACTACGTGATGTAGTATTATTTCTACTTTCTTTAAGTTCTTTACCACAACCTAGGTTTCGTTGTATTACATCTTCAGATGGACTATTAGTAAAGATTTTTGCTAATAGCCTACCTGAAGTAGTTGTAATACAACGAAACCTAGATCGTGGTAAAGAACTTAAAGAAAGTACAAATAATACTACATCACGTAGTTTCATTTAATTGTGAACAATTAATTTCTACAAAATTAACGCCAAATATATTCAAGAATTTATAATTATTTAAGTTGACAATAGAAAATTCAAATAATTAGTAATATTTCATTTGCAAATTACAACAAGTGATAAAATAGTTGATAACTATGTATCAAGTTAAAATTAGCAGTAAATGATTATTAATTTTATGTATATTCTTGCATGGCAAGTAATTTAATAATTTTGCATAAAGCAATAAACCGCTATTCAAGTTCAATACGCCGTTATCGAATTTTAATACCATGAATTCAAAGTGAAATTTGCATATATAATAAAATTGTAACAAAGTGAATTCTGTCCATTGAAAATATTTTACAAAAGCATATGAGTAGCATTTAGAATGATAATAGAAGTCAGGAAAACTTTTTGTTTGTCTGTCTGTATGCTAATTTGTACGGTTATCATGCAAAATCTACTGCACGGATTTTGATGATAAAATAGATATGAAATGTAGGTATAAAGGTGATGAAAAAGTAAATGTAAAGAAAAAAATTTAAAAAATCGTAATTACACGCGAACGAAATCATAGGCAAATCTAGTAATAACTATTACTTCAAATAATTCTTATCATTTAACTGTTCCTCTACACCATTTTTTCCAAAAGGCATTTATAAATTCTTTTAGTAAGAAAGTAATGGCTTTTGTTTGTAATTTCAGTTTCACAGGTAGGATTATCTAATTGTGGTAAAATATCTAACATATTACGAAAGAAAAGAATTAATGTGCATTTTTAAATTTTTTAAACTGCAGTAAATAAATTTATTTCTGCTTGGAACAACAAATACGGGTAGAAGCGACGACATATTTGGAACCCGAAAGGATGCATACCTATTATCTTAATATTTTTATGTCGTATTATATTCATATATTTAATGGAAATGATATAAGAACGTAATATATGAAAACATTTTAATAGAATTCTGCCAACTTTATTACAATTACCATATTCGAAAATTTTTCCGTGTAACCTTTCAGCATCCCACATAATAAAACCTTTCTGTGATTAGTGCAGTCAACACTAGTTATAGAATGTTTTTTGCATGCGGATTAGAACCTAGGCTTACGAACCTAGACCCTTTATGCTATAGGTGCTTAGATTTATATACAATGTAAAGGCTCGCGGACTTGAGGTTGGAAATATGCGGGCTTAGCAGACGGAAACCCCATATTTTTAGGTAACTTTACAACTTTATTTTTTAGCGGAGACAGCTTATTTCTTTGGGGATTTTTGTTGTAAAAATAGCTCATAGTATACTAATTTAATACGCGTACTTTAGCCATATTTATATCAAGTCGATGTCCATAATTGCATCATCGACTTTCACAAATTAACTCCATCCACGAGCGTCTTTTATTAGAAATGTAATGAAGGTCAGGTTTTCTAATACAGCGAGTCTTCTAGAACCAGTCTATAGTAAAGTTGGTGTCTTAAGTTGGTGGATTAAACACTCGCGCCTGTCTTCAACTCTGGAACGCGATGGAATATTTGGGTATATAGTCCTTAATTATTAATAGGAATTTCTGTATTTCAGCTTCTACACCTATTGTTTCGAAACTGAATCTGTCAAATAGATAAGTTGAAGTGAAGGTAATTATTTCTCGTACTCAATTTGTTTATTGTAAAGCTTTATTATATTAGCATAATTAGCGATACTTAACTACGATTCTCCTTCAAACTGCATTTCTAGTTATATTGACATTCTTAATTCCCGTTTACATTTTTTGTGGACCTAAATTTATATATTACGGTTTTCTCGAGTACGTAGTATTAGAGTCTCGTAGCTAAAACTGTAATACGTAACCCTTATAAGATCATTCACATGACTGTCAGTCCGTCTGTTACAACTGAATTTCTCAGAAAATATGCAACATACAAACTTGATAAAGTTCTTATTTTTCACATATTTTGCACAGCTTTTACGGAATATTTGTGTAAGAATTAAAGAATGGGTAAATAAAGTACTCAACTTTTTTTTTTCATTTTACTGCTGAATTGGGGTATTACTGAAAGGGCTTGTTACAAGGAGTAAAAAATGTGTGATTAATATTGTTGACAAAAGTTGATTGGAAGATTACAGTAATTAGTCTAGATCTATTTTTTTTAATAATTTGTATTTTTAAACAGTCTAATAGAAAGAATATTTTAATGTGTAGGTAATAGTTATAGTGTGAGTTCCATTCGAACTTGATAGGTTTTTTCAACTAATAACCTAAATAAGTATTAACGGCGGGCAAACCGTTGTTGAGAATATAATAAATAATTATAGTAATGTACTTAAATAAATGGCTGCTTTCGTCTTTGAACGAGGGTTATTAAATGAAGGAAAAATTTATTGTATAAAAGTATGATGTAATTATATTTTATAACAAACTTATTTAAATAAATTAATTAAAAATCATTTTGATTATTTTTCTTATTGAAAATATTAAAATATTATTTTACTTTCTAGTTTCATCAGTTTCATAGTTTCGTAGATCATCTTTATTTCTGTCACTAAATATTTGTTACAGGAACTTTGTAATGAAATTTTCTTTTAGTGCTTATAAATTTATTTTAGCATAAGCAAAGAGGGCGGGAGAAGGGTACATCTCATCTAAAGTTCGTATTTTTTGGGCAAATTTCATTGAGTCAACAGAAATAGGATTAGTATGGAGAAATTATGAAAACTATACTTGACATTTCACTATACTATAGTTGAAAAAGTTTATTATTCGAATTATTTGATATTACGAGGAATAATCAAAATAAGTCACGTAGTCAATTATTCACTAGTATATACTAAAAGCATTTTTATGTTGAAAATTTGATCATTACTTTAACAATGACTGTAATCCAATTGTGTAACTGTGTTATTTTTAAGATAAAAGACATTACTAAAAAATATTTACTCTAAAATTAGTTACACCTATTAATGTGAATTAACGTGTAACAAATTTTAGGGAAAATATATTTCTAGTCATTTGCATATTATCATTAATAAATTATAATTAAAATTACACAAAAATAATTTATAGTAATAATCAAATTATATTTTATAACAAAGATACTTATTTTTATTTTACGTGCTTAGATATTTCACGGTCCTGAATTTTTTAGAACCGTGTAGATGAACTTTTTTAAGAATCAAAACGAAGTGCGCAAAAAAATAAAATCCAAGCACACGCAGATAAATATGAATCCAGGGACCTTTATCAAAAAGTGTGCTCTGCCTGTGTATCTAGTATTTGTGTAAACCATCTACAATTTGAGATCTTTTAACAATGTCGTTATTGAGAGAGCGATTTTTTTTTAATTATTCACATATTTCAAAACGAATTCATTATCTATGGATGTTCACAATTTTTGATCACATTTTTTTGTTTAAAATGGTAAAAAAATATTAACATTTATGCTTATCTTTTGTCACTAGCTGTACCATTTATAATGTGTTACTAGTGTATTAACTTACAAGAAAAACGTTGCCAAGTAAAGCGTTTTACAGCTTTCAAATAAATCATGCACCAGTCACTGTTTTGACATTTTGATTACATTATTAAGCAAATTACATTATTAACACCGTAATGTTAAATTGGAAAGAATGATACGATATTTCTTTTACAAGTCGTCAATCGTAAGTTTTTAAATTATGAAGCGGGTAAAAGGGGAATCAAATTGGGTTTTAAAATACAAAAGGTGATATGCAAAACAGTATAGGGAAAATAAGCGGGTTAAAACTTATTTCTCTTACATTACCGTTGATGATTATAGGAGCAATCAGGTAGAATACTGACCATCGACCATCAAGTCAGATTTTCTTCATACCATTGATTTTCTCTTATTTGTTTTCTGCTGTAATTTTAGCTGTGAACAGAGAAGAGTTTAATTAAAAAATTACACCTTTATGCATTTGTGAACATACTATAAAAGAAATATGCCCAATAAGTATTTATCACTGTAGTAAAAATAAAATAAATGTTTATAATATTTTGACTAACTGTATGAAATGATTAAACCTATTCTTATAACTAACAAGTCACATTCGGATACCAGCTCATAACTTGGTCTTTCAGATGGTTAATACCGATAAAAGGTTTTTGGTAGCGTAGGCGCAGAAAATGTTTGCTTATGAAGAATGATAATTTTTGCCGTATCACAGAATACAGTATTATTTTCAGGGTTGTGTATCCGACCTTTTCCGAACTGCTATGGAAATGTCTTTTGTCTGTCTATCTTTTCGTCTATCTTTATAGATATACGAGAAATAAAACGAAGATTTACTAAAATCCTTAACGGTTTACACGTGCCTCAGTTTAAATATAACCCTCATAGTGCGGCTTTTTCTCTTTCGTAAAGGGTCTATTTACAAAATAATAATAAATTCGTCAAATAATTTCTTCTAGCTTAAAAATTAAAACCAAATTTTATACTCAGGATAACAATAGTAGGAAACAAAGGTAAATATCTGACAATATGGTCTTGGTTACTATTATTATAGAAAAGATTATATTTCCATTCAAGTATTTTGTTGTATTTATCCCTGTTTATAGGAAGAATCAACAGTACGTAATGGTCAGGATAACAGCATGAGAGATAATCATTAGGAAAAAAACTTAAATTAATTATATCATTGAGTTTACTCAGATCCTTCTCACAAACTATACGTTCGAACTTAGAATGTATCACAACTATAGCTTCTTATTCGTTCGCATAAAACTGTAAGCCGCCGGCCGCGTTGCATTTAACCTCAATGTTAATGTTGCACTACGATAGCTTATAATCGGTTTTACATCTATTCAATCCACAAAATGTATCAGGCAGATACTGTTTAAATAAAAATTATTGTGTAGTCCTTGCTGCACTATACTTACTGCGTCACCTACGGAGTTTTTTCAGAATGGTAAATAGCGTAACATTGAAAATGAAACCTTTAACCTATTCCTGATCACACAAAATAAAGCTCATATGTGAAGTTTCTCAATTTAACCTACTGCTTGTTTTACCTTAGGAGTAGAATTAAGAACCCTGTCACTTACTGAGACGTATCAGTTGAGGGTACATACAATGGTCATAAGTTCTTTTTTTCTCAAGGATAGAAAAATCGAAGTCAGTTTTGTATCAGATAAGTTGTATCATATCATGATTGTTGCGGAAGTATTTCAGAGAATATACATATAATTTTTTGTCAATACAGCTCTCTGTATAGTATGGGCAACCTTGAAATGATCATACCGTAGTGGGCCAGAGCACCAATACAGATCGTCTTTTACCATTGCATATATTTATAAAGCTAATACATACAAAATACATTTCAATGTATATACAAATTTGGTAGGTATGTTATATCTTATTGTTTTTTATTATAGCCAGTTGAATAATTTCTGATCCATGTCTGTCAGAATTTTCGTAACTCCCAAACTTCATTGGTATGTAGCTAGTTATGATTCTTTGAAGCTAGGGGGTATGCATAATATCATACAAAAATATTTGTGACTTTTTGTTAAAGTTAATATTTATTCAAAACTATTATGAAAAAAGGTTATGCAACTACCATGGTTTAATTTTGAAAAGTAGATGTTAAATTTAAAACTAATTATTATTTGAAATAATTGGATTGTTAAATGTCGACGTTAAGTTTTGTAAATATTTCAAGGAGAATTGGTTTTCTATTGCTACTGGAGAAGCAGTTAGTACCAACATTGAACAAAAAGACAGGTTCTTCCGAAAACGATATGGATTTACAGCGTAATTATTCATCACTTGTAATCACTATAGTATCCAAGATATAAACCAATCGAAACAAATGTAGAAAATATGTATAGATATGAAAATAATGGAGTGAAAATTAATTTTCTTTCCATGTTTTATCGGCTCTCCAAAGGTGCAAGCAACTTTATACAAAGACCGATTGAGTTTGTTTTCGGTTTACTATGTATATGAAGAATAATCTATACAGATTTATTTTGTATTTGAAAATTATTTGAAATGTTTAAAGGTTTGACTGGAATACAAAGCTTTGTTAAACTTGCTCTATTAAATCTTTCAGGTACACAAGAAAACCGTAAGTAAAACAAAATTCTATTTCGATTAAAACCTACTATCACCTTTTAATTTATGTTAAGTTTTAATAAATCAATTAGATACGTGTTCAGAAAAATTACTTTTAGATCTGAGTACATATTATCCTTGCTTTATGCTAGTGATAAAAATGGGAGCTTTAAATAACAGTTTTAAAATTTCGCTTGCTTATATCGCCGTCGGTGACACATGTGAAATTAGCCCAGTAATAGTCATGATGTCTACGACAGAGAAAAAACTGAGCTAATGAAAAGAGATTGTATCATATGTGAGTGTATTAAGGGAATTACGCGAAGGGAAGAAAGATCTTCGTAATTATTTAAGAACGTTTGAGCTGCGGTATGAAGGACTCTTGTGCTTAGTCACACCTATTAAATCTAAAAAGTATACATGCATGACAGAAGCTATTTCACCTTATGAAGATTTACGTCCGATGGTATGATTTTTGACAATTGGTGGGATATGAATAGATTTGATAGAGACATCAGCAATATCAAGAGATCCGTTGGGCTAGATGATTCCTGAGACCTGTTATGCAATTTTCCTAGCACTAGCCTTGTAGGTGTTGGTCTGTAAATAAAAAAAATAAGTCATATCAACTTTCCTTACTGCTAACCAGTTTGAGCAAAAATGGCAATTGCCAAATCGTATTGATGCGAAACATATTGCTATTGTGCCTCCTGACTCAAATTTAATTAATTACATCGGATTTTATAACATAGACTAACAATATATTAATCATGCCGAATCCTTTGCGGTTCTACTTAACTCATAACCTAACCTTACCAATAGTTTTATTTACAAAGCTTGATTTCAGAAATTATAATTTATGATAGGGTTAAAATTTAAATAACATTTGAAAATGTCCATAAAGGGATAATACTTACACAGAGAAGTGAATAGAAAGAAAGAAGTTGAAGAAGGGATAATACTTACACAGAGAAAGCTTCTCTGTGTATTTACACAGAGAAGCTTTCAACTTATTTTTTTTCATTTCATTGTCCGCAAACCACAATTTATAATATCGTATATTAAATTACCAAAGTTTAGAATAATTACTATGAAATTGATATGAATCACATTTTAGAACTTAAGTATAAAGCTAAAATGTTAATAGTTTTTAATGAAAGAAGTATATTGGGGGCGCCGGAAAATCTCAAAACAACATATATTTATTTATTAAAAAATTAATATTGAATATATTTGGCGTTAATTTTGTGGAAATTCATCATTCACAATTAAATAAAACTACGTAATGTAGTATTATTTCTACATTCTTAACATTTTCAGGTAGGCTATTATCAAAGATCTTTGCTAATATTAGCAAAGATTCAAATCTTAAACCTAGGTCGTGGTAAAGAACTTAAAGAAAGTAGAAATAATACTACATCACGTAGTTTCATTTAATTGTGAAAAAGTTAATTACGATATAATGTAATTGAAATAATACAAAATTTAAATAACCATGAATAATTAGACATGCTTCATGTATTTTTGTACCGAAAGCAACATATACATAGCCGCATGAACTCTATGACGACTGATAACAGACTGACTCTCCCTTCTGTCTGGATCATGCTCATCGGTTCCGCTTGTGTACCGATCAGAATTCTTGCAGGTGACTCCTTATCTGAATTGTGTCAGCTTTCTCGTGAATTGTCAGCTTTCTCGTGAACTTTGACGGTTTTAGATTATCATTCGTCTGTGTAACGTCCGGTGCTGTGTAAACATGTGTTGCTGTATAAGTGGCTTGAAGGCCTACTTAACTCTTTCATGATGGAAGCATGTAAACTCGATTCCAGGAGAGTTCTCACTCCCTTGTTCCTTTGGCTCGTTTTTTTCATTTGTTTATGTGACGTTGATAAACCCGCCATGATCTGCTATGACGAGTATGAAATATAGCGTGGTCGATTACCAACCCGGTCTTGTCGATATAGCTGGTAGATAGCCGATTTCACTAGTCTGTGTGTTGATATTTTCTGTTTTATCAATATATTATTATTTCTTTTTTATCTATATATTATCCATGTGAATATTTATTTTAATGGGAATATGAGTTTTCTTAGTGCCTCATCTATGAGGATTTTCTTGCTGTGCGTCTATGTAAACATGTGCAATCCTGTGATTGTTGTATTTTTCGTCGCTGTAGATTCGGAGTGACGTATGTGTTATTTAATCCTGACGTTTTCATGTTTTATGAGCAATATTATGCAACCTCGGACCATTTTGGCATCTCTATGATGGTCTCTAAGTGGTGGCAAAGCACCGTGCCTTCGGTGATTTGTTTGCAATTTCCTGCCGGTGTACACACTTTTTCTACACACATACTTCTATACTACACACTCGTTTACTTTAGAATTAGATATTAGGAATTGGGTGTGATGGCTGGATTGCTTTTATAGGGAATGGTACAAAGCAATGAAAGGTTAGAATTTTCAGGGCTTCTGAGGGAAATTTCCAGAATGAAGTCCAGGGTATTGGCAGTGCTATGACCCTTAATGCCTATTGACTTCTTTGCGGTGTATATTTTTTATAGTGGGCTCGTACGTAAGTTGGTTTTGTCATGTTTTTCATTTCTAAAAGTAAGTTTTTCGATGATATTATTTTAGGGTGCAAACATGTATTTGTGAAAAAGCTATACTATTTTTTTAACGTAGAAGCAATATTATGGAAAATTTGTAAACTATTATCTATTTGTATACACTACACGCATACGTATACACCATGTGCTTAAAATATATAATTGTTCCCCTATGGTGCTAACATTATACGTATTTCTTTCCAACATAATTGATATTTTATACTGATTTAATTGTATTATGCGAATTTGTTTCTCGAATTCGCTTGTCGTACAAATTGCAAGTCCTAAAGTCTATTTCTGTCAAGTGCCCATATGTTTAATTTGTGTTCCTGATCTAAATTTCCGGTTATGGTTTTTATTATATTACCCAATCCGTTCATCAAACCTCTTTTGCGTCTTACATTTGAAGAGACAAAAAATAGAAATGTTGATTTAATTGTATCTATCACTTGCTCTATTTGTTCTCTATGCGCTTGGTTTTTCTTATAATGTGAAGAGTTTTGTTTCTGTGATGCTGCCGTAAGCAGTAGTAATCAAATGTCTAAATCTCTAGTAAAATATCCTGTAGGTAGGTTGTGCTAAATATGTATATGAGATTCCATGTATTTATTTGTCAATGAATATTGACTTCCTTTTTAACAATGATGACGTTTGAGTTCTTAGCGATTCTATAGCCACTAGGGCTTTTGTGACCAATATGCGGGCTCCGAATTTTCCGCGCAAATAATAGGGTGACCCCCATTAACTTTCTATAGTATACTCGCATGGTTTTTGTATTCGTTGTTTACCTTCTATTTCGTTTATTTTGTTTGGGTGTAAATATATGATTTTATAAGGGACTTTATATACGCGCTACGTTTGCGTAATACGCATAGCTTTTGCTAGCTGTTTGCAAACTGTTTCAACTTCTTTGAACTGTGGGGGTTCTATGTTCTGTGGTTCCGTGTTCCTTTGTTTAATTTTGGTATGTTGTTTTCTTTATTCTACGTTATACGCTGAGCTGTTTTTTTTTGTATCTGTCCAGACCTATTTTTGTATTTAATCATGTAGTCACAATAGTTTTCCTGTGGGTAATACATTTCTAAACGGTGAAGTTGTGTGTCCAAAGAGGAGTTCGTGGGGTGAGTAATTTTGCGAGTGTATTGCATTATTATACGTTATAAGTGCATAGCGCACAAGGTGTATGGTGTCATCTTTGTGTTTTAGTCCTTGTAATAGTTCACCAATTGTCGAATGAAATTGCTGAAAAGGAGAATTTGAGTTTGAATTGTGTGGGGTGGTAAAGATGTATATGTATTTTGTGTAATATGCAAATGTCTCTGATCATTACACAATTTTATTAACATTAACAAATCTTGTGTATGACTCTGTAGTAATTTTGTTGTGTAGTTCTGATATTGGAATTGCTTGTAATAGTGCACTATGTGAACAGTGCTTGTCATTGAGAGAGAAAGGGCTTTTGTATATTTCAAAAAGTTATCTACTAGTATTAGGAAAGTAACTCCGCTGAATTTATACATGTCCATATATAAGTTTTCTGTAGGTTTAGTCGAGGTGTATGTGAAAGCTAATAGTAGTTATAGAGGTTTCGTCCGTACTGTAAGGCATGATTCGCATCGATACTGCATGGATGTTTGTGTGCCATGCTTGTTTATGCATGGAGTGTTTGTACGTTTGTTGTATACCGCGATGCATAGTTTTGCCTTCAAAGTAATTTTAATGATCTCATTTCTTTCTAGTTTGTTTAATGACAATGTAACTCGTGAAGTACATTTGACTAGTTTAGGTCCATGGTCATTAAATATGGTTGTATATATGTATAGTTCCGAAAACATGGAGTATTATTTTGGAATATTAATTAAAATAAAAAATTTAAGTAAGTAAATTATATTATTTTAGTTTGAAATGTCAAGAGGGAGAGAATGACAGTTCACTCACGTGTGATTTTTGGAAGTGATTTGAGAAAAAAGCGTGAAATAGTGATGAAGTAGATTAAACTGCATATATTTCAATCTTTTCAATAATATACCTAAGAATAAAATTCATCCCAAAAATATTTCCCTGGAAATTTTAGAGGGCGCCAAAAAAGTACAGAAGTTTTTTTTTTAATTTCTGTCTCATGCATACCAATTGAAAAAGTATATATATACATATATATATATATGTTTATATGTGTGTGTATGGGTTTCAATGATTTAGGTAATTCTCAATGATTTGAATTAATGCGAAACCTGGTACACAATTTAAAAGAATTACAATTATTTTACAACCAAAAAAAAAATGAAAAATGCATGAAATAAAGGAATGGGATGGGAATTTTTAAATATGTATTACTACTACTATAAGCTTAAAGAATAATGTAACAAATAATAAAAGACATGAACTTATAATATATTAGTTTGCTTAATTAGTTTTATTTTTGATATCATCTTCGTCAGTTTCCTCAATGAAATCTCTTCCCTGTTAAGTCGAAGCAGTGAAGCATTTACACAAAGCTTTTAGAACTTTTTTGCTATTAAAATGTAATATATCGTTACTCTAAATCACATTTATAGGGAATTCTCATTCTATGTCAATTTATACGTTATCGTCTGCCCTTCCTTTTTTCCTTATGTTCCAGCGTTGTATATTTATTATGTATATGTATTTGTTTTTGTATGCATGTAATTGTCTGAGTAAGACAGGTCGTTAAGTGTTAAATTTATTGTTATCATCTTTATTATTAACAATAATAATATTTTTTTTTACAAATATTGGATTATTTGTACTTTAGTATAATTTAGTCTGTTTTCTCGTAACCGTTTAAATATTTCATAAAACTAAGTGTAAAATGCAAAAACAACATATCGCGTATACAGAGATAGTGGCAAAAAGGTGTCAAAAGTCCACTTTGTTTCTCACTCACGCAAGTGCTGTAATATGCATGAGAACAGGATGGCGATACAGTTTATATGTTGTTTGCAGTATTACGGGTTAACTAGAAATGTTGATGTAAAAGACTAGTAATGTAAAAGATTATTTACGTCGTTCAAATCGTTTATTAAACGAATGCGGCGTATATATATATATATATATATATATATATATATATATATATATATATATATATATATATATATCAAATATATAAAATCATCAAAATAAATCTATTTAATGGGCAGTAATGGAAAGTGAGATATTTATTCAAGGAAAAACAACAAATATACGATATGTTATTGTTGGTATAATTTTTTTTGTCTAGCCCTGTAATAAACTTGTGATGTAACCGACATTTTAATATATCAATTGATACAACCTAAATTCTAGGCCAAACTATCTATATAACTCATGTGTAACCTTTGTGTCAAACACTATTGCATTTTTACTGCATCTGTATGACAGATATGTACATTCGATGCAAGTATTAATTACATTAATGTTTCAAATTAATTTTACCTATTTTCTTTATTCGTCATTGTTTCCCATCGAATAATGGGAGTATCATTTCAAATTAGCAATATCTATTAAAGGAACTGTTGTTAATTATTAATATGACCAATGAAGAATAAAATAACATAACGCAATGATCAAAAAAATTTAGAAATAACAAGCTAAGAGGAATTGGAAAGAAGTATGTTCTCGTAATTAAATATTTGTTAATTAGTTTTGAATAAATTCTCAGTTCCATTTAGTCCTACGTTATTAATGAGTAACATTAAAAGTTTCAAACTACTAGGGAGTTTATATATATATATATGTGTGTGTGTGTGTGTGTGTGTATATATATATATATATATATATATATATACATATATAAAAGGAATTAATCCTATTATTGGGAGCCGTACATAGGGGAGAGATGACAGAAACACTCTTGACGCTACATTTAAAATAAACTAAAAAGTTTATAAGTAATTCACACTGACTTCGAAGGAAAAATACAGCAGCTTATTTATTGCTAACTTACGCGAAATGTAGTATTTCTGTACAAAACTTAATGAATTAACCTGAAATAAAATATTTTATGACATCGATCGAGATAAAAAAATCTTCGTCACTAATAATGCCATTTTGCGAAAAAATGGTTAATACTAAACCAGATATTTCTGAATAAAATATGTATTTAAACATAATTGTTTAACCCTGCATAGCTTTTTCATCGACTTATAAAAATTAAATGTAAATAAATCAATATTCTTTGTATATCTGTATTCTTTGTATAATTGATGTAGTTGCGACATACGTACTTTCAAATTAAAACATAACTTAAACATGTCTCTAATGGATATAATTTTTTTCTTAAATGTCTCTTGCCGTCTTCTTGTCTATATTATTATTTTTAAAGCTCAAATATGCCTATTATTATTAAAATTTGGTTATTTTTTTGTAAATAAGTTATTTAGCCTTTATTTATACTGAAAAAATTATTCCTTGAAACCAATAATTTGCACTCAATATTTTCGAAAGCAAATTTTTTAAAATTGTTTGGATACAATTTTTTCCAAATTTTTATTTTGTTATCCGCAAATAAATTACAGGATATTATTATTTATTTTTTTGAACGTGCAAGTATTTTTTTATTGCTATTTCATATAAATCATTCTAGTTCATTGTAATTGTTGCAACTTTTGGTCGATAACTTGATCCAAAATTCCGTTGAATTTAAAATATGAGTTTGCACAGTAAATTTATTTAAATAAATAATTATCGGAGGCAATCATGATAGATTACATATTTAATTTTTCACTATATGCATACTCAAAATTACTAATAACATTTTGTAAGAATATAAGATATATATGATGCTGATCCTCACAATTCTGTCCTTATTGGTACTAGACCCCCTGTTTTTAACTGCATATTTTTCCCATGTTATCGGCGTCGGCATTGTTACAATTATTATTATAGGATTAAAGTATAAAAAAATAACGGTAACATAAACATATTACATTTATTAATGTGACATTTAATAATCAACTATGCTTGTAATTGAACAAATTACCTTCAGTTAATTACTATTTTCTCCCTACTGTCGAGTTTTGTTTGGTTAATTGGTTAACCATTATATAATTTCAGATATTTCAAAGATATAAAAAGACTCATCGTCAATTGGCAGAATTTTTAGAGGTTACAAATTGTAAAAAAGAATAAACGACATAAGTTTATGAAATGAATAATTGGCTCTCTATGTTTAACCCGACTTTTCCCCTAGTTCCAATTCAATGATAAAGGCAGAGTATCAAACGTTTACTTTTACGACGTGCGCAAATGGATGTTGGGTTTGTGAGTAGTTTATTTAGCAAGAATGTGTTGAAATGAGATTTATCGACCGCGAGTCTTGTCAGCATATTAATTCATCTATATGTTTTAGCTGATGCAGCGTGAGTACGTATGTTGTTTGAGAAGAATTTGGCGTATAGGGTAGAAAAGTCTCTACTATTTTAAAAGCTATGAAGATGTATGATATTTTTACTCATGACATTAAATCTTAAACGAAAGTAAAGAAAAAAATAAAATTGAAATAGAAGCTTGGTTTCTTCAAATAAACTAGATTAGGATATTAAATAACAACACGCAAAGAAATATTACAGGAAATGATTACGTGAATAAAGTGAAAAAAATTCAAGATTATTAATCTAAATATTCGATAAGTAAAATTACTGAGTAACGACTTTTAAAAGTTTGATATTTCTATTAAATTATGTTTATTAGTAGTATATAACAAGTGCAGTGAGATGAGAGATAAGTTGGATGTGATAAATATCCGATTGTATGATAGCGGCGTGGCCCTAACGATTTGTGAAGACCTTTGGAATATAATAATATTATTATTATATTCCATGTTATAAAGGACCATCACCGCATTTTACCTCCGCGGAAGATAGTTTATATGGCCAGATGATATCTATAGATCATGGACAAATATCGAGATAATTACAATTTTCTAGTTTTATCCTAAATTTGGACATAAAAATTTTATCCAATTTTTTATGAAAATCGATATTTCAAGCAAAAACCTTATTTGTATGTTTACTTTTCATTATTTACTTGTATCATAATTTGTGTTAATAAAAAACTAGGCAATATAAACTTTTGTTTCATCCGTTCACAAATGTCATTTAAAATACTCGAGCAAAAATTATATAATAAAAATGAAAAATTTAACAAAATTGTAAATTTAAATACAAAAATCTAACTCAAACCGTTGAACCTGTGAATTTCCGTTTTTCTCGTTAAGTGCGAATGAGAAAAGCAATTCGGTTGTACTAGCTAAGAGCGTAATTGACAAGTATTTTCATTATCAACTGATTTCCAGTAATCGTTTGTTTACATTATCTGGCGATTATTATGATATCAAGTTACAACAAGGTGATGCAATTTAAGGTATTTGATACTAATAAACAATATCACATTAGGCTCCATTGCTTACTTTTAAGATGGACCTCGTTTTGTGAACATAATATTATTTTTATGTCTCAAAAAAAAAACAAAATAAAGTTTTATAGTATAATACTCGCATAGTTAACTTTCAACAAATGATTACTAAATTAATCGTTTTCGCATATGTTTGATATTTGCAATTAAACTTGAAATAAGCAAACAATAAGAACTCTACCAATGGTTGTTAAAATTAGTTTTGTGGATATTTTTATAAGAATATGCATTTATTTCAAAAGAAATTTACAATGACTATATTAATAAAACAAATTTTTAGGTCCGTATTAAATACTTGGAGATCGTTTGATATTTATAAGGATATTATACCAATCTAATATTACATTTTCGAAAGTATAACATGCGCTCACAATATTTTATAAGATTCAACATCAATATTGAGATTAATATGAGTAACTCCTTTTAAGTTTATCCATGGTTATATTGATAACATATATGATGCAGGTTAATAATACTACACCTTAAGTAAATATAAATCCAATGTTTCATTTTTCAAACATTGAATTTATATATGCACTCATAATATTTTCTAAGTTTCAACATCAATATTGAGATTGATCGGGGTAAGTTCTTTTAACTTTACCCACGGGCTTATTGATAACATAGATGATGCAACATAGTAATTCTATGCCTTAAGGAATTACGTGTAACTTGTAGCTTTTATTGTTTTTTTTACAATATTAGATCAACAATTTGAACGTGGTAGCAAGTAAAAACCATTAATTAAACGATAAACATAATGTTATAAATATATTCAGTACTAAAATGGCTATCTAAAAATTAAATGAAAAACTGGTAGACTTTACGTTTATCGTAACATATTGATGTCGCCGTCGTGACGAAAATCTAATATAGATGAAAAAAAATATTATTAAAACACTAAATATGACGTGGATTTGTGCACTGTTTAATTTAAGGAGAAAATCGTTCGTTTATTACGATTAACTGTAACAAAAATTGCATTATTTGGATAACTATAAACTAATTTATATTTAAGAGCAAAAGAAATGATTCTATACTGTGTGTCAGTTCAAGTGAAAGTTTATTTACATACCTAAATTATTTCATTTTGGAAATGAAATATATTTTTGTACAGTGTTTAATCTATTTAAAAAAAAGGAAGGAAAAATGACAAAACTTAGATTGTGTTCCAATTATTATTTAATTTTAATATGATGTTCATATCGTATTTAAACAGAAAATGTTTACTTATATTCGAAAATTTAAATTTAATATTTGTCAATATTAGAAAATATTATGTAACCTTAAGATTCACAAACTAGACGTTCAAAATAGTGTAATGTAACGTTAAAAAACGTATTAAAGGGACATCTGAATAATTTTTCAGTCTTAAATCTTTTTCAAATTTGATTATATGTTTTTTAAGACCACTTTTAGGAAGGAAACGTCAATTTACTTTGTTAAAGTTTTAATTATCTTATATTCTGTACAATCAGTTTCTGGAAATATTTGTCGTAAATAATAATATCGAACTCATCTATACAGTAAAATTTTTCCAATTTTTATTTTTACTAATATTGAGTTAATAATAAATGAACTTATATCTTTTAGGGTCTCAAAATAAGTCACTTATCGTGGTTTTTGTCTTAAAAAATGTAATTAAGAATCGAGCACAAAATCTTAATTGGTAATTACACTTCATTTCTAACTTTCACTATATAACAGCAGCTTAACATTTACTTCGTTCGCTCTTATACTTTTCCTTTATACAATCTCAAAAGCGGTTGCTATATAATTGTCGCTTTACATTGTAATGTTAACAGCAAAGCGATTTTAATACACTGTATTATCGAAAAGGCGTAAATTATTTCCACGGTTTGTTATATATAACTTTCTACACAGATAGCAACATAATTCACATAGCCATTATCTTTTTACAATACAATAACTAATTTACCTGGTTAACCAACCAATCCCGATTGTACCAGTGAACGATTTGTTTACGATGAATGAAAATATTTTAAACGTTGGCGATGTTTTTGTCAAATATAATCATCTACATATTTATTATTACTAAAACACAAAAATGTTTACTTTAAGTTCCTATATTAGTTCGTTTATAATAATTAAAAAGATAAATAACAAGAGTTTTGAGCAAAATTTTGTATGGACATAAATTGCACACTTTTCCATGTATGTACAGTTTATCTTTGATCATCAAGTAAGCAGCTTTCACGAAATTACGATTTATTTGTGATATATTAATTTACATCAAATTTTAAGGATTTTTCTAAAAATAATATTATTGTGGATAGGCTTAAACTCAGTTTTAATCTCTTCCGGTACGTCCACATTAACAAAACTTCGAATGGAACATAACGCATAAGCGAAATTTGCAATTATCTGGTCAAAATATTATCAATTAATAAATGGAAACAACACAGCATTCAGTACTTGTCTATAAAGTGTATTCAATATTTGAATTATTCAGATGATTGGGTAAGTCAATTTATGCAAAATAATATTTGAATGAATGTGGCAGGTATTGTACTGCGATTTTGTTTTCTGTAGTGGGCAACCCAAATCAAAGAAAAATAACGTTGGCGGTTCTAAAATAATGGACTGTATTTCGTTATTATGTGATAAATTTCATATTTTCATAATTTTTTTTTATAATTAAAAGCCTAAATAAGTTGTGGATACGCGTGGAATTAACAGTTCATATACACACAAGTTATTAATTATGACCTAAGGAAATGAAAATTAAAGAAATAGGAAAATGGAAGAACAAAGCAGTGAAAAAATCTTAAGACAGACTTAGGCCTTATTAAACTGTAAGACCAATAACTAACTCTTGTAGCTAGGATTTTATTTCAATTACGAATTATCAACGATTGTTTTATTTATCGATCTTTTAAATTTGTGAGTTGTCATACAGTAAATAACAGCAAACATATGCGTTATAAACGCACACATACCTAAAAATACATAAGTACGCATGCAACACAACGCATTAAAAATTAACCGAAAATTGTCCTATATTAATTTCACTATAAATTAATACCAATCATATAAAAACACAATTTATCTATCACGTTTAAATCTTTGCATGTTATTCGTCTTAAGAAGAGAAATTAGCGTGGTATTTTTAACAGTAGCTATTTGTAATTGAATGAAATTCGCAAAAGGGGCTATGTATTTCTGCCATCCACTTACATTTTTCCTCAATAATCTATTTAATAGCGAAAGTTTTCGTTATAATGAGAGATTTTTTTATATTTCGAAAGATCAAGCATCTTTACGAAAAATTATTTATTGTCTGAACTACTAAACTTATAATTAATTGGATACTCATATGGATGATAAAAACAGATTTATAAGTTGTCAAAAAAAGTAACATCGCCTAAATTTTCCTTTCTCTACACTTTGTTTTCTATTCCCCCTACAATCTAATCATTAAATAATTTGTTTTTTTTTAATTTTGGAAAGTATAAGTTTATTTTATTTTTAAATTTTTAATTTCTTTCCATTTTTTTTCTGTTTCTTTCTTTTTTGACTTAAAATTACGATCTTTTACGATTTTCAACAAATTCTTAAGACTAAATTCTTATGATAAACCGAAAAAGTGACGTGTTCATCATAAGTATATCGTAACTTTTATGCTTATCTCTTTAACAAATAAACAAATTCTTGATTTCCGACTTACGTTAGGCAAAATTATGAATTGTTTAACACTAACTTATTTTATTGTATAAAAACCGATATAGTTATTTCTTACAGAAAAGTAAACATTTTCCTGAACAAATGAATCTAAAAATATAGGCCAGAAAAAAGTAAACACTTGTTGATCCTATGGTCGTTCTTCTGCCAATTTTAATTATTTTCTGTAATTTAGTGTCATCGATGGAAGAGAATTCTAATTTCACGAACTCGAGTACTATTTATTTGAACTCGCCGCTTATTGACCACCAAAGCACCGAGTTGTTAAAAGACCCTTATGCGATAAAATACTCAAAGAAATAGCGTCATTAAACACATTCACAAAAATATTCTTGGCTTTAATTTTAAGCAAGAGCAAATTATAAATAAAGTTGATACATTTGTATAGGTGAATGAAAAATGTTTTCTGGATGTTCAGACTCCAAACTATATTTCGATCAAAATAATGGTGGTAGGCTTATAGCGCGGTTTGAAGGCTCCATGCATTCTTCATTACTTGATATAATTAAAGAAATTCGGAATATGTATTGAAGGTATGTTTTTTGTATTAATGGAGATTTTTTTCTGTTTGCAAGACAATTCTCAATAAATGAATTTTAATATACATGATTTATTACATAGGCACATTTATATCTAATATACAAATATGTTTAAAAAATTAAAAGCGGTGAAGCAATTTGTTTGCTAAATATTCTTTTTTTGAGTAAATGTGATTCAAAGTAAAGACATACAATAACATAAAAAATGCACAAACGTTGGAACTAAAATATTATGACCATCACTTGGATTATCAGAAATATCGTGCACAAAAAATAGAAAGGTATATTTCAAGATGAATCTGATTTTTTATTTGGGTTTCGAATAAATTCGTTTCGATAAGTGTTTCGAACTGTCCTGTAACAGTTTATGTATGCAGACGAATATTTAAATTTTGCACAGACAATAGATAAATCCTACATAGTATGAAACTTTACAACTTACTACCTTTATCGGTTTTATGGGAATGGATATTGAAATCCAGTGATTTCAGCACTTTTTTGTATAATATCCAACTGTTTATGCATACAAACAACATTTTTGAGGAGATCTGCAGCAAAGCGGCCATTACCTTAAACACTCCACATTATTTTTTATAACCAAACACCGTCTCCATCGAATGTCGCAATGTTTCTAATTTACTGAGCCCAAAGCCATATAACGCATGTAGCCATCCCAAATGGGGTGCTTCGACGAAAACTGCTAGAAGGTATGCCGTTGTTCATGTTATTATGCACGTTTTTATTAGTCCTTATCCTTTACGACGGACGTATCGATGTGGGATTATTAAGAGGAGATGCGTTGTTACGTACACCACGCATCGTAATAATCCCACATCGAATGGGAAGGAATATTTTATTTAGATACAACAGTTAAATTGTAGACGTATGTTATTAAGTTTATACAACGGAATGGAAATTACTTTGCTGATATCATGTAGATTTTATATCGATATATACTTCACTGCTTAATATTAAACAGGTATTTAAATTATCTTGTTCGGTATGAATGTTCAATTAGAAATAATTGAAACAAATGTCTTTAGTGAACAAATAAGATTATTTTTAAATTAACTCACAGACGTGGAAACTATGAAATATTCCTAATTATAAATCAATATTAAGAAATGTGAATGTATTAGCGATTAGACTAAGCTATTATAAAACATTTTCAATCTTACTGACATCATTTTTGACGTAGGTTTCACTAGTTAATCTGCGTAAAATATAAATATTTTATACTTTCACATAATTGCTGTTGATGCCACTTTGTACGGTGTAAAAGATTTAGGAAATCCGGTGATATGTCAAAATTAAATACAATATAATAATAATTTCTCATGAGATATTTAATGATTGACATTTAATGGAATATCGAATAGTTTTATTATTTTTATCTTTCTCGATTACGTAATATAGAAAAATGTAAATATTTAATCCGTTGAAGATTAATGACACTTACAAAACCAATCAAATAAATTTAGTGAAATGATTAAATGTTAAAGATTAAACAATTTTATTTTTATTTATTTTCCTTTACACAAGAATAAGGAAATGCTAACTAACACCCAATTATCTTAAAATTATGTTAGGGTTCTATTGACAGTTCTATTTTTTTTTATATTTAACCTTCGTTTTTGAAATATTAAACTTTGTAGTAACGCGTAATGCGTACCACACTCTACTTTTTCTACTATAACTTTTATTTTAAATTCTAGCATTTAATTTAAATTCTAGCATTTTATTAGAGATTTCATAAAATTGTATTAATATTTGCATTAGAGTACCACAGAACCCGCTAGGTGCATGAAAACTACCACGGCACGCTCTATGTGTATTTCGGATACGCACTTGGCCATTAAATTTTTAGTTAATCGTATTTTTCCACCTAATGAAAGATTTGTTCAAGTGCATTTTACTATACATTTGCATTACAAATCTAACTTCATGCGTAACTAACGCACATAATTATATGAACTAAAATCTTTTAACAAATTAAAATCCTAGTATATCAGTTAATTATTACATTTAAAATCTCTTAAAGAGATATAAACTCCAAATACATTTGTAAGATGTAAAAAAGTTTTACTTTCTAAATTAAGGCTTATCCAACAAAAGTAAAACTGGAGAACAACTGCGATGGTCTATTCTAGAAAGGTCCGTTGTCACATTAAATATTAATAAACAAGTTGACTGCAATTATTAAAAATTATGCTAAAATGTAACTGTTAAAAGTTTCCTCCTAAACTATTCTTCTTATTATTTTTTATTTAATTTCAATCCAAAAAATGACATTATTCCTTTAAGATCTTTTCTGTATATGTTCTGTATATATATTATTCTGTATATATATTAAATGTAATATGTATAAACATGACAATTATTCTCAATTGTCGTATTCATAAGTATTCATTTTTTTAGACCCAGCAATTTGTATTCGGAACCAAATCAAAGTAAAATCACAACATAAAGTTATAAATATATAAAAAACTTAATTATATAACTTATAGGTTATTTGTAGAATATTATGAACCTGGCAATAGAGAGAAAATTGAAATTTAATATTATGGCAAATTAGTTATTAGAAAAATTGCTAGTTACGTGTAACTGCGGCTGTGAAATAATGAAATGATAAGGGTCCATTTTTATCCTTCAGTTACTAAATCCTAAAAAAGATGTCTGCTGCATAATTAACATTCCGAAATACATTTTAAAATACCATCATTATTTTATTTAGCAGTCGAGCGTTCATGTTACTTAGTGGTTCTCAGAGATTTGAACGTAAAATATGCGTAAAATTTTGAAGTTTTATCAGTTCTATACTGCTACAATGTAATTGATATTGGGGCGGAAATGGCAATGACAGCCCCGATGGATTTTCTTGCGTTTGTAATTATATTAATGAGTTCTTAGTTTCTTTTAGCCGGGGATTTTTCAAAAAAAAATAAACGTTTTTCAATTACAAGGACTACATTCGTCGTGGGTTCTTTCAAAATGTTTAATTTTGCTTTTCTTTTTAAATGATGATGTTAAGTGCTATTACGAAGTTGTAAAGTAATAATTTTTGTAAAGTTATCTTAAGTAAAATTCTACTGATTGCAAAAGCTCCAAAATATAATATGGCCATATTACGACTATAAACAGTAATTTTACATAAGCGACAAGAAAGTAAATAATTTATTATTTAATTTTAATACATAGTTTGTCAAATATTTCCGTTAAATTAAATTTAGTCCTTTACGTAACCCTCTTAATTTGGACATTAATAGAATCGTAACTAAATTTTCTATAATGCCTTTGTGGAAAAGGATATATATTCAGTTTATATAAAAATTAAGAATTTATTGTTTTAAAAACTGTAACCGCCAGATTTGATTACGCATGAACTTTTATCACGTATAATATTTAATTATTCTTTCAAAATGAATTTAGAACGCATATTATAATCTATAACTCATACAGCAAGACTTTTTCATTTTCTATTTTCTTCCGTAAAATTTCATTTTAGAAAAAGCGTCTATGAAGTTATGGGAGGGAAAAAAAACAAAGAAACATCAGACACTTCTTTGCATAAAATAATTTTAAAATATCATCTTACATTATGGTTAAAGATGTGATTGTTATTTTAAAACAATCAAAGAAAAGTTCATGCTTGAAATTTCATTTTTAAGATTTCATATTTCAGAAAGGAAAAATCAAAACATGATAAGATCACTCATGTGTCCGTCTGTCTATCTGTCCGTACGTTTGTCACATCAGTTATTTTCAAAAACCATTTGATGTAGAAACTTGCAATTTGTGCTTACTAACCCGCATATACCAATATTTATGTAAATATTTTAGAGTAGCAAATGAAGTACTAGGAAGGTTTTTTTCTTTAACCGTTTTAGTGCCATTGTTTTTTACTCATATATACTTAAAAATGACAAAGAAATCTTTTGTTTTTGATGTCATTTACCCTTGTCTCGAAAAAAACTAATTTTATTATTTTTTTCGGTGTTTTCGTAATAAAAACTTGTACAAGGATAATAAAATACAAAGAAAATTATGGAAATATATATTGTGAACAAAATTTATAACAAAACTGAAATCAAGGTCACATCGTATTTTCGCAGTCCGGTACATCCTCCGTATCAGCAAAATAATTGTTATCATCACTATTATGACTATCACTCAAAATTTGCATTACGCCAAATTGTGAATGCACCACAATGCCACTATCACTTTCTTGACAACTAGAATTATTTCCGTATTCCGACATTATGGCTTAAACATTTTCTTTTCCTGGATCCTTTTTATATTGTAATTACTAATAATATTATAATTTGAACTTTATGTAAGACGTAGAAAGATAAAAAATTTGCGATGCGTGCGAGCGACCTCCCCTACCGCGCGCTAAATAGCAACTGATTTCCCGAGCGCCATCGCGCTCGTGGAAAATTTAGATAATACGCGCACGAGCGCGATGGCGCTCGTCGGCACTCTAACGGTTAAATTATCGTATATTGTACACGTAATAATTAGATCAACTGAAAATGCAACTCATAATGATATCACAACTATATTTTTTACATTATGGTTAAACATGTTATTTTAAAACAATCAAATAAAAGTTAATTCAAGTAATCACAAGATCATTGTAAAGTCATTCATAGAGAAATGTTTTTCGCGGAAACCATATGATGTGTGTAGAAATTTGAAATTCAACATAACGATAGAGCATGTTAATTTGCTCATACCTATATCAATAGTTAACCCTCGATAATATTCATATGCAAATATTTGAGGAGACAAAAATTACCCGAATATCTAGTTTTTACTTAACTAATGAGTATCGTATGAAGTATCAATTGAAAGAGAAGTTTATAAGGATTGCCAAATTGATACTTGTTTAAAACTTTACGTAAGATATATCTAGGTATACTGTTAAGTAACTGTAGTATACAGTAGTATATCTCCGTAAATCCTAAAATCACACTTATGAGCAAAACGTTACTGGAATTTTACTTAAAATTGCAGGAGAGTTATTTTTAATTACTTAACTAAAATACTACTGCAAGTAAGATATACTAGGCTATGTGTTTATATGGTGACAATACTACATAAACATTTGTAAAAAAGATTAATAAAACTACCTGAATGCGTATGGAACACTCGTAGTGCGTTTCCTACCCGTACTTAGAGATGTATTTATTATTTTCTAGAAATGTTTATATGACAAACAAATAATTTCGAATCTGGGAAAAATCAATTATAAAACCATAAAATTAGCAGAGTTTAAAAGTGAAATAATTAAAACGTGCAATAATCGCAAAAAAATGCTATTAAAATTTCGATCCTAATTCTTGGCGAACAAAGTTATCACAAAAGCTTCTTCACTTCTATTTCTGAAATTTCATGTTGTTTCTACCCCTAAATAATAATGTATTCCTGAATACTAGTAGATGGTTACGTTTAACGTTTTTTAGTAATTTCATCTAAAGTTTTTAATTATAAATTTTTGACACATGAGGCAGACGTAACATAACCCAACATTATCAAACACGACCTAATCTAATATGACCTGACCCAAACCCACATAACCTCAAAACATAACTCAAACCAACGTTACCTAACCAAACATAACATTACCAAATCCATTAAAATCCAACTGAACTTAACCCAAAGCAAACCAACATTACCCAATTCAACACACCCCAACCCAGCATAAATTAATCCAAGCTAACATAACCAACCCAGCCCCACATTATACAACCCAACTCTACATAACCCGACATAATCTAACATAACCCAACTCAACCCAACATGACCCCATACAACCCAATACAATCCGACGCTTATTTATGTATTTACACACATACATCCATCGATATATTGCAGGTAACCTATCCATAACTATAAGAAATTAATAATTTAACAAATCTTGAACTTTTTTATTAAACATAAATACTAAATACACAAGTGCTACAAAAAGTAACGATGATACATTTCTACAAATTTACTTTCACTCACAGCAAAAAAAATACACTCTGGTGCAACCACTATCAGGTGGTTGAGCAGTTGAATACCGCGGAAAACTGAAGAGTTGCGATGTAATTCTGTTTTAGAACGTGGTTCAGTAAAAGGTAACGAATGAACGAGAGTAGCAAATTGTCAGGGACGAAGAATGAAAGCTTACTCAATAATACCGGGCGTATATATTTTGATTCCTTTCAATAACTGGAAGATAAATTTCATAAGGGCAACGTCTCTTTTAAATTGCGAGGAATGGAAGCCTAGTACACCAAAGAGAAAATCGGTAGGAAATAGAAAGGAAAAGTACTGTGTCATACATGGATATCGACTCTACGTCTTTTACATACGTGCAATCATCAAGCTGAATAAGTGCAAAATATATAACCGAAAACAATCTAACACAACTTAATACAACCCAACACGGTCCGACATAACCCTACATAACACAATACAACCCAATACAATCCAACATACCCCAAAGTAAAACAACACAACCGAATATAACCCAACATGGCCTAACCCAACCCAATATAACACAACCAAATATAACCCAACATAATCCTACCCAATCCAATATAACCCAATACAACATAATCCAACGTAACTCAACACAACCAAACGTAGCCAACCTAAATCTACGTAACCGAATATAACTCAACCCAACATATTCTGTTACCAATATAACATGACCGTACAAAACCTAGCACAACACAATCCAACATAAACAAACCCAACATAACCGAACCTTAGCTAAATATAGTCCAA
Organism: Druceiella hillmani; assembly: GCA_039881145.1. Classification (NCBI taxonomy): domain Eukaryota; kingdom Metazoa; phylum Arthropoda; class Insecta; order Lepidoptera; family Hepialidae; genus Druceiella; species Druceiella hillmani. The sequence goes on from JAYKKI010000015.1 coordinate 26,676,441, forward strand.
CATACATGTAATTACAACTGTGAATTGACATCCCTGCACATTGAAAATATTTTTAAATAAAAATTATTAAGGGTTACGTGTCTGTTTCTTTGAACATACATCACGTAAAACTTATAACTTACTTATTTAATTAATGTGGAGTTTTTGGACGACTACAGGGGTAGGCTTGAGGTACGATTATTTTTTAATGACGTGGCCATGGGTGAACTCAATCAAAAGACATAAATTTAGTATTTTCAAAAATTCATATGCAACGAATCTACAACAAGGCCCAGCTACACGACGAGTAGTAGTTACACGAATAGATAGTGTATTGAAATATAAGCCTTAGTTCTTTTGTATATTTTTCAATCTGAGTTGAAAAATAAACAAGAGACATATGCATGTGTGTATTTATATATATATATATATATATATATATATATATATATATATATATATATATATGTATATATATATATATATATACATATGTATATATTTATATATATATATATATATATATATATATATATATATGAATTGATGATTTAGGGTTAGTGAGGAACCCGAATGCGTGCAGAAGCGTGAGAATATATTTATTGTATGTATTCATTATAAGCTTACTATTTTTCTCCGATTTCTTTAAATTTTAAATGTGGTGTCATGATTTATAATTTAATAACTTTAGTCAGTTTAGTATTTAAGTTTAAGTACAGTTTAGTATTTTTTCAACTGTGTAGATTTGATTATTACCTTCTTCATTGTTCATACATGTAATAAAATTGCAGAATTGCAAACATACTGAAGATACTTATGAAAAAAAATATTGGAGAGAACATAACAAAAATAACACAACTCAAAAATATTGTGTTTTAAATGTTTACCTGTACGTCGGTGAGTCTTTTGATTAATCCGCATATCATACAAAGAAAGCTAATAAGATTTCGATGAGGTTTTTACTGGTCGATTCTTTTGGGTCTACGGTAATATATAGGCTAGGTTTTTTAGCAATTAATAAACTAAAAAGATAAGGAAAGTTGACGTTTGAACACATAGTGTAAATACTTAAAAAGGTTTATTTGCGTAATTATTTTAAAAGATTGCATTTTGTGTAATAATCCTGAGTTAACAATAATTTCTACAGTTCCTCAGGCAAATTTGTGGGCACAGCTAGATTTCAAAATATAACGAAATCAAATGGATATTAATTCTAAAATTGTTAGGTAACCTATTATTGAAGAATATCACACACGTATAAATTTAGGAAGTCGGTAAGTTTAAAAATTAATAATGAATCCCTATACACTATCCTTCCCTCTCATCTAACTTCCCCGAAAATAACACAAGTCAAACGCAAATGAAATAGGGTTAATAAATCAACATGGAAATTATTAAAATAGGACGGCAACACATGGCGCATTCGCACGCTAATAATAATTTATTTATGGATACAGAGTGGAAGTTTTAGCAAAGTAGTAAGTGTGTGGTTATTGGATCCATTTCTCTCGTCTACAAATGATCTACATAAAAATGTATTGCGGGTAAATTTAACTAACAGCGCTTCTAAATGGATATTCAAACTTTCATATCAGATTTACTCCATTACTCTTCCTATCCTATTGCCTATTTCCCGTCTTGGATATTTAGTATTCTTACGAAATGTGTATCATAAACTATAAACTGTGGCACATACACACTAACATCCCAATTTTGTAAACCATTTGCATCTACGGTTGGGCTACGTTACTATTTTTTTTGTCGTATTTCTATTGGGTTTATTAATACAAACAATAATTTATAAAGATCTTGATCAGAAGTTCTGCAAAATATATAGTACAACTTATTTACTATACCTAGACATCTACCATCAACTAATTTTTATCGCCATACTATAGTTGTATCGTGACTGGGTTCTTCAATAAATTTCGTTAATTAAATCAAATTTTATTGAATTCCTATTTAATTAATTATTATTTACAAGTTATGATACATTCTTCGTCTTGGAGTGTAATTTTGTCAGTGGTAGAGTAAAATATACATGGTAGACCAATCAAAGATAACGGAAACGACTTCATAAAGGATATAGTGTCAGTGTCAGTGAGAGGAATGTGTTGTTGAAAACTTAAGGTGCCCATTTCGCTTAGATTTAGCTCTGAGTTATTTTTCTTCTCTCTAATCACTTTTTTACCCTATTAAATTTATTAAAGTAATAATAGTTCTTATTAGATGAATCCATGAATTCAAGTTCAATATACTGGCAACTAATGGTTATAAATAAAGTATTAGTTAAATTGAAGGTGAAGTACATGTGACAAAACCTATTTAATAATTCATTGATTATCATGAATATTTATTTATTTATCAATATATTACATTAACATGTATTGCATATTTTGTAAACCGAGATTTTTCTTAAATCAGATTTGTCTATATTTTTTTTCCCTTTTCATTACCTTATTTATTTTCCAATACTATGGCATATTCAGAAGGGATTTGTTTCCATCTGTGAATTAAAGTACGTATGTATAATTTGCTACATTTCTTTTGTTTTAAAAAATTAAAGTAAATATAATAACTCAATAAAAATAAACCTACGATCTAAAATGTTAAATTTGTAGTCAAATTACTATAAATCTTTTCACCAAGAATTTTGCAATAATGTGATTTTTGTCTACTGTTTATTTTAATAAAATTCAAATCCAAATCGTGCCGTATCCTCGACGAAATCTGCCTGTGAATACGAATATTGAAATCATCTTATTAGAATCCCTTTTACTGCTGTTGAAATTCCATCTTAAAAAACTAATTAATATAAGCAATTAACATATCACATTCATTACTACGTCCTACTAGTTTATTACCACGGAATACATCTTGATCATAGGCTAATAATATAATAAAAATTGAATTACCATAATAAATGAATTATTTGAAAACGAAAGCACCAATTTATGCAACGTTGTATTTAAATTAATATGAAACGCTACCGGGTCGACTTTCTGCAGACCATGCAAGTGAATATAAATTTGGAATAAATAGAATTCATGGATTCCTAATATATCATAGTTTTTTCACTGATGTATTTTTGAATTCATTTTTAAACTGGTTCATAGGTGCGTAATGCTTATTTCAATAATCATCTATACAAAAATAATCATTCAAGCAAAAGTAAGATTTTCTTTTTCAAATTAAACAATACTTACAATTACCTATTAAATATCAGTAAAATCATATAAAGAAGGTTTCGTAGATAAATATCGATATTTTAGGACACTTAGTATTTCTAACAAATTCAAACATCACGCAAATGTATTACCTAGCATATCTCTCACAGGCTTGCAATTAGGTTGAATATCTCAAAAACTATGGGTTTAAGATTGCTGCATTAGTGTTCCCGTAAACAACGATTAAACCTTTAATAATACTATTTATTTTCATCATGTTGATTTTAACAGTCTCAGTAACATAAACTACCAATTACCGTTGACCAAAATCTGAAATAGTAATAAGTTTGACAATGACTAAAGTTGAAATAGTTTCCAATAATAAGAATTTCTATTGGAAACTATTTCGTAGGTTTTTATCTAGTGATTTTTGTATTTTTTTTTCTCCGTGCCCTCTTAATAATGATATGTAGCAATTTTACTTTGAGTAGCTACTTTCTTAACGTAGAAATTACAAATTAAGTTTATTTCCATTCTATACATTATCGAATAATTTAATTATTTTAACTCTGTGTGTTTGCAGGTACATGATTTTAGTACTATCATTGCTTTACAGAATATATATTCAGGAACTTTTAAATCAATCACTTATAGGATTATTATCAGAGTCTGCTAAAATAGCGCGATTCTTCTAATCACACTCTAATATAAAGAAATGGTGTTTAGTAAAATAAAAAAATGGGCTATAATAAAATTACTATAGCAATATTCTCAAAAAAAATGTGAGCCTCACTCACAAACGCTCACGGTTATTAGAAGCGTACTTTTTACTTATTACTCTGATGAAAACTATATTTTCACTAATTTATAATAACATACTTAATAAATTTCACTCAAACCTGCTGATCTACACATATAATAAAATTGTTTATCTGTTTGTAATAATTATGTAGTAATTTTGTAATAGTTTATACCCTCGAGAATCTTATAGGATACTACTTAGTGACTTAATAAACATTACGACATTGGTACTGCCAATGCTTTATGCAAAATTGTGTGCTGATAGATGTATAACTATATGGTACTTCCAAAGTAATTTATTGGCGTTTTTAGTAAACTTTATGCTCATAGAGTTCAAAGAGATAAAGAAATTAAAAAATGCACAAATGAATTCCTAATGACAAATAATAATATCACATGTACAAGAGGCAAAAATGTATTCTCTGAAGCTGTTCACTACTACGGCTAACGTAATTAAGAAAACAAAATTATTATAACATTTCCTGAATATTGTTATTTTATAATTTTTTTTTATTTCATATTGCCAAAGATAGGAATGGTCAATTGTAGAAAATACTAAATTATCTGATATATAAGATCATCTGAATATATCATCCTATTTATTTCAACCTATCGCATAAAAATGAATATTATTGCAACGAGTAGTACATTAAAATGGCGGAAGCTGTAATATAAAAAAAAGTAAGAAATATTTACCGCAGAATAAAATGGGAGCAGTGCAGGAAATGTCACATACATAGAAAGCCAAAATAAATAGATATACTGAATAAAATACTCTGTAGTTGGAAAAATATTTATTTTTATTAAAAAGATAATGACTCGTCATTAAAACTAATCGGTAATTGGTAATAAAAACAGTCATATTATAACAAATAATGAAGTGTTTTTTTTTAATACAAACAATCATCTTATAACAAATAATAAAGTGTTTTTTTTTAATAAAAACAATAATTACACCTGAAAATAAATAATTATTTTATTAAAATTATTATTTATTTTCACATGATATGCTTTGGTGGCATTTAGAATTGCAGAGTATCATTGCTTTCTTGCACTTACGTCTGTTTGTGGAACAGTTTTTGTTGCAGCTGCATCTCACAAAACCTTGGCCTGATCCAACTGAATGTCTCGTAGCTGCAGTCTTTAATGATATTTCAAAGCCTTGGTTTACATCTGCTATCTCTAAAAAAGTTTGATTACAAATGTCAAATTCTGATCTGAAAAAAAATTTAAAAATATTACTTTACAATATAATTAATGTTCCAGAAAGATAGTTAAATAATTAATATTGAATATATTTGGCGTTAATTTTGTAGAAATTTATTATTTACAATTAAATGAAACTACGTGATGCAGTATTATTTATACTTTCTTTACCACGACCTAGGTTTCGTTGTATTACAACATCTTCAGGTGGAATATTAGCAAAGATACTCTTTGCTAATATCACATGATGAATCTAATGAAGATGTTGTAATACAACGAAACCTAGGTCGTGGTAAAGAAATTAAAGAAAGTAGAAATAATACCACATCACGTAGTTTCATTTAATTTCACGTAGTTTCATTTAACTTAATTACAGTAAGAAAAAACAAAATCTGCAATATAGTTTCTGAAGTATACCATGTTTAGTGCCAACTTTATAAAAACCTTCGTCATTTGTCTGAAGAATAGCTCCAATGATGTTTCTGAGATCACCTTAGCCTTTGTCAAGATCTGGAATCGGTATAGTTACATTATCTTCAATGTTGGCAGGTGGATGAGACTTGTCAGAAGTAGCTTTCATTTTTTTAGCTTGTTTGACAAGATTTTCTGCTGCAGTTTTTGTAGCTTTTTGAATGTCATTTTCAGATGAAGAAACTTTGTCTTGGTTACTAACTTCTTCAACGTTACCATCACTGTCTTCTGTCGGGTTAACATAGCAATCATCTTGAAGTACCTTCGTTAAGTCATCTTCATCCTGAATATCATTTATGATTTATTGCGGCAAAAAGAAAGTCAAAAGACCTACTCTGGGTTCTATTCCAATTAATGCCTTGTATGGCTATTATTTTATCCCCGAAGGGTAAGCACGGTTTTTTAAGAATTGAACATATCTCAAGCCTTCTGACCATTTTGTTGAAACGTTTTCCTTCATCCAAGAACCTAACATATTATCAATATCTTGATTGACATGTTCAACGGACCCCTGACTTTGACTGTGTCTGGGTTTTCCATGCATAATTTTGAGTTCTGGTCAAATACTAGCAAGCTCACTTATGACATTAGTGACAAATTTCCTACCGTTGTTAGATTGAAGAATACACGGCGCTCTTATAGTTAGAAATATACAATTCAAATGGTAGGACACCTCTGTCGTTCTCTTAGATTGTAACGCGCGTAGTAGAACAAATTTTGTTAAATGGTCTTGGTAAACTATAATGAAATTAAAATTTCCATCTGGTTATGCCTGAAAATCGATCATATTCACTTGACACCTACTATTCATTTCCGAATGGGCTTAGAGACTAATCCCCTTTTCTTCTTTGTTTTCTTTTGATGACAGACACTACACATAGATAAATAGAGTCTTATCATTTCTTTTGTAATATTGGCATATTTTTTTGATGTCTCGACTAACATTCTGTCACGACCACCGTGGCCGACAGCCACAGGAGCTGCGTCAATCACGTCATAAAATTCATCAAGTGGAAGATAGTATTTTATATTACTTTTACTCCGTGCAATTAGTTTTTTCACATCCTCGATTTTTAGCACAGCAAATCGTTTCAATCTTCTTTGTTGTAATGGTGTCTTTTTTTCAGATCTTTCTGCATCTTCACTTTCTGCATATGCACTTATTCAACGAATTCCAAATATTGGTCTGATGATAACACATTATAATGACAAGACTTTTTATTTTCAGTTTGTAAAACTTCCGTCAAAAACTTTTCCCTCCATTGTTTTTGATCTTCTTGTCGACTCGACGTAGGTTCATCCATAGTGAAAAAGAAGAAAACTTTGCAATTTAATTTAATACGTAAACCTTTAACTTTAAACTGCCGCCATTAACTAAAAACGTTACGCACGGCTGGCAATTTGACGCAAAATGAGTGTTCAAAACGATGTATGGGAGAGCGAAGAGCGGCGCGGGGCGCTCGGGGCCCGACTTGGGAATTCCCGCATGTACAAGTCCTGACATATTCGCTCAATTACCTTCGACTAGGCTAAATTAGTTTAGACTAGGCTGTACTAGTTTATCCTGGAGTGTGTGTATTTATATCAGGATCAACTAGTTTGGCCTAGTCTAAACTGGTTTATCCTATCGGGCTTAGGACAAACTAGTTTGGTCTAGACTATACCAGTTAATCCTATCGCGTATAGGAAGAAATAGTTAAGCCTAGAAAAAACTAGATTGTCCTGAAATCGAGTTTGGCCGATAACATATACACGATGTCCGAATCACAAAAAAAGATGACTGAGTTAAAATAGGAATAATCTTATTTTAATATGGGATAATATCACTTGACACGTATTTTAAGTGACAACTCTCGTACCTAGAAGTTTGACAAATGACTAGAAATTGTAACAAGAACTTTTAGACTTTTTAAACCCGTTGGGTGTAGAATCTTAAAAATTCAACCTCATTACAAAATATATTTTGAACAGAATAAATTGATGTTTTTTTTTATAATAGAGTTTCTTTTGAGACGTTAAAGCTAAATATTCGAATTAAAAAGTTTGCCACAAATATTGTTGACTTATAAATATTGTGTTTTTAATTAGGATAGCACCAATAAAAAGTAATAGCCTTGTAGGAAAATTCTCACTACTTACTATTTTCTCCATTCATTAATTTTGTCTTGTTTCAGTGTGCATATTTTCTATTAACGTTTAGTTGAACGATTAATGAGATATATATATATATATATATATATATATATATATATATATATATATATATATATATATATGTATATATATATATATACACATATATATATATATATATATATATATATATATATATATATATGTACATGTATATTTATATCATATATTTTATCGGCAATTTAGTAACAAGTGACTAGTCTAAATATATATTACTGTTAACAAAACTTGAATTTTTATTCATTTTCTATTTCTATATTTCTGCTGATGTTAGGTGAATTTTGTAAAATACGACTATCACGGGAATCACGAGTTTTAAGTTTCATTCATATGTCGCCTGCCGTGAACACTTTTAAATTCATGATGACTTTAAATTTATTATCTTTAGTTGTTAGAACAAAATTGCAAACGTAATTTGCAAACCAATTAAACAATTTGAATAACACCCAAATAAATATCTTATCTATAATAAATATAATATTTAGATAATTTCGTGTAATCTTACGTCAAATTATCTTATTTAACACAATCTGATGTTATAGTAAAACGTTTTAATCACTATATTCAAACCCAAATTAAAGTTATAAAAGGCATTAATAGAAGAATAAAAGTTCTTTATCGACGTGTAGAATTTTATAATTTATTCAATCGTACATAACGCATATCAATTTTTTATAGATTGTTCCATGAATTTGGCTCGGTAATATTAAATTAAAATAATGGTTGAGCTTCTTTAAAAAATATTTCCAATCAACAGATTCGTCGGGAATTTTACATAATCGCGGTTAAAAAGATATATCCCCTGGTATTCAATTAATAAATTAATAATAATTACGAATTTAAAACCCTGTATCTATTTAAAAACGAATAATCAGAGATAATTTGTCTTAAATAAGATTAAATAAAATAAGTCTTTATTTATTTCACTCTTTTATTTCGTACTAAAACTATTATCCAACGTAACAAAGAAAAATAAAATTCAAGAGTATATTTTTCTGATACACGGACATTCAATACTGGTTATCATTTTAATTATTTTAATATAATAGTATCTTAATTTTCGGTATGTCGGTTGCATGTTAACGCCCCTTCTTGAACTTTATGTAGCACGACAAACAATTTGAAAAATTACCTAAAATGAAATACAAATAGAAAAATTAAATATCATTTTCACTTTTATAATATATTGGCCTGAAAAAAATATAATACATAATTATACATTGCTTATCAAAGTGTACTTTAACATTGCTTAATGTAGTCGCAACATATTTTTCGTCTTATTTCTACTAATTGGCGAAAGAAAACGTGTACAATATGAAATCTAAAATATATTGTTGCTTAAAAAATAAAATTAAAGGTTGTAGACAATAATAAAAATGAAACTCGAACAAAAAAAATTAAATACAAGCTTATATATGAATACGAATTATGAAAATCGCATTTGCAATACCATTATTAAATAATAATATTTCTCGAATACGATACATTTATAGTTAAAATGTAAAAAAAATAAGAAACAATTACGGAATTTCATGCATACTTCAATAATATAGATTTATTATTATTGCATTAAAATCAATATCGTGAGATACATAATACATGGAAAAAAAACTTTCTTATATAAGTGAAGACCTCCAAGTTTCTCCCAATAAAATGTCCTTTCTTGTCATTTTTCTTGTACATACATAAATCTTTGTCACGGTTCATATCTATTATGAGTGACATTGACGCCCTGTCATAATATTCTTTCAGATAATTTGTCATATTAGGAGATTATTTCTAGAGAAAATTTAAAAAAAAGTGGGAAAAAAGTCTGTAATATTTTTTCTTGTAAATCTGATGGGACCGTAAACCGTAAAATAGTTTAGTATACAACCTAAATGACGTATAAAATACATTTACGCATTTTTGTAAAATTATTGTAAAGTTTTTGACATAACATATTTGGGTGTCCAGTTTTAAAATAGTAAACCTACAAAAATGTTAAATTATAGAAAAACATATATTTAATAGCTGGAGTTTGGAGTATCAGTATGTTGCAGACTGAGGCTCTGTAATAAGAGTGTTGCTTTAAAACTCGCAAAATTTGGCTACAATATAACACATCAGATATCTGATTATAATTAATCTCATTGATACGGAAAAGGTTTGCCGTACGAAAGCAAGCCTTTGTAAGAAAAAAATGTTGTCGAAAATCTGGATATGTGATTTAAAGTTCATGAAACATTTCGAAACAATGCAAAAAGATATATAGCTCCTAAGCAGTGATCAAAATTGAAGATGAGGATCTTAACTATTACGCAAAAACCTTTGTCTTATTTACAGGTTTATATAAAATTTAAAAAAATTTGAAACCATCGTTTTCATTTTTAGGAACGTGTAATGAAAGCTTATCGTAATCATTTCAGTTACGAGAATGCGTTTAAAATATTTATGTATCTTCCATCTTTACGAAAATGTAAAAAAATAACTGCAATGCACTTGTATATTTTCACTGAATGTAATTATGAGAAATTTGTGACAAAAGTAGGAAAGGTTGTTATCATTTATTAATTATTTACATAAGCTTCTATACGTTCAGACTGAAAAGATAGGTTTACCAAGGCCGAAAGCTATACAAATATATTTCGGTCTTTGGCAAACCGTTGAGGATTAAACTTAATTCAAAGATTTTTGGGTTAATTAGTATTCGGTAAGTTGTGTTATACTTTTACAGTAGTTAATTAACAATTTAGTAACTAACTAACGCTTTGAATCACGCTTTCAATTATGATTAAAGAATAATTTTTACAACAATATTCTGACATTGAAAAGTACGATTTTTAAAATCAGTTCACGAGAGTTCCGATGCGTGTTATCGCTATAACAGTTGGTTGCTTTTAGAGAAGTGAGCGTTTTCATTTCGCCTTATATAATCTCATGGTGTATTTACTCCCTTCTGAATCTGGCTGACCTGGCCCACTTTACACTCGCTACACGGTTATAAAATATTTAGATATCTGTTTCAGAATTTTTTTCGAAAATACTAGAAACTTTATAAATTTTAATACCGAATCCGTCGCTTCTACGTATTTTGGCACTCTGTATGAATTTCGTTGTTTTGAAGGAAACTTTCAAAACTCTATATAAAAATTATAATTTTTTTAACTTCAGAGTATAGAGAGTTAAGACGAATGGTATTTGATAAAAATACGATAAAATGATCTTTTAAGTTTTTTGGGCGAAATTTGCATTTAGCTTCCTCGTTATATTTATTGTAACCTCGTACATGTGAACTATCAGGTGATTAAATGACACTTCATTTTTCGGTATGTATTGAGTAGTAAAAGTGTTTCTATAAAACTATTCATAAATATTAATGTTAATTATCACTATGAAAATAAATTGCCTAATGGGCATATTTCAATATTCGCAAGCAGACAACGCATACTTGATCATGTGAAAGACAGTCAATTCTTTTTTAATTTGGGATCTTCATAGTTTATCTTTGTAGGTAACTCCTTGAAATTTAATGAAGAATTCACTTCCAGGAAGAATCGTGGACTATTTACTTTCATTTGTATCTAGAAATTTTATTTATAGCTCAGTCAGAATAGAGGTTTTAGCCAAGCTAATAAATTGTTGTGTTGTGGAGTCTTAATGCGCCAAGCAAATGGACATCAACTTTCTCGTTGTTAAAAGTATTTATAAGGGACAGTAGATTATCCCTGTTACATACGAAAAAAAATTCTTGAATTTTCATTACAAAGAATGATCTACTATCGTATTAACTATCGCTACTTTTGGATTTATAATATCTATAATGTTGAATATATTTGGCGTTAATTTTGTAGAAATTCATTATCCACAATCAAATGAAACTACGTGATGTAGTATTATTTCTACTTTCTTTAAGTTCTTTACCACAACCTAGGTTTCGTTGTATTACAACGTCTTCAGGCGGGCTGCTAGCAAAGATTTTTGCTAACAGCCGACAACAGGAAAATATGGCGATGTCTCATAAAACTGTTCTATAACAGTTCCGAGCTAAAATCCATTACAGTAAATTTTACTCTCAATTATTTCAGCACTCACAGAAGATTTTTAGTAGTAAAATATTCTCGTTAAAAAATAAAGTCTCAGAATTGGTCAATTATGTTAAATTTTTGGCTTTAAACTCCCATTTATTTCTGAAACTGTATTTAGAAATGACCATTATAAGTTGGTTTTACGCATGGAGATGAAATGAATTTCCAGAGAAAAAGTAGTAATCAGATTATTCGAACTACATTCGGAAGCACTTGTGTAAATGATTGATATGAATTTCAAACTACGTGATTGGTTCACGAGTTATAAATCAAACTACTAGCTTATTAATCAGATATGTGAATTTTGGCTCAAGGTTGAAATGAAAATCCATGTCCATCTCTGGATAATACGTAACATTGAGATATTGAAATTTCTGCAACGGTGACAGTAAAAATTATATCGAAATAAACGAAAAAATAATTGATATTGGCACATAAAATTAAATATAATTTCAATAGTTTTTTACTTGGTCTTGCATGTACTACCATTTTTCTTCCAGAATTTTAAGAAGTTAAGAATACTTTAGTTTAAAATGTAAAATGTAACATTTTTTCTATTAATATTTATAGATATTTTCAGAACCTCATGAGATACAAATATTGAATTATTTTTGCGCTGGTGGTATTTTCGCGTGAATATTTGTTGAGATGTTTTTTGATGAGGAATCAGCACAAATAGTCAGTACGATTCTTGGTGTCACAGAGTAAAAGAGGAAGTGCAGTGACGGAGTTACGGTTTACATACCCTCCACCGTAAACTACACGAATTATACAGGAAAGGGCGACATTACCATAGACTAAATATTTTAACAATAACCCTACCCTAACTGAATACTTAATAGTTCAGTAGTTAGAGTCGAGTCTGTGTTACATATGAGTGGTACGCAAAGAAAATTTAAGGACGGCGGATAACAGCCTTAAAATACTAGCGTATAAAAAAGAAAATTAACTCGTTCTTAATGTAATTTGTTGTTTAATTTTCTGATTTGGAATATTTTCCTTACTATGTTAAAACTAACATAATAAGGAAAATGTTTGCATGCTTTTGACAAGTATATGATATAATTTTGGGAATAAGAGAAAACATATTAAGCTCGATTGGATACTACTGCAAAACATGCGCACTTTAGTCATATCTGTTATTCTGATACTCACTTTGAATAGGTTTAACGGCAATTTAGATGAAATATAGACATATTTCATAACTTATACTTAACTTATTCATATGTCGCGAATAATCGAAAAAAAAATACATTATTTATGTTCTCCTATTTATTAACAAATTATTTTAAAATAAGTTTCAGAATTTGTACCATAAAGAAAATTAAACCAACAGAAACCATTAACGCTTCCTAATAAATATAAAAGTTAATTTTTAGTTAAAATATAAAATGAAATGGCGTTCAGAAAATTATGCACGTAATATAGATAATAGTGTAAAATGTTATTTTTGTTCTACATAAATTTTAATGGTGTTAGCGACTTAGTTCGTTCGAATTTTCCTACACATTTAATTATATCGAGCTTTGATAATTAATATGTTGCGACAAGTGATAATTACATAATGAACAATTTAGTTGTTAACTCTTTGGGAGTCAGTAGAAATATTTTCTTCTGCTACCATATGAGCTGACGCTGATGAACTGGAACAGCGCGTATATTAGTTGTGAAACTAATAAAAAACTTTATCGTTAGACCAAAATTTAATTGTAAATGTACTATTTTATGTATTATACGGATTACGACATTTAAGAACAACAAAAAGAGAATGCAGTAAAACAAGTCAAAAGCTTGATAAATAATAAAATATAACCGAGTGTATAAACTAATACAATGCAAGGGAGAGAAGGGACGTATTTACTAGTTTCGCTTTATATTATCTGCTGCATATAGAATAAAAATAAAATATCAAGCTCATTCGCTCGCATGTAGTGAGTCCGGACTTTCCTCCATATTTGTGTAATTTTCTTTTAATAAATTAAATCAATTTTATCTTAAATTATTGAAAAGGAAATACACTGAATTTGTTTATTCAATTGTATTATTTAGTTACACTATGACGTATTTTCAGTCGTAATAGTAATATACACGTATATAAAAAAAAAGGATACTTAAATTATTTGTTACAAAAATTTACTGACAACCAAAATCAAGAATTTGTTTATAATAATTTTTTTATATCCAAAAATTTCATGTCGAATAAAATTGCATGCATATTTTGCAGCTTTTATTTTGAGAAAGTTTAAAAGTTTCTCCCAAACTTTATAACTAAAAGGTTGAATTATTATAAAAATTTATAAGGTGTTTTCTCATCAACTTGTGCTCCAATATTTTCAAATATAATATTGTACGTCATTTTATAAAGGATAACTTATCTTAAATTTTTAACGCCTAAAGGCCTAGAGTTAATTTTTCATCAAAGCTAACGGTAATATGTAGGAGATAACGTGCAAACTCCTTCGAAGCACGTTTTAACAATAATATTCACACAAAAATAAATAGTGCTTATAATTATTTTTTAGTACAAATAAATTTAGATATTTTATCACTGTAATATTTATTACAAACACATATTACTTTTTTTCTTAATTTCCATAAGAAAATGGAAAATTTGTATAATAATATTAAAAATATTACACATTCTTTGACGTTTTGTTGGGGTAATAGTAAATTTAAAATCATTTACTTGTATAAATCTGGATTGTAAAATAATCAAAAATTGTATTTTTGATCCCCAAATTTCTTGTTTGTTAAAAAATACCATAAAACTGGTGAGAATATTTGATAGTAATTATTGAAACTAACTCTTAAGCTTTACTGTACAATACACGTTGAAAATGAGTAAATAAAACAAAAATCAAATAAGTTCTCAAAAACAATATTGAGCTGTCATTTAATAAAGAAAATAATTATTATAAATTTAGTATATGTCTACCACAATCATCACGGTTCCCTCAGCCTTACTTACTAAGGTGGACACTAACAATAAAGTGTACCTTTTGAAATTACCGAAACCTTGTGAAGTATTGTGTTTGAACCTTGAAATAAGCGAGGCATTATGAAGACAAAAGTGTAAATAACCCCTTCGAGCCGTTAGCCCAAACTAAAATATCTCTTGACAGGACGTTTGCAGTAAATGGTTCAAACGAATTTGCATATCACGAGTGTTCGATGGTTCACGTCATGAGTATTCGTTTTTTATTCAAATTTGAGTTATGCAACAAAATACCGTTTTGATTCATTGAAAATCAAATATTCGTAACCAATATTTTTACTCAAACTATGATTTTGAGGAAACTGCCATTAATTTTAATGTTATCAGCAAATATTTAATTTAGACATTAAACAAAATATTTAAGCAGTGTATATTTACACAGGGATCATACGACAATATTTAAGTAGGTACTAGCCAAGTACCTACTTAAAAATTTATATATATATATATATATATATATATATATATATATATATATGTATATAAATTATTTTTTAAATTTTTTAATTTCTTACAGTCGCCCACTCAGGGCTAATGTTTTTGCAACATTTTGAGCATATGAACTTTGTAATTTCGCAAAAATTACAAAGTAAACCAGATGCTAACAGAAAATTATGCCATGCTCATCTCTCTAAATTGAAACTCTAATTGAGTTCATATGCTCAAAATGTTGCAAAAATATTAGCCCTGATTGGGTGACTGTAAGAAATTAAAAAATTTAAAATGTATTGTTCTGGATATTCGATCCAGACCAACCGCCGCAATAATTACAAAGTAATCCAGATGAGAGCCTTCGTGTCTGGACATTCGATCATTACAAGCTGCTTCCTTTAATGAGACAGCATCAATTCAAATACAAATAAATACCTACGACTCACTTCAGTACCAAGATTATCTTTTATATCCTATGGCTATTCATTCAATAAAAAATAATAGTGTCGCTAATAAATTCATATACGATAACAGAAATAGAAGCACATAATATTAAATTAACCTTAATTACTACGCGAATGAATCATTCGGAACTAAGATTTTAATAACGCACAAATATGTTATATACAATCATCAATAATAATTTACCCGAGGGCGTAATCCATTTAATTATAATAAGGCATATCTTCAGCAGGCATCACATTTACACGGTCGCTTCATGAATATTCAAGTCATTAGTATTGTTTGCATTGCTCCCCTCCGGCCGACTCGCCTCGACCCCTCGGAAAATCACTGTACCGATCTCGATAAAAATGTTGCTTTGTTATGTCTTTACCATTTTGCTATACATTCATTGGTTCGAGACCAAAAAAATCGATTTGAGATTCATCAAAAGAAATTATTTTAATTTAAATGTTACTGTTAATGTATGTTAAAATTAAATTGATATTTTCAAATTTCAAATTTAATTTTATCATTACAATATTATCCCGAATTTTTATGTTTCGAATAATATTTATTCTCACCTCAGTTTGCAAGATTCAGGATTAAATCAGTACGCCATAAATATGGGAGGGTACATTACATTACATGTTTTCGAAATGTCTTTAGTCTAAATATCACGTATTTTTCGTCTCTTAATTAATGGTTATTTATAAATGGTTCATTTTTATTATCCCCTTTATAATACGCAATTTAAAATTGGAAGGCAAATCAATTATTGAAGCCACTTAATATTTTTAAGGATGATCCTTCAAAGATTTACGTTTCAGCTGAATAAATAATCAAAACTAAAGGAACTTACTGGTAATTATCGTTTTATTATATATTCCTAGTTCCAAAGTCCAACACTAGACTTCACTAAGTATAAAAACAATTGTAATTTGTTGTCTATTATCATGATTATTCCTTATGATATGCTCCGCTCTGGTTGAGTACATAAAGATGCGCATAAAATATATGCGCGCCAATATTCAAATGTGATCATTTTATAAACACAAAATTTGTTTTAAACAGGATTTTATACAGGACTACTCTTACTTTTTTTAAATATTTAATGCAACGTGTACGTGCATTGTTACAAAATGTGCCATGACTCCAGCATTCAGTAATTACCTCGTAACTGTTTAAGTTCAGACGTATGATAGCGATTATGTAATGATTTCATTATCAATAAATAATATATCCAATATGTCTATCGTTCACTTCCAAAATATCTTGGAAAAAATCCAAGATAGTTGAGAATTCGCCCATCACATAATTATGGATTCAATATGATTTCGCTCTTGAAATCTAGATACCCGTCAGATAGCCAGTTTATTTTTGCTGCGAAAATCGTGCCTCAATTATAGATTTAATAATTGACATGTTATTACGTCTATTTACTTAAAAACTCTAAAGTTCTATTTTCTTTTCTAGGTTAAATGATTTAATATAAACAGAAGTCAATCTAGTTAATGAGCATATCTCGGTAACAGACAATATATTTGCAAATGCAATCATTAGCATGGCTCTGTTAATGGTATAGAATGGATCGCAGTTATATCCGTAATTATTAAAAATTTATGATATATACAAGTAATGAATCTAAGGAAATATGATAAAAAAACAATCCTCTATTCAAAGACTTTCTTACTCAGTCTTACTTTAAAAAAATTAACGACATCGACGCTTACATCAATATGGCCAGAAACTAAAATAAATACAAAAAATACAAGAATAACAATATCCTATATTTTCGTCTTATTGATCGATAAAACAATTTAATTTGTGTACGCTTTAATAACATACGTAGATTCATAGCCTTCAATGGAAGCGTCTTCCCTTTCTTATTTTGTTTATTGAGAAAAAATTATTAATGCCAGTGTAATTTTGATTTAATCTACTTTATATTTTCTTCATACATTTTCTTCATTTGTTTTTATCATATTTATATAATGATTTCATTTTATTATATGAATATACCAAATGTTTTGTCTCTACTTTATAAAATTTGGAGAGAAAATATTGGATAGATGTGCGGTAATTTGAAATTTAACGCTCAAACCCTTCCTGGAAAGGTTTATAATTCGGCCTTGTTTCAAGTGGCACAGCTCCAATTAGGACGTCTCCTCTTTCAATCAAAATGTTCGCACAGCTGTGGCAAAATTGAATAGATAGTTTGTTTGATTGTTAGCAGGAAATTAATTAGGGCCGAAATAATTGGACGTCAAGAAGTGGTTAAGTTGAAAGCTCTTTGTCACTATTATGAGTACAAATATCTTCCATTAATATTTTATTAACGTCTACATGAAGTACATTGTTTGCATACTCCAGCTGATAATAGATAGAAATGTTAGCAAGGCCTCAAGTTATATGCATGAAATACGCAACTAATTACATTAATTTCGTAGTGTGAAAGTGTTTCTGCATGATATTTGAATTGCTGAATATCTTTTTACTATTAAAAAGCAAATAAATTGACCTGACTTTTTCTCATGATGTTTTTGTAGGACGTTAGTGGTATTTCTTCGTTGCAAGAGCTATTCGAATTTAACCGATTCCAATTTCAAAGCAATATTAATTACATTTAGAGGTTTTTTGTTAAATTTACGCTTTATATCATGCTTTCTTACATTATTGTCAGTTGTATCGAACTTTCAGGTCTTTCACGCAATATATTGCAAACTTTAAATAATATTTTTAAAATATTTATTGAAAACAAAACTAAGTTATCACTGACGTCATTTGTGAAATAACGAAATATGAGAACAAAAATCTATTAAGAACTTTTTTTTAAATTAATGTAAAAATATGTAGCAATAATTTATAATAAATGTGACTAATAATTCTCAGAAAATAAATTTATCTTATTAACCATCGTGGTTTTATCTTATTACTATTAAAATACAGAGCCATGATCGAGCCATGATCAAGACAGGATCCTTTAACAATATCTATACACATTGCTTTCAACTATGAAAATATTTCTTACGTATAAAATGCACGTATATATGCAACTAACTTTCGCCTGCGTCTTCGCCCGCGTGAATTTTCGATTATAGAAGCGGAAATCACATGCAGCTTTTGGTATATTAAGATATGTGAACAATGGATATGGACGTGATTAGCATGTAGACGCATCTATTGACGTCTTTTGGTACTATATTTTTATTATGGAGTAGAAAAGATATAATTAATTCTACCTTATCTATTTTTTAGTTAAAAAGAAGCCCATATGATAATTGGAAACGTGATCTAAATTTATACTAGATTTTACGAAAATCTATTGAATCGTTTATATATAAAAACTTTCTTAGAGAAACCCACTTAGGGGTACTCAAGTTACAAGCACATAGACAGACGTTGCTATATATAAATTTATATAAAACTAGCGGTTCCCATAATACGTGTGTCACTTTACGAATAAATGTCTTGACGCTACAGCGCTTTACATTTCAACGCTACTATATTTCTTTACATGAGGGTATACTCCCACTTACGTGTCCCTTTTGGGCACTGTCACAAATTGGACGGAACTATAAGCTCGAAAGATGTTCATCTGTGCAGGATCTCGATGTAATTATAGAGAATGTGAAATAAATTTCACAGTCATATCGTTAAAATTTATCAAAAAACCTACATGGTACTATGATTTGTTATAAGGCATTCCCACGATCTTCATGGCTTTAAATTTACCGTGACTTTATTCAACTATTTGGTCCGTTGTATTTTTTAAACGAATGTAGTCTTCAGGACTCCATAGGAAGCTACGTATATTCTAATATTGGAGAAAGTTCTAAAAAGTTCAGTAGATTTTTGTATTACCAATTATGTATTTATTAACCTTATCACTAGAAGTTTAATAATGGGCACGATTGGATATAGTTCCCTTCGACTCCGAATTTTATAAAGGATTTTTTTTAGTGTTAAATCGTTACGTTAATAACTCCTCGATCTGGAGCTTAGTAAATCTTTATGTCCCGTTCTAACATGAGAGGACAGTATCATAGTTTATTTGACTTACCTAGAGCGCGTACAAATATTCTGCGGCCCTCACGTCTCTTTTGTACACTCATATTTTTCATTTACACGTTTGTACCAAGCTTTTTTCTGTTCCTTTGATTGCACCAGGAATAGATTTATGGAGTTGCTTATACAGTGGGATTATGGATATCCCACGATTGATCACCAGTTGTTTATAATGTTTATTTGAATTACCTTGGGTTTTTCGTCTTATTCGTTATTGTTTCTAGAGTATTATATACCCGTTTACCCTGATTAAAAATTTTGAAAGCGTTGACTAAATTTATAATTAGATCATTAATTTTCGAGAAATAAATAAATACCTCAGAATAACACATTATTAAAAATTAAGATTTAAAGAAATATTTAGACAGTGAGTGATACAACTTCATAATATTATTCATAATATTACCGCGTTTTATATTCTAAAATTATATTATGAGATATTGTAAATATATAAAAGTTTCAGTGAGATACATTCGACAAATTTTAACGATTTTCTTACAAATAATACGTTTACGATAAGGGATAACGAACTTTTGTTTCGTTGAAATTGTTGTTATACGCCAATAGTAAGATTAATATATTGTGTTTCGAAAAAAAATATTAAAATTGGTTTTGGGCTTCGTCGATACTGCTTATTATCTTTTAAATACACATTGCAAGACCCAAGACAGGTAAATTGCAGTATGAAAGATATGCAGTAATCGTGATGTCTTTATAAATATATTTCCATAAAAGTAAGCGTTTAAAATTTGTCAACCAGTTTACGACAATAAAATTATTTTGCCAAAGTTCACAATTAATTTACCTATTGAACTACATGAAATGAATATTCCTCTTAGTTACTGCCAGTCGGCTGTTTGCGAAGATATTCTCAAAAAATGATTAATTTGCAGAATTGACTGCTTCTTATTTTTTTTCTTTTTCATTTGAAACGTTCCACGAAGATTAGGTTCTTTAAATTTGAACCTTTAGTGTTTAACAGTAAATTCTCCAAACCAAATTTAGTTGAGCTTTATTTTAAAAAGCCGGAAATGGTATAGAAAACAATTAAATTATATATATATATATATATATATATATATATATATATATATATATATATATATATATATATATATATATATATAAATGTATATATGGTAAATTTTCGAAAATACTTAATTTTGCCGTTTCTGACAGTATCGATACTAGGATTATGCAGTATATTCAAAAACTCGTCTGTAACATTTTTCATCCATCACAAAGCAGTAAATTATGAAATTTTACAAGCAAATAGTACAGCTTTTGTGAGTAAGCAATATTAGAATTGCGTCTCAAAATACTTCTCAATTTTTCTCTATATACCTTGTTTTTTGGGAACCTTTATATCAAAATTTATAAATCATACAAATACAAAAAAAGTAATGGATTATTTTAATCTCAAAAATAAAAGGATTTCGAAATTCGAAAACTGACAATTATAAGAAATAAATGCAAAAAGAGTTTTTAAAAATTCAATCCATTAATAAATTGGCAAAAAAATATTCAGTACCTTGAATAAATCGCAAAATCAATGTTTGTAATGTTTAAATAATTGTATCATTTTATTAATCAATAAAATTATTCTTTGGAATTTAATTTATAAACAACTTATACATATCATATCTTAATCTTCTTTTTTCCTGTGCTGGTCTATTTTCTTGGTATAACCAACTTTGAAAAATATCACCTTTAGTATGAATTTTAATATGAATCTGTAATCACGAAGGATGAAAAAAACTTAAATATTATATCATGTTTACACTGAAAGACACAGGTCTTCACTACTAATAATTTGGTGCCTCAAGACCGGGCAAGCCATCTCTGTATTTCATAATAACTTTAACAATCGTTCCGCGCGACAGTCAACGTCAGTTTCTTTCTACCACAAGGCGAATTAAATTTTTTTCAATGCTCTAAAAGTTATCGATACTACAAATTGATCAAATCAATATATTTTCATGTTTAGCGTATCAAATGAGACCAAAAATATGGTGTAATTAACTATATCAATACATAATAAATGCAACAAATATGAAAATATATAATTTAAAAAAAGTTAGAAGATAATGTACAAAAAGCTTTCGAATTTTGATATCGGTTTATAATAATTTTTTAAATGAAAACTATACTTAATATTTTCCTACACCTTAAGGACATCGATATCGGTTTATAATAATTTTTTAAATGAAAACTATACTTAATATTTTTCTACACCTTAAGGACATCAATAACCTCGTTCCAAATTATTTAACATGTCTTTCTCCCTATTTTGCCAAACACTGTAAATTTGTTTGGAGTTTCTAAGTTTATCCTGAAAATACAGAAAGATAAGCAGAATGAAACAGATTGACTTAGACAGAACGTTTTGTTACACAAATATAATATGAAGCGACTAGCGAACATTATGGCCAAACTCATTGCGTGTGACTCTATAGTTTTCAAACACGGGAACCCGATGGATTTTCTTGGGTTTGTAATTATATTAATAGGTTCTTACTTACTTTAAGCAAGAAGGGCCTCTCCCCTTAAAAAAAATTATTTAATCGTTTTTCAATTGCAACAATCACATGCATCGTGGGCTTTTCCAATTTTTATAATTTTGCTTTATATGAATTTTAAAACAAATCGTTTAAGTCAAATAAAAACTAATTTAAAAAATTTTAATACATAGAGAGTGATTTAGATATAGTAACAAATTGAGGTACAGTGGATCCAAATAATAAAAATATGTATTAAAGGGAAAAAAGCTTTATAATGACAATTTTTCTATTTCAATTCAACCATTTTTCACATATTTACAACTGACTAAAATTACTTCCGATTTTGCTGAGTAGATTATTTAGGAAAACAATATGTTTGAGGCTATAACTTTCAATTGTAAAAGGCGCTCCTAAGTATCCAATCCCGAAAAGTCCAGCATCTCTGATGCCAAAATTTTTCTCCGGTGTAATTTATTCTGAAGCCTAATCATACTTAGTACTACCGTGAGGCCGTTAGTAAAATTCGTACCATTCGTACTATGTATGACAGAAGCAACGAATTGGTTAAAATAATAGTCTTCATTTTTATCGTTTTACCCTATATAATAAAAAATGTTCATCACTTAAAATACATACATTGAAAAAGACAGTTTTCCTTGACAGTTTTCTTTAAAATTTCTGAGTCTACACGAAGTCTCATTTGACTTTATAAATACCTTGCTCCCTAAAATGCACAAAATATTTTTTATTTCTTTCCGATTTACCCAGTGTCTCTCTCGTAAAAGCATTGGAACTGTTATAATGTAAATAATTAAATAAATTAAAATATTTAATAAATTTTTGATCTTAGAAAATTCGTCATTAACTCGTATTATAAATATTGAATAAGTTGGTAAGAAAATGTTTATAATTAATAAATTTAAAACAACACCGTATCCATAAACCCAAAAAACTTGGCACAGAGTACTGAAATTACGATTTTAATCACTTCCGTCAATATTTTACTACACAAATCATAACGACTCAACGACGAAACTATTGAAGCATTAATTCATTGTAATAATATATTTATTAAGGTTTATAAATTAACATTATAATTCCACACAAAACTAAACGTAAAAAGAAGATCGCTTAAAACAGATACATCTGAGGAAAATATGTAGTTAGGAAAGCATTATAGAAAAGTTAGGATAAGATTGATCATGAAGAAGAAATAGACGAATAGACAAACATGATCAAAACGTGAAAAAATAACTGAATGAACCCTTAAAAATAACTAATTTCATCAAATAGCAAAATCTGATTTGTTACAAGATTGTTCGCTTAAAGCGTTCAATATAAATTGTTTATCCCTACTTTAACCGGAAAATTATAACTCCGACGACGTATACTTCTAATTGATGGTAATTGTAAAATGGTAGCTAATTTTTTTTAACTTTTTTGGAATTTACAAGTTCTTACAAATCTCTGTAATAATTTGTTCATCATGCTCGTTGCGATATGCTCATGCATCATTGCGTTTTTTCTTCTAAAATAATTTCTTAATTGGACATCAAATAAAGTGTAAGAGTCTTTTGGCAAAATACGTTTCTATATTTGTTCCATTTTAGAAGTTTGTATACTTTCTGATTTATTTTCTTAATTTGCGCTTCAGCAGATCGATGGTTTTCTTCAGCGCACGTATCTTTTTAACAAGTGTGGAACTGCTCAGTTTTTGTTGGCTGCCTCTCTTTGAAAAGCTGACTCTGGTAAAAGCTGCTTCTGGAAGTACATCCTCCTATAATCATAAACAATTCACTAATATATGTAATATAAATGTGTGGATATTAATTGGTAAGTGTATATCTAATATTTTGTAAAAACCCATGTTACTCTTTAGATTGGATGACTAATATAAAATATTCATAATTAATCTCACATTAGTCGTATCAGTTGTCGTTGAAATTTGAAATGTGCATTTCAAGATATACTATTCATAATTAGTAAAGTGGTTAGTATTTATATGTATCCCAGTGTTAGGAACTTGCATCAAAATGAGTTTAATAAAGTGAAGATTGTGTATTAGCCTGATATTAAGTATTCAACCAAATTGCAATCAATTGTATCACTAGTTTATATATACTTGATGTTAAAGGTCCTGTCTGGTCAGTACAATTCCTTGAGTGTAAGTTTAAATCTCATCTAGGCTTTGAATCATTTTATTGATCGTATTAGACATTAGAATAATATAAATTACCTTAGATATTCCTTTATAGAAATAGCTGACTTATGCTGCCGTTGCATCTCGACTGGTACTCGGCTGATTACTCGGTCAATCCAAAATATTCATTCAGAAATTTTAGGGTCAATAAAAAAGGTGATCGAATTTTTTTAAACTCCGTCCATGGTGTCATTTAAATAAGCTGATTATACGGGTTTCAAAAATGTTCTTTTCATAATTTTAGGTTCCATATCTTCAGACAAAGTGAAAAATATGCAAGAAAATATGTAATCACCCCCCTTTTTTGGGAAACTTCGCAACTTAAAATTATGAAAAAAATATGACCTTTTAGAAACGTACACAAAGAGTTTTACAAAACTAAATCGGTGACTCTAGATGTCATAATTTTGTAAATATTCCCTATATTTTTACGTCTACGGAAAATATACTAGGTATAATAAATTAGAATTTTTTTATTTTCAAAACCGATTTTCTTAGAAACCTTGCGTAGAAACTTGAAAGTTGACATAGTAATTAGTACCTTATTTTATTAGTACCTTATTAATCCACATATTTTGCACTAGCAACTTTTTTTAAATGTTCGTATAAGAATGAAATTAAAGTTTTAAACAAATTTCCTTCTCATTTTATATATCACGTGGAGTACCATTTAAAAAGACTGTTTATGAAAAATGAAATTAATTTTTTCTCAATATATTTAAAAATATTCTAAAAAGTATGCTAAATTATAACATACCACCCACTCATTTCAGACACTATTGAGCTAAAAATCCTGAAAAAACACGGTTGGTAAAACCCAATTAAAAGTTATAGTAAAACAATAGCGATTATCCTAGATCCTATATTTTTTGCAAAATGCACCATATTTTTATTTCAGTTAAATATGTAGTATATAATACGTTGCAATATATTTACGTTGTGAAAAATTAATATGAGTAAATAGTTTAATAGAAATACTATGTGCGCTTAAATGTTTTTAAGTGCCGAAATATGTACGAGGAAAACTCACACTAAGGAAACCCCATAGTGCGAGTTCTCCTCGTGCTTGACTTTATTTTCAAAAATAGCTTCATGGATTTGTTGAATTTTGTTTTTTATTCGACTAATTATTTGTAAAATGATATATTTATATGATCTGTGTAAAACGACATATTTGTCTGATCTGAAAATAATGCTTGTCGGATATGTATTACCTTAGGGTTCAGCAGCCATGTATTTGTAGATAATTGGGTTCACTGTGCGTCGTACTATAACGAAATTATTTCTATTACGTCTTTCTCCAAAACTTTTTTACCGGCTGTCTTAAACTGAAGAAGATGTTGTATTGTAACATTCTGATGGACATGATGAAATTATAAGATACTAGCGTGACCCGTGCGAAGTCTTCGCATTACAAATTATTCAACTCAATTTAATAAATCAACATTGATTGGAGGTATTCAATTCATTTCTAATTTTGCCCACTGCTTATTACGTTTTTATTCCATTATGAAGCTCAGATGACAGATCAAACAAATATTTTACTAAAATTGACATATAGAGGCGCAAGTATCAAAAGCATTGAGCTAAAGCGCCACTTTATTTATACGTGAGTGGATTTGAAATTAAACAAAAATTTTACCGACCGTCAATCATATTGACGTTGAGCCGTTAGATGGCAGCATTGCTGTTTTGTGTATATAATTTTAATAATTAATTAATTTGCAAAAACAATAGCAATAATAAATTTTTTAGTTGTGGATGCCGGTAGAGCAATTATCTATAAAATGATATATAATTTATGTGGATTAGTTGTGAGGTTTTTTCTAAAAAGGGAGAGTAACATCTTAACCTTAGCGTATTAATATATATGATGATGATGATGATGATGATGATGATATGATATATTTCTCGCAGGTCTGACAATGCGAACCAAATATATATATATATATATATATATATATATATATATATATATATATATATATATGCATACATATATATATATATATATATATATATATATACATTTTGTTCACACACACTTATGCGAAAGATCTTAGCACTTCTCACGTTTTTTGATCAAATGAGAACCTTGGTATAAAAGAGTAGTGAAAAAAGTCTAAGAGCCATGCTCAGAAAACGAAACTGATGAATGAAATACAGTTACGTTTCTGTATTTACTTGATTTTGAACACCAAATGTTAAATTGAATACTATTTAAAAACTTATAATTTTATTAGATTTTGCAAATCCTTTTACGAATATTTTTAATCGGAATAGCTATTTAAAATGAGTATTTATTTCGCACATCCCGAATTTGCGTGGGTTATAATGAAATAGCGCGCCTGCTTCGAGCGATAGGGCGATTTCGGCGACAGAAATAATTATAACTTGATTAATTTTGAAATGAACAACTTTTGATATAGTTTTTTGGAAAGAAGAGGTCTTTCTCTAAAAACTGTGTAATTTTTTATTTTTACAAACATTTGTCACGATTTAAATTTGTTTTGGAAAAATTATATTTATTATATCTTTATTATATCTTATCCGTCCATTTGTCACGCTACATGTCGCAATTATTAACCGAGTTTGGTGATTATTTTTTCTACCGATTAGTTAACTGTCAAAATAGAAGCTTATCAGTTTTCACAACAATTTATCAAATAGTTTAATTTTTATGAAAAAAATGTGTAAAAACTCCCTTTTCTAATGCTCGGCGACTTTTCTGATCCTTTGCTTTGTTCGGATCTTTTAGCAAGTTCTCTCTGCTTTCCGCTGTTTTTAAACAAAAGGTAAATTTTAAAATTTTTCCTTTTTCTAGAGTTCCGTACTTAAAAAGGTAAAACGGATTTATGAGATCATTCACGTGTCTGCCTGTCCGTCTGATACAGCCGTTTTCCTCAGAAATCGCTTGAAGGAAAATTTGAAATTTGTTATATTAACACAATATAAATACCCAGCACATATTTCAATAGCTATCATTCAAACATATTTATGTTGAAATTTTAGTAGGACGTGGGTGGTGAGAAATTAAGTGCCCAATTTTTTTTAATACCGTACGGATCGCTTGAAAGGGCTAATAAGAAATGTCTCAAAAATACTTTTTTCATTATTTTACTTTGTATATCATGATAAGTATACTGAAAAATTCGAAAAAATATATGCAACCCCTTATTTCTGAAAATACTCAAATTAAAATTAAAAACAAATATGGTTTTAGGAAATATATCTTAAGCAATGTATTTACGTTGTGAAAACTTAATATTTGTAAATATTTTCACAGAAATATTATGTACTCTTACATGTTTATAAATATCTAAATGTTTACGGTACCCTCGTAGTCCCAGTTCGAGTTTTGACAGGTTTGCTTTATTAGGTATAAAACCAAAGATGCGGTTGATTACTATGATTACTTTTTTATCGATGTTTAACCGATTATAACTTGTAAAGTAACTTTATTGCATTATTTAGATATTTAAATATTAAAATAACATTAATGAAAGAAAAAAAAGTAGGCAGGTGTGCACTTTTTACCAACCAACGATTTAAATAAACTTGCTATTCTGCAGATTGGTAAACAGAAACGTAAATCGTACGTGCTTTTAATTTGCTTTTTTGGTTTAACGAAATTATAAAGTTGAGGTTTGTTCAACTTTCCAGGACATATCACGCAAATGTTATTCCGTCAGTTAATCTCGTGACCAACACGTCACAGGTGGCTCATAAACTTAAATATTTAAATCATTTTCAAATAATGAAACTCCCTTCCGCTTTGTAGGCCTGTTCAAATTTATAATTATATTTAACATGTTTTACGACTGATGTTAGTGAAATACGTGTGGTAGACTTAAGTTACAATGGGATTCCGTTTTTAGTTTTCTTATCGGATGTAATTATTAGTTTTCTTATCGGATGTCATTGCTGATTTATTCTGCAAACCAATAATATGTTATAACGCGGTTTACTCAAGTGTTGTATTACAGGTACATTATTCAGATTTTTCTCTTCAAAACGAATTATGACATTATTTTGGCCTTAGGAAGGAACTTATGAAAACTGTTCGTGTAGTTTTTGAAAAATAATTAAATTTATAATTTTTTTATGCAAGTACCCGAAATTTGAGCGGTCAGATCTGCGATTTAGACCCTATTTTTATGTACTAATATGCACCGATATCCATATTATTTTACTATAATAATTTTTATTTTGAATATTTTCCATGAAAATGTCAATTTTGGCATTTTCACGATTACTATACATTCGTCACTTTTGCTGTCCTATGAAAGTCTAGAGACGTAAATATTTGATAATAAATTTATAATGAGAATTCTTCTGTATCTTTTTCTCATTCTTTTCTGAGGGCTGAAGTGAAAGAATATTATTTAATTTAATAGTATCTTTAACCATTATATTAAATAATATCAAGAAATCTAATCATAACACAAATTAGGTATTTGTTTCTTTATGGAAGTGATTTTTCTTTTACAATCGTTTTTATTTTATAAACCACTAAACATATATTTGAAAATAATATATGGAACGTCATGAGAATATGATGCATACCATTTTGACCCCTTGACGGATTTTCAACAAAATAGTATCGTTTTTTTCAAGAAATTTCCTCAAAAACAATAAAAGCTAAAAAAAGAAAAATAAATGTCCATAATTGAGGAATCGTAATATTTTTATTCGAATTTTCGCAAGTGTTATAGCCAAAAAAAATTTAAAATATTTATCATAGTTCCGACATATTTACATCAATTAAAGAAATAATAATATATTTCACAATGTTACCATAAAAGATTTGTTCAAAATGTAGAAGTCCTTTTAATAATAAAAAAATATTCAGATATTATTTGTTAGGGCAAGAATTATTTCATATTTACTGTAAATTTCTAATCGCTGATATTATGGAAAATAATTAAGTTCTGATAGCTAATTAAATTAATTTATCGTCGCCGTAATGTGTTAGGTTGATCACAAGGCATACGGCCTTTGACGACCCACCGCGGGGACCCGGGTTATCTCAGCCGTTCGTCAAGCGGGGCTGGACTGGTTGGCTGTAAGAGATTGATATCATAGCAATACGCCCGCCGTATGTATCAATTAGATATATTAAAGTATATAAATAAAATAAATAAATTACTTATTTTAGAATACACGAAAAAACGAACAAACTCACGAGAATACCCACGTGTGAAACTCAGAAGAGGTCGAAACGAAGACTACAAGCCCGCCGTTTTATTTTTTATCAAATAAATAATAAAAAAACGGAAATTTTAAGAAGAAGTGAGTAATAAAACAGTTAAGAACAGCAAGGATCCGAGAGAAGGGGCAAAAATATCTAAAGAAAACGGAGGCCTGGAGCAGTCGCTGAATACAAAAAAAGGGAACTTTTCTCAAAAATTGTTTATGAAAATTAAACTACTCAATAAATAATTTTAAAAGTAACCTTTTATTCGGCTTATTTGGTGGAAAAAAGAGGCAATCGGGAAAAAAATTAATCACCGAAATCGGTAAAAAGTTACCGTATCCTCGTAAGAAATGATACGTACAGACTAACGGACAAAGATGTACGTCATTTTTCAAAGACAAATTTAGATCGTAATCCATTTATTATTATATTAAATCATGATACTATTTTTAACGAAAGGTTTCCTCTTCCTAAAAACTGTGTGAAGTGTTGATTACTTTACCCGAACTATGATTGCTTCTAATGTCAAAACTCGAGGCTGGCGCGCTAGTCGACAATAAAGTACACACCTACGGGGTGCGCAATATTGTTCGCGGGTTGCTGTCGGCTTTTCTTAGCTATTTTGCATTTATTGAAATAATCGATTATAAATATAAAATCTTCGTGTGTTATTTCAAATAAGCCCCAAATGTCAATAAACTAGTAGTACGATTAGGGCATACAAATATTAAAATATATTGCGTCTAGGTTGATTTTGTTTATAACGGTACTGATATCAAAAGAATTTAAATCTATTTTGCAAAGGAGGCAGAATAGTTGGATGTTGCTCCTAATTACTTAGTACGTTGTAAAATGCAACCAAATATATTGTTGACCGATAATATCTGCATCGAACTTATCTAATATTATAAAACTGAAAGTGTTTTTGTTTCTTTTTTATCTAGTAACTTTGCAATTAAACAATGAATCACTATTAAAGTAGGCGTTTCATTTGTAGGGCTAAGTAATACACTCGCGAGTTTGTTCGTGTCGAATCCTAATATCGCTTAAGGTGTGTTTGGATATTTGTTACTCTATCACGTCCAGGCGAATTTAATGAATAACACAATTTCTGTAGGATGACACTCGGTGTTTTTATATCCACACGTTATTCCTACTTACTTTCCAAACGTAGTTGTATATGAATACAAACTTAATAACTTATCTAATCCAAAATAAAACCAGTTACTGCGTGCAGCAGCTGGCGTGCGAAGCCGTTAGTGAAACCACTATAAAAATCAGTTCCAACATATCACGAGTTGGGAGAGTGTGTTGCTTCCCGTAGGAGTTCTATTTTCCACATCTTCTTGTAAGACATTTAGAAGGAATGAAAAATTTATTCGACTCACGTGTAATATAGTATATGTAAACTGCCTACGTATTTAAATATTAAGTAAACTATTAGTCGACAAATGTTTTTGAAAATTAAATCAAATAATTACAAATTTGAACGTGATATTGGATAGATACTCATTTAAAATAATAATTTTTATTTATATAACTTATAAATTCAAAATCAGCTCACACCGCGCAGTGACATATTGCCCATGACATACGCAGTAATCCAGTGAAAATAACTGTGTTGATGAGACGTTTATCTCACCAATATACGCCGACTGCATGATGCCAATCCCTTACGATTTCAGTTGTGTGCCTATGTTATTTTATGCAAAGTTAGAGCCTTGGTAAAATACATCTGGATAAAGCTACAGCCTGCCAGAGAGAATAGGTAAGAAACGGAATACCGCCAAACGTTCTAACACTTCAACGAATCAAACGAAAATTAACGGATAAATAATATTATGTAGTCAAATCAGTGAACGAATTTGACCACAATCAAGTATTAAATACATTTCAAGGAAAAAATTACTTTTTTATCGATTTACCGATTACCATACAAATTAAAAAATAATACCATTGATTCATTTAAAAGCACTTTTATTTGTATACAGAAACATAACATTCAATAGACTCCTACACATTTCTCAAATGCTAAATGTCAGACCGATTAAATAGTTTTTTTATATATCTGCTACTTGATTATGTTACAAAGAAACAAATAAAACTTAGACTATAGATATGTTCGGAAAACAACAAATAAAACGTAAAAACAAGAGTAGTATTTTTTAATTTCCTCGTGCGCACAGGGGAAAAAACAATAAAATATGTAGTTCTAAAATTTGAATAATTTATTACTATTACACCTTGAAAATGTTGGTAATCAGAATAGGTGAGATGCTTTTTGTCAAAAATAATAATTTTTACTGGAAAATTGATATCCTTTTAGCAATTATCAGAATCAAGTCAAGCAGATGCAAAATATGGAAGGCGATCGTTCAAATACTTTTTATAAGATAAATCACTGTAATATACATACTCAGATATTTTATTCATACATATTTTGGAATAAGTAAAATTAACACATAAATGCGTTGTATATAAAAATGCCTTATGAACTTATTAATTTACAAAAATTACAGTAGACTAAAATACATTTAGACCGACCTTATGATTGTTATCACAATATTCCGGTACGTAACAGATCGATAAAAGTATCAGAGTATGAAAGGATAAATATAGAACGCTGAGGCTTAAGGGAATAGATATGACCTCGGGATAAAGAGGACGGTACTTACGTCCGTACGTTTTGCTCCCTTGTGCCTCTTGGAAACAAGTTTGTTTAATGCACTTTTGCTTAGTGTAATATCAGTCGATTCATGGGATGGAGAGGTAAGATAGAAAATAATAAGTTTATGGCTTCTGCCCACACAAGTACAAATATGATACCGATATAAAAAAAAAACCAGCAGGTTTGTTACTTATAATATTGACTTCATATAACATAACCGAATATTATCAAGAGTCTTAAAATATTTCCAAAATATTATTAAAGATTTGTAAATGAAAATGATTGTTTAAAATCTTGCTGAATTACATCGGTAAAGAGAAAAATCAACAGTGAAATATAATCTAATAGGATGAATATTAAAAAGAAAATAAAATCTTCTGTTTTAATATAATCAGTGCTGATTTAATATCTAAACCATCAAATATTTATTAGATATTTTTATTACAGTATTCATTCTTTGGTAAAATCAAAAATTCATATTCGCCTAAATTTTACATGATACCAAAAGAAATTAATTAGAATAAATGATTCACATTGCTTCCAGTTTTTTTTAATTTCCAAAATTGTTGATGAAGAAAATAATAAAATTCAATATTAATACATTTGTACTGTTATTTTCAAGACTTTATAATTATTATGTTAATGCATAATAAATCATTTGTTTGAATAATATTCTGACAAAATATAGTTTTCTGCCTTTTATACAAGACGGTACACGAACTCTGAGTACGAACCTTATGCAGTAAGTGTTTAAAACCATTAAATAACAAGAAATTTAAAAAGACCTTATTTTATAAAATACTATATCCCCTCAGTATCAATAGCTTTAATGTTTCTTTCAAAATATAAGTACGAAAAAACTTTATAAAGGTATAAATTAACTCTAAAACACTACCCTCAATTTCATATTTACTACTACTACGTGGGGTCCTAGAGTACTCTCAAGTAGTTTATGAACAAAAATAATGAAACAACCAAATAAAATATTATAATTAATAATTAATAGAAGTTACAAAAAGAGGAAATGCAGTTATCTTTTAACTTTTAATTGCACATTTGACATATTTTTATTTAATGCTCAAAACATGTTTGCCTTTGATGACAAATATGACGCTGACAAAAGGAGCAGCTGGTTTTGAATTTTTGATCTTTTATGCAAGGACAGAAGCAACAGCGACCGGGTCTGATATCTTAACGAATTAATTCAGCATTGCCAATTTCAAGTTTTAGGATACCGTTTATGAATTCCCGGATATCCCGGGCAATCTTAGCCATTTTAATCTCTCTTGCATGTGCGGTGTTATAAGGGACATTGCCAATTCTTTAAGAAATTGGCGTCTCTTTTGGATTGCTTTTTTCTCTGGTACTACGGTACCAGACATAGTGTTCAAGATCAATGAATTGACACCCACCGTATTTAGAAAGGTATAGAACACACACAGAGGTTACCTTCTTGTTTTTCTTGATGTAGAATACTTTTTGCTCAGTTGGTCAAAAATGTCAACATCACTTTTTGTTTTATTATAAAACCCTATGATTTCCAGCAGTTCATTATAATTATAAGGACTATTATGCACTGTAGACAGTATTATCACAATTTTATTTTTGGCTCATTGTTGAGGATAACATGATAGTAAAGTCAACGGTCCGTCAAAGGCAAACATAGATGTGTTTCTATCGCGATATTTAGTTTCCAACATTAGTTATGGTATCTCACGCTTTTTTTTAAAGTTCAAACCATAATAATTCCCTTTCCCAGTAATGTTTTGGCAGTTGGTATGGCAGTACACCAGTTGTCACATATTGAATTTCGGTACATACCGTGTATAGGCTTTGTCAATTCCGTAACATAATAATCGGCTACTAATATTCCCTGCAGTGTACTGTCCTTTCCTAGATACATGGTACTATTTATTTTATATTCTATCTTAGCGTCATAGAGTAAAATCTTTTTCAACCCATATTTATCAAGTTTTGATGGGATAGACATCTTGAACCGACATTGACCATGAAAACCAATTAGTTGCTCATCAATTGTCACGCAATCTGATGGCGTATACATATCATTACCGATTGTTACTATGTGATCATATAAGTCTCTGATTGAAACGAAACGACGAGTGCCCTCGTTTCTTTGTCATCGAATTTTAAGCAGTTAGTCAAATAGTCTTGCTCTGGACATAGTGGCTCTGAACAATGTAACGCTAGATCATTTGTCAAATATTTCTTCAGTAGACAGATGATTGATACTGAAAACTCCAAGCAGATAATACATACCTATCAGTGCTCGAATTTCGGATGCCGTAGTAGCGCGCGCAAATGAGGGTCGAACGGTTTCAAGCAATCCATCATCTCTTCCACCTCCTCATGTTCAGGCTGCTTATATTTCACCCGCTGCGTTTGTATTTCATAATTAGTATATATAACTATTTTCTTTATGATTTCTTCAGTAAAGAAGAGTTCAAAGACTTCTCTAGTACTAGCCACATTCCGAGCTAGACCTTTACTTACAGGTGGGTGAAATAATATATCGGCACGAAGAATTCTCGATCGTGAAGGTGGTATTCCTAACCAATTGGGTATATTGTTCTTCTCTTTACCATACATAACAAAAGGCCCATATATTACCTTTATTGGGATCCTACTATTTGATACTAGTTCTTGTGCTAATTCTTTCTGGGCATCATCTTCGTCGACAGCAAGGTCATTATCATAGACTACAAGAGTGAAATCGTGGTTCCGAGAACAAAAATTGGGCTCTGCTAAAAGACGAAAATCTTGAATGATACCATCGGGTTTTTCATCGCAAACATCTCCAGTATGTAGTTCCTCGTCATCTGAATCTCGTTCCAGAATAGCGGCTATATCATCTTCACCTCTAAAAAGTCGATTTGTTCTCTGACAGGCCATGACTACCAGAGAAGTCGTATACCTGCAATTGGGAAAATTAACTTGAAGAGATTTCTAACAGGAATTATACCATTTTATTATTTATAATTAGTACATATAATTCCTATACATTAAATTAAGTAGTATTTCATGTACAATACTAATAAAATTTACCGATAAACAACAAAATTTTAATCACGTTCAAATGTACAAAAATTTTGAGTACTACTATTGTGGGGTTATATCGTACTTCGGAACAGTTGCACAGATGACTGTATTTACGCGACATCAAAGTTCGACTAACAGAATTAGGCGGGAACTATTAATTAAGGATTAGCATGAGCGGCATTGGTGTGAGTACAATAGTTTTTTCAATATTGGAATTTAAAAATGGTGTGGACTGCTCCAGTACCTGTAATAGTGTTTAAGAATTAAACATAGATCACAATATTTGAAATTTTAATATTTGTTCATAATTAGCTCTAAGCGATATTATAGCCAGAGCTCTAGTCCCAATATCATAGCCTGAACCACTGAAATATTTCTAATTTTTAAGGTTCTTAGCCGCAAAAACAAAAACGGAATCCTTTCGAAAAGCACTCACGTGTTGGTCTGTCAAACACGTTTTTTTTTCAGAAACCATTTAATGATGGAACTTGAAATAAAGCAAATGAACTCACATATATCTCAATACTTAGCACTCAAAAATATTTAAATGAGAATTTGAAGATTGGAGGGGAAAATAAATTACTGAAATATATATTATGGCATATCGTTCAAAAATGCTAAGTAAAAGGATTTCAAAAATATTTCCTTCCTCATTTTATACAGTATATGTTCAGAGATATACTAAAAATATATGTTTTCTCCCCTTTTTTCGAAACCACTGAACCTGAAATTAGTAACATGAATTTTGGAAACCCAGACAATGGTTGTTGAGAAACTATAAAGATGATTTCACATGTCCTAGCAGCTATTCACGATAATATATACGTTCTACTTATTTAATTACATTAGGTATTTTTAAATATTTACTGTATTAGAAAATCCATATTAATTATGAATTATGATAAATTAATCAATTTCACTTCCAATGAGGCACAGAACTTTGCGCGAGCCAGACTGGTAGTTGACTGGTTTTTTGCTACCATATACTACACTAAATCAAAAACGATCTAAATTTACGACGCCTAGTAATACGAATGTGTCGAATATTCTTAGACAGAGATCTATACATAAATACAAGAATAGTAATTACAATATTTGCTAATTGTCCACCAGAATATCTTGTAATACAACGAAACCTAGGTCGTGGTAAAGAATTTAAATAAAGTAGAAATAATACTACATCACGTAGTTTCATTTAATTATGTATAAAAATATTGTAAAATGTGTTACTCAGTAATGGTGAATGCCCAAGTTTGTATATATATATATATATATATATATATATATATATATATACATATATATATATATATATATATATATATATATATATAAATACCCTTTATATATTTTATATACATACCTTTTTAAATTATTCTGAACACCTACGTACATTTTGAAAAAAATCAGGTCGATTAATAATCTTCCTTTTCTTTTTTTTTTCTGTATATGAGTTTAAGACTTTAGATCACTACCCAGTTATTACTAATTTTGAAACGAATTTTCTGCTGAAAACCATTTCAAATTTGTCATCAATTATCAATGAGTTGAATACAAATCTCGCGCTGTAGTTAAGTAGTGTAAGCTAAGTAATTAATCATTATAACACTACTTTATAAACGGTACATATACAGACAAACTCAGGAAACATTATAGAAAGCTTAAAATATAGTTTAACGATTTCACTTTAAGCACGTGAAAGACTATTTAACTTTATTAACTCTCATATGCCGACGCAAGTAAATTCTTTGCAAACTAACACCAACTAAATGTGCGGAAGGCTATACGATCCTCATATCCTTCCCAAGTACCTTCGCTTTACATTGACATTCATAAAAGTAAGCAAGTTAATCGTCAAATTAGTGAACAAAAATATTATCTGCTTCCTCTTTATTCATAAAACGTCTGCTGGAATGTTATTAACCCGGCGTCATTGTTGCTGGGTATCTAATACCCGACGCATTTTAAAAAGGTCATAACTTTAAAACAAAATGCGCGCGTAAATTGTCCGTTACAGTAGCTGCGGTTGTTGACCTCTTTTTGCTTATTCACTTGTCTATTTAGTGTTGCTGCGGCGACGACGGAGTTTACACGAGTATAAAGAGCGCGCGGGTAAGTTATACCTGGCCACAATGGCTATGTAACATTTATATAGACAGTTTGTTGTTTTTTATTGTTTATTGATAAATTGAATATCGTTTTTCACAGTTTTATGAACCATGTCTTATGAAAAGGAACAAAGTCGACTCCTAGCCTTGTTTGAACAAGCTAACGTTAGTGACAATAAACAGTGCAACTCAGACGATGAGGGTGAAATCGACCATCTTTCAGAGCGAAGTCAAGGCAGTGATACGGGACAAGAATGCAGTGATGATGAGCAAAAGCAATTGTTTCAACAAGTAACCAGCAGTTTTATATTGGTAAAGACAATTCTACCAAATGGTCTTCGCAACTACCTCGGACCAACGTTCGCACAAGGTCAGAAAACATAATATTACAAAAACCTGGGGTAAATTGCGAAAAATGATAAGACTGAAATAGAGTGTTGGAGACGCTTTATAACTAATAATATGCTGGAACAAATACTTCGTCATACTAATGCTAAGATTAAACAGAGACAATTGTCTAACAATAAACAATCGTTTCAGTATTTATTGAAAGAGGCAACTATAGACGAACTATTAGCTTTGTTTGGCTTGTTATACTTAGCCGGACTAAATCGTTCTAATCGCCTAAGCGTTCTAATCGTTCTAATCGGTCTAAAGTGGTGCTGGTATTGTCTTCCCTTCATCATGACCAAAACATTGATCCTGCTAGTGGTGAAAAAAGGAAACCAGAGATAATCACATTATATAATTCTACGAAAGCTGGCGTCGATGTGGTTGATGAGCTCTGTGCTACCTATGATGTATCTCGAAACTCTAAACGCTGGCCAATGACAGTATTTTATGCGGTCATGAATGTAGCTGCAATAAAGAGCGTGATTATTTTTCGTGAAAATAATAACTCGAAAACAAACCGACATGATTTCCTTAGAAAACTCGGTCTATCAATGCTTGAAGGTCATCTTCGCGTGAGAAAAAATATGGAGAACTTACCGAGAGGCTTACGTAAACATATTCACGAACAAGTTGGTGAAGTTATGACCTACTCTCCGAATAAAACTTCAAAAACATACAGGAGGTGCAAACACTGTCCTTCTGCCAAAGACAAAAAAACTGGGCATAACTGCAATAAGTGTAACAAGCCTATTTGTATGCAGCACATTATTCCATTATGCCAAAGTTGCGTTGATCTCGATATCGAATAAGTCAGTATGTTAGTAATAAATAAGCTTTGTTATATATAGTTCCTGATTTCATGTTTATGTACTAAAGAAAATGTTATGTTATGTTTCTAAATGTTAATTATTTTGTATTTTTCAATATATTTTTAAGTTACTTTCTAAAAAAATGATCTCAGAATAAGATCTAATTTGATGATAGTTTGCTCATTTTATGATAAATAAATGTTTAATTTTTATAAATAATGTTTATAATTACCTGTTTCGTAAAAAAAGAGTCTAACTTACTATTAAGCCCAAAAAGTGAAAATTTGCACATCCATATTTCTGGCAGAACAGGGACGATATTTGATTAAATAAATACGACACATTACTGTTATGCAAACTCATGTCACTTGCAGCCAGGATACTGGTTACCAAATTAATATATTAAAAGGAAGTTTGTTAACCTATTGTAGTTAATAAGTAGAATTTAGTATCATCACTAACATGATGCACAACGTTAACTGTAATAATATTTTAATAACTGAAAACTTTTTAAATGGCGTCTTTATTAATATGCATGTTTTAAAGTGTAAACTTTGCACATACTCTATCACACAGTTACATTTTATGTATACAATTTATTTAATTATTTATATTTATTTATGAAAAAGTAATTTAGATAGAACAGACATCTCTGAGTGGAAGGGCTGTAGTGAATAGTGAATATATGTAGGAAAGTGGGAAGTTCCTTTTGAGAACGGTTGACGTAGTTGTAATGGTTAAGTTTATTTAACTCAAAAATATATCTATTTTCCAACCGAAAATAGGTCATGAACAATGCAATAATTTGTTATGTACACAGTTGTATAAATGTTTAAAAATTTACCACAAAATTACCCGTGACACACCTTCACCCTGTTCACTTAAACCATTATTGCTCATTACCCACAAACCGTAAATAAATAATACAATTCTGGTAACTACAAGCTATAAGGCGGAAAACCTTTCATCTAAGCTATTTTAATGCTCTAACTCTAAATCTGATACGATGAGACTTGATATGATCAGGCTGTATGATACGACGTAACTTATTAAATTATATTATTTATAATAATACTAATAGTTTTATTTATTCCTTAAAATAAATATATAAGTACAATTTATGTAATATGCGCACTTGATGTAATCTTAATGTGTTAGTTAAATCTTATTTTATGTTTGTAGTTTATTCTTATTTTAAGGACCGCATTCTGTGATAAAACCTCCTCCAAAAGCTTCCATTCTCTGCTATCCTTTGCTTTCCTAGACTGTGCATGGAGACTATACTGCATTGTTTGTTATGTTGCCACTCCACTTTTTGAGTGGTGTTCCTCTCCTACGTTTTTTTCAAATCTAAAATAGACTGGTTTGTTGCTGTCTGCGATCACCTTTTATTTGTAATCCTCTAAATGTGACTTGCCCATTTCCACTTTCGACATAATCTCTAATAGTATTGTTTTCATAGGGTCTGTCAATTTTGTATTCATACAGCTTTGTTCGATTCTTCTAATACATTTATGCTCATTTAGAATTTTCATCGTTTTTCAGATTTTAGTTAAACAAGATGTGAAGAAAATGCTCATAGCTTTCGTTTTTAACTTCGTTGGTAGAGTTTTTTGAATATTTTTTCATAGACCAGTATTTGTTCCAGGTAT
This sequence comes from Druceiella hillmani, assembly GCA_039881145.1. NCBI lineage: Eukaryota > Metazoa > Arthropoda > Insecta > Lepidoptera > Hepialidae > Druceiella > Druceiella hillmani. The sequence continues at coordinate 26,716,846 of JAYKKI010000015.1, forward strand.
TCTTTATTCTTCTATTTACTTTCCTTTCTATACAAGACTTTAATGAAATGAGGTAGCCAAGGTATATATAGTCATGTACATATTCTAAAGGCATTGAATCAATAACAGTTGATGTTTAATGTTTTTTCTTTGCCTTTGTTTTATCTCTGTCTAGTCTTAAACCCACGACCTCACTTTTGTGCCAGAGGGACTACACTATAATTGTTTTACATTTCCTGAGACTATAATCAAGTTATCAGCGAACCGTAAATTTGATAAATATTTGCCATTTATTTTTATGCCCATATTAACCCAATTCAACTTCCAGAATATAATTTGCAAGACGTAATAAATAATTTTGAATTTGGAAATGAATCTATCTGTTTGACTTAGGGCTTTATCCGGGACTTTGGACCTGGCGAGTCTCGGATAGAAAGCGGAGTAGGTAATGAAACTATATTAAATTAAAAAAAAATTATATTATTAAACCATTAAAAATATTTATAAAAATAAATAAAAGGAAAAAACCTAGATAAGGTAAGGGTCATGACAGGAGAGAATACCAATCGAGTATCAGAATGTCTGGATGGAAGGAGCTGAAATGACAGGAAATCAAATTTTAACATAACAAAATATCGAACGGGTTCAGTCAAATTCATTACTATTTGATTTGGCTTGACTTACTCAATGAAATTACCCACAAGTGTTTACAGAGTAAATTCCCTAAAAACAGTGAGTTAATTAAAAGGCGTTTCTTTCTTGTAAAAGGTGCCGACGAAGAATATTTCCTTATTTCAGGTGGTTGAAATTCATATTATAATTAAGCCGGCGAGCACACATTTGGGTGAATTTGACCCACAACATTTTAAAACTTGTATTTTTAAGAAAATCTTACGTTTGACAAAATGCCTTTGGCATTAAGATGTAAGTTCAGACAATATATAACTTCAAAGCCCGCTAAATACGGTCTAAATATATTTGCATTAGTCACTTCGAAGACATTTGATATAGTCAATCTTGAGATTTACGTAGGAAGGCAGCCTGAGGGACCATATCGTGTGTGCAATAAGCCAGTATCCAAGAAAAATCGAAACGTAATATTTGGTAATAGGGTCACCAGTTATGATTTAATAAACCACTTACTATAAAAATACAAACTGACATCTGTGGATGCAAAAATAAAAGACAGATACCCGTAAAATTTACAAGAACTGTGGGAAAATAAATATATTTGTCGACGTTTGGTGGGGTAGATGTTGCTGACGAGTTTTGTTCAACTTATATCGTGAGCCGTAATTTAAAAAAATGGCCTTGACTATTTTTTACAGTTTATTAAATATTTCTAGAATAAACGCATATTACATAAACACAATTACAACATTAGAATAAAACGTCGCAAATTTCTTAAGAACCTAGGCCTTGAGATTCTTCGTGAGCATTTGACTGATGCTTCAACGGATAAGTGAGTTCTTATAAGAACCTTATGATTAGCCACCTACAAAGATATTTAATGTAAGAAAAATATGTCAAAATTATCCCGCCAAAAAAGACCGGAACGCTAATTATATTTGTCGGAGCTATAACAAATATATATGTAGTGAACACGCAATGTTATACTGCATAAATTGCACAGATGGTCAGCATGATAATACCGATTTATAAAACCTACATGGTAAGATATTCTTTGTAATACTAAAGATTTCATTTAAATATGCCATATTAGGTAAGTTGTAAAAAAACTTTGTGTTTTGTTTGAATTTTCTTATCATAAGATAGAGAGTGTCTATTTTGTTTTTTGTAATATTTTATTACACGTGTCATAAAAACATAATTTCAATTAGAGACGTCTGTGTTTACCTAATATTCCTTCAACTATAGTTATTTTATTTAACTTACAATATTTTCTTGAAATCTTATGAAATACTGGAATTAATACGATTTTTTATACAGGTCTGTAAGACCTAACCCGACTATTGGTGTTACAGTTTTCCACTGTACTGACGCCTGGTTACAATGATAATGGAAATTTAATTTGAATTCATACTTACTCAACTTTAAGTGACTTCGTTCTTGTATTTTGATGCTCGATTAATACGTTATGAAATTTTAAAAAACATGTAAATGAAAACAGGGTTTTAAAACAACATAATAAACTACATATATACATAAACAACATACTATCATGCTATATTATATACATAAACATCATAATATCAGGTTCCTCATAAGCATCGATAGCATTACGTACTGGTTTTGTCCGGGTAAAAAGGGGCAATAACTGCCTTTTGTTTTATTCGTTATGTATATAGTAATTATTTACTGCTAATTTTTTTCGCAAAACTCTCCCATAGTGTTTGTTTAGTTCACATACACATTTTTTAATTATTTTGTGGTTCTCATATGTTCTGCCATCCCCATTTTTATGCTTTAAGGAATAACATTTTTAACAATCCCATCTTAGGCAGCTTTTAAAAGTAAAGAACAATGCCACCCCAAATTTCAAGTTATAGACTACTGAAGATTTCGTGATTATAAATTTTTTTTCATAACAAATCGTAGAATACTATGATTTCTACCGTTTTACATTTTTACCGGATAGGCATATTTTTACTGTATTTCAGCACATATTTCTGAAATATTTTAATTCGAATGTATTCTAATTACGTTAACTTTTTTGGTCAAGAGATAAAGGATTTTGTATCAGTATGAATTTATTAAATTTAGAGTCATTTATCATGTCCTCTTCGTTGGTACCATATTTTACATAATCCTTACATTTATATTCAGATTTATATCATGTCTCTTAATAAGTAGTGAGATAAAAGCAGATAAGTTCTTGCAAAGCTTTGCGAAAGAAGAATAAATGAGTTATTAGGACAATACTGAATTTAGCCGCTATAATTTATTATTTCTAAAGTTTAATTTTTATAATTATAGAATAAATAATTATTTGATGTAATACATGCGTATACTCTCCCAAAATAAACCAAATTGGCAATCGGGCAGTTGGTACTGGTTTCGACAGGTTGAATGAAAGAGAATAATTTTTTTTCCGAAGACATTTCATTAAAATGAAATTTTCTATCTAACTGGTTTTTTTAAAACCACCGTATTAATGTTAATATGGAAGTAGGTTATAGAGGAATATGTAATAACACTATCGTTCTTTATTTCCTTTCCATTACTTCCACCACTTACAATTCCTAAAAATATAATTATTTGACCATTATAGAATAGATTTCGGAGATATTCACTTTACAATGTGAAATGTCACTTATCTTTAAAAAAATTATTTTAAAAAATCAAGTTTAATTAAAAAACCGTTAAATCTTTCTACCTTAAATAATATTATAATAATATAGTCTCAAATTTCATTGTTCAGATGATGCTATCAAATGTATTCACGCAATGCTATATCTGCATTTTGTACATTTCTAAAGTCTAGTAGCATAAACATTTCAAACGAACTCATGATAAATGAACGCATGAATACTAAGTGTAAATTTAGTATGTAGAAATAAAGGGATGGGAAATATAAAGTTGTACAATGTGGTTTTGACGCATGAAAATTAGTTTTTATATCATATACAGGAAACTTCTTGTAGATGAACGAAAAGACAGAAGTTAAATAAAATAATAGGTATTATTGATACAAAAATAATGTTTTGAGTGAAGTTAGAAATAACTCATAATGCAAATTAAAATAAGTTGAATGTGGCTGATGATTAATGTGGCTTTAATTTCACATTTATTTTCATTAATGTAAATAAATCCAAAATGTAAAGATTCGATAACATTGTGATGTTGAAGAAAATATGATGGTAAGGATAAATAAATACTTGATTTTGGTCCAGGTTGAACTTAGAGACAAAGAGTCTAATAAATAGTATAATTAAGAAATAATAATATAATTAAGAAATTTTCTTCCCCGTTTTTCTGGGGGAATTAATGATTTAATGATTATATTTTTTAAATCTGGGTTTGGAACTATAAAATGTCCAAGTGTGTCAGAAATCGTGTCAGAAAATTAATAAAATAATTTAAGACTTCAGTCGTTCCATCGTCTTCTTGCCTTACTTGGACGAAAGATAGCACAAATAACAGATAGATAAGTAAGGAAAATATTACTGATTTAACCTCGAAAACAGAAAATCATACGTCAGTAAACACAGTAGCAGAAAATCATACGTCAATAAAATAATGTTTATAATAATGTAATGTTAACGTTACTGTTTATTTAGTATGTAGCACTATTTATCTAATTAAAATTATACTCTAAAAATATTTCTACTAAAAATAATTAATTATAAAGGTATTAACATTAGGTAAATAAATATCCAACCGTAATAAATTCTATAAAATGGGCGCATATAAGGAGGAAACACTAGACGGGACACTTGACATATTCGCTGCCTCGTTATTTCAGTTATTTCATTACCAGCAGCAATATATATATATATATATATATATATATATATATATATATATATATATATATATATATATATATATATAAATATGTATATATGTGTGTGAGTGTTTGTGTGAACACTTATCTTTTTTCATTATGTCCACATATGTATAAAGTTGAATACTTACTTGAATACTTATACTATACTTACGCTACATGTATTAATTACAGTTTAATTTGGAAATTTTAGGATATCACATAACATATCTACCAAATACTATCCAATTTGAGTCATTGTATTTTCTCTACGATTTGTGTGTTTTTTACCCATTAATATTTAGTAAATAAATTACAAAGCCGATTAAAACTAGACAGCAACACTTTTTGTTCTTCACTACTATTTTATCATAGCAGTTTTTAAAGCATAAGAATGGACGAAAATATTAAAATAAAATTATAACAAATTCACCAAATTCGTCACTTTGAGATGTTAATTGAACTTTAAATGTAGGGTAAAAATTAAGTCCTTTTAAAAACTATTAATAGTTATTTGTTTTTTAAGGTAAACTACTTTCATATTGATAAATTAAATGCTAAGAGATAATTCCATAGCGTTTCACCAACCTAAGACTCTACCTTCACGCCAGTTATTGTTATGTAACTACTTCTTTAAAATTATCGTAATATTCATTTAGCGCTGACTTTTTTTAATTATAATAATATTGTACACCGCTGACTCATACAGCGCTGTATAATATTTTTATAACTAAAAAAAACAGCTTTTGCAGTAATGTCTGGTAGATTTATAATTTCAGTATGTTTATTATAATTATTATTAACGTTTATTTATGAGAACTTGTGAGTTCTCTTTACATTACATATAATTATTAATTAAGTAAGATATTAATAATAACTATTTCGCATATATGCTGCTATACACATATCTGTTATTAAATTATTTAAAAATAAGTCATTCACAATAAGTACATTTCACTTCAGATGCATACAAACATTTATTTTTCTCCATATCACTTTATTAGTTATATAACAAATAACTAAAGTACTCAGAAACAGTACTCTTCTCAAAATTTAACTATCTTTGTAAAAAATTATTTCACCCGCCCTTTTATTATTTTTGATACGAGGCATTAATTATGTTTCACCGTCTTCTTCAATAATTTCTTTTACTTTCAGTTATTACGATTTCTCAAAAACGAATTTCTTAGATATATAAACTCGTCTAGCTACTGTTAAACTTACCAATGGCTTTAAAACGTTACGTTATGTTTTCATTACTTTAAACAATTAGCGTTTTTAACCGACATAAAAAAATGAGGAGGTTCAGCTATAATTCTTTATAAGGGAACCGTTCGGATCATTCTTTTTTATTTCAAAGAGGGTACTTTAAAAGTGGTTCCATATAAATATGATGATAATCTGATAATAAAGTTCAGAACTGAACGATGGAACTCCTTAACGAATGGCAGTACATCAACTATGATTCAAGATGTTTGCTATGGATAGTTGTTGTTTTGGAAAGTAACTATACCACTTACCAAGTCAGGATCTGATGATAAGTTACGGAGATAAACAATGGAACTTTTTAGCGGATGTTAGTAAATCAACCGTGATTAAATATATTTGCTACTAGTAGTTGGTACTTTGCATAATAATTATACAGTCAACCAGGTCAGAGTCTGATGATGAGTTCTCGAGATGAACTATGGAATTCCTTAACGGATGGTCGTAAATTAAACGTGATGCAAGATATTTGTTACTGGTAGTTTTTACTTTGCAAAAAAACTGCACCATCGACCAGATCATGGTATGATGATAAGTTGTGAAGGTAAATAATGCAACTCCTTAACGTACCTACCAAAAATTAATTAACTACAAATAGGTACCTACTAAATTCATAATAAACAACTGAGTCACTTATTTTTTAAGTCTGTGCCAGCACCGTCGATCAACTTAGACAAATGTAAAATTTTATATTATAAATACACCCTTTATGAAATTATTTCGTCTTGTAATTCAATAGAAGTTCATGTTTTAAATTTACACTATAAATTAAAGTAAATTATTAACTCGTTCAAGTTGGTTGACAGTGCTGGCACCAACTTCAAAAATAAATAACTTATTTAGTATAAGTAACTTAGTCCTTTTGAAGTAAAACTTCTTAGGCGGCGATTCGATAATCGATAAGTGGACGAGAATTGAGAGTAAAATTTTAAGGTTGCGTCACGTGTAGTCACATTTCGTTACATGAGAAAGAAGAAAATTATAACGTAGAGAGAAAGAGAAAGAGAGAGCTGTATATTTCGACCCCATGGAAGTGGAGCAAAAGAGAGGTCGTATACACAATGATACAAAGCGATCAAATAAGAGAGTGTCGCGCAAGCGCGTGTTGTAGATGTACGCCTCAGATGATACATATGAACAGCTGTACCACGCATAAATTGTGTTATTTACAATATTTTTTCTAAAAGGTTTGAAGTACCAAGAAATATCCTTTAAATTTTTTTAAAGTTTTTCTCTGTCTTTCGTTCCAATTTTAACCACTAACTTTTTATAATCTCTTTATGATTATAGAAAACTTTTGTGCCTTCATTTTTTCTTTTCAAGGCTATTCTAGTTGTCGTCAAAATATTATATATAACATTATGATATATTCTATTTCCATCACCCCTTAACTGTTACCAAAGACAGTACGTAAAAGTGATTATATCAAATGATATAATATCATTATCATGCTATATTTCAATATATCATTCATACCAGAATATTTTGTTGCAAATATAAATATATTTACAAAAAATATATATATAAAATCCTTTTTCACATAATGAAATATTTTATGACTAATAGTTATTCATTCAAGGACATCTTTCCATTATTTTTTTATCCCATTTAATACAGTATAATGCTATAAATACTACGAATATACCACCTGAATAATACTTTATTAATAACTAGAATTTGCTAAGTTTAACCTGCCCGCATTCATAAGTACTCATATTTGATACTAAATTATAAATATACTCCACTGTTTTTCACACATTACATTGAGCTTTCTTCAAATTTTCGATCATTGTTAATCTGATTTCCTTCTACCACTTTAGTACTGGAGTACTAAAATAATCTAATTTCCTTCTTTCACTTAATACTGGCGTACTAAAGTTAAATTTTGTTAAAAAAAAAATTTATATTATTTTTGGAAACACGGGAAACTCGTCTTAAAATCTAATTGTAAAACAAAATTAATAAATTACGTATTTCAATAAATTAACTTTTATCAATTTGTTTTTATTAATCAAAGAATTAAGTAAATACCGTAGTTTTTTTCTTCTATCAGAGATAATAGTTAAAATGATAAGGAATATATTTTTATAAAAAACTTTTATTTTTTACATCCTTAATTAAATGGAGGATAGAAATTTAAATGGAGACCTTAATTAAACTATGTTCCCAATTCAGAAACAATTCTCTTTAGGCATACGCGCTTATAAATGTCAACACAATTATACAACGTTATTTAAATAACAGTTTTTAAAACGAGACCCAACATAACTCACAAAACAACCGCATTAATATTGTTACATTTCTGTGAAGATCCAAAAGCCATCAGCAGCAGTGAATCATCGGCCTTAATTTAAATTCGGTGCTTATTATTAATTTAATTATAATTAAACAGTTTTACTAGGAAGAGAACTCACGAAGCTATCGAGATTAACTGCTTGCAGAATGCCAATGGACCACCTCCTTTCCCTATCTGTTTTCTTTCACCGCAGAGCAATGCCGTGAGGAATATAAATCCCAAATGGAACAAATAACGTATTCGAGTATATTGAAATTGTGTATAGGCAAATATGGGAAAGAGCGTTTACGTGCGAGTTTAGGGCGTAGCTTTTCACGTACACGTTGACGTAATGGAAAAGTGTTCGCAAACATTTTTCACTCTGGTATATATCAGCGATGTAGGGGAATATTTGATATTTTGCAGAATATTTTTTTTTCAAATTAACTGTTTAAAAACATGATTTTCAATAATGTAGCTGTTTAATGACTCAGCATAACTGCGTCTCATTACTACAATAAGTGAGTGTTTTCTTGTGTGTTAAATAAATAACTAACTTCCTTTTAGATTTTTATGTCATTATCTAAAATACATTGTTACTTTCAAAAGTTGTAACATAAAGATTGTTCGCACTCTCTGTTACGGCTAACATATATTTACACCGAATGCATCTCCTGCTACACGACAGTCGTAATTTAAATCTAATAAGATATAGACTTATCAACGGAATAGTACTCATCGGCAGAGTGTTCCGACATCCATATCGCTCTTTTTAAGAGATTTCCATTAGTCGATTATTAATGGAAGATTTTTAATCTACTTTTAGTCTTCTTTTTCAATTTCCTTAGATAAATTCATTGGTTGAAGCAAACCGATCTACGTCTTTTTATAGCTTTGTGGTAAGGTTTTAAAATTTGTAAACCTATATTTTTACTTGTCTTAAAATTTCAAATCTTAAAACTGCATTGAACTTCAGTACACCTTTAATACGCGCAATACCGTTATAGTTCAAATATCATTAACAGAATATCCACCAGAAATAGAGAAAAAAATAAGAATTTAATCAACTAAGAAAATCTGTGCTGTACTATTCAAAGATCTGTCAATTGATATCTCACCTACCGGATAAACAATAAACCAGTACATACATAAGAACATTTTTAATTGGAAGGAAATTATAAATGTGGTGTTTTACGAAACATTTCTCGAGCCTAAAATGTTCAAAACAAATTATTAATCCTCTCTATTGCAACATGGTATTATCAGTTTTATGCGCTAGTACATCATTAGTAGATAACATTGCCTTTGAATTTGCGCCAAACTATTTCCAAGTAACCTAACACAAATTCACACTTAACCCCTCAAAATCTGTCCAGCTTTAGCTGAAAGTAGCGACAAGTAAAGAAAGTAGCGACCTTTTAAGCGTACCCTGATATATTTTTTCACGTCACTTTAGTGTAGTCCTTAAAGTAATATATTTAACGAACTACTCGCAAAGTCCGTTTATATTTTGTTATAAATAGATAAAATAAGACAAAATATGAGCACTTCAACAAGCATAAAGTTCAGATTAATTTTTTCTGATAAAAATATATCTAAATTATTTGTACTATTCGATTATTTTTATTGAGTTACGAACAAACAAAAGCAAAAATTATAGTAAATATATACATATATATATACACAAGCACTGGATCCAAAAATTTGAAGAAGGGAATTTTGATAAAACTTATCCAAAGCAACCTCCTATAATTGATTTAGAAAAATTTAAAAATCTTGTTGAAATCGAACCCCGATTAAGTTCGCGTTGTTTGGCACATTTTTCACGCTCTTATACTGCAATGAAATCTTCAATTTCAAATGAAATTTCACGCTCTTATACTTCATGCTTTGAGAAATAAGTGGAAATATTCTGTTTGGCTATCACATGAGCTAACAACCTTTCAACTTCAGAGGAGGGATAATGTATGCTTGGAGCTACTAAGTTCCCATCGTACCAACGAGAGGCTAAAGTATCTGGTTACAGGAGTAGAAATGTGGGTGACTTATTTTAACTTTACTCACCGTACTCTCCAGATCTTTCACCATCTAATTGCCATCTATTTCGCTCTCTGTCTAATAATTTAAGTCACGAAAAATTTAAAGACCAAAGATATAAAAATCGAACTTCACCGGTTTTTTAGTCAGAGACCCAAAGAGTTTCTACAAGGACGGAACTTTAGCTCTTGCTACACGTTGGCGATAAGTGTTAGATACCGACGGTGCTTATGTAATTAACTATTCATTGTAAAACTATATATAAACAAATTTAAAGTTTATGTGCAGAGATGGCGGGTTTATAAGATGCCAACATATATAAATATATACATACACGTATATATATATATTTATATATATATATATATATATATATATATATGTATACATATATATATATATACATACATATGTACATATATATATGTATATATATATATATATATAAATATATACATATATTTATTAAAAAACCCTTGTTCAACTTGCAATGTTGATCCAAAACACTGAAAATGTGCAAGCAACAAAAACGTAATTTATTTTAAAAAACAATATTAATATAAATAAGTAAAACAGTAATTCAACACAAATTCAAATAAAATATGAAACCGATTAAATATCAATTGTGGACTACCAAACAACTACATAACCGTACACATAAAGTGACCAACAAAGCAGAAAAAAATATCCATCTATGCGCCTCATCACAATAACTTCAGTATCTTATGTAACAGTGAGGAGCATGAAGCGCTACCAAACATAAGGCCTATGTCGATAATCGTTATCTATATTGTTATTAAATGCAGCGGCACTGAATGCACTTTTTAAAAATAATGTTGTAATTTATAAATTTATGCAGTTTTCATTTGTTTTTTTATAAATTCATATTTTGTAGTTTTCCTGAAAAATAATTTCAAAATCAAGCAAATTATATATTAGTTTAAGATTATATTATCCACATATAATGTAAAAATACACAAAAATTATTATATGTTCCCCTAATCCTAATGGAATAATATTTTATCAAGGTCTCGATAGATAGCAAAGATATTAAAATGATACTCTTATGTCGGATGTACAATTATCGGTGTATCACTCACAATCTGTCCTGAGCTAAAATTTTACATTTATGATGACACAATTTTTTTTCTATATTTTTTTCAATTGTCAATTTCACTTAAATTGTAACCATCTCGAGATATTGAAATAATGTAAGGCATGTTTAGTTTTAATTCTATGTAATCGAAGAGTGATAAAATAAAGAATGTACATTTCCATATACTATTCTGAAATAGAATATAAAATTGAAAAAAAAAGTATTTTAATGTCGATTAAAATTAAATTACTGATAAAATTTACAAATTCATAAAATTGTACGATGCAAACGCATGCGAAGATAATTATTATATTACTTTTATATATTTTAAAGCAAAATTCTTTATTACTCTACGTATAATAACCTCTTTAATTCAACAGAGTTGGCAAAATTTCAATTAAAATATCTTCAAAATAATAGAATATCTTTTATTCAAACTCTTCTTTGATGACTCATTCATATTTCAACTCTTACTAATAATTTAAAAAAGACTGGCGTAATTAAATCCATCGTGGCTAAAATTCATAATTTCTTCTCGAAATACGTGAATCAACTCATTAATTTATATTAAAAGCAGTACATCTAACAAGGCTGAACATTATTAAGACTCCGTTATAAGCTCGAGACGTGATGAAAATCTTTCATTGGTCACAATGACTTGCATTTACCGGGAAATACTATTACGTGATTGCGTTATAGAAATGGCAACGTAGGTAATTCAAGCAAAGTTTCACTAAATTTGTTTAAATATTTTATTAGGTGTTAAGCAATAAAACCGCCTCTTTTTTCCGACAATTTCTGGAACAGAAATCTCTTAAATATTTGTTGTTTGTTTGAGATATTTTAGAGTGGTCTATTCGATTCAATTCACTTAGTAACTAAGTTACTGGTATTGAACAAATAAAGTATAGAAATTTCATCAATAAAACTTGGAGTCGATGGAACAAGAACACTCTGCTCTTGCTTCATCTACTCCAATTAGGGCGAAAAGTGAGCGAAGCAAAACGCAATATTTTTGACAACGAATCCTTCGTTGTCAAAGACGGATTTTCCTATGACCCAATCAAGCAATGGCTTCAATGGTTCAAAGAAGGAAATTTGATCTGTCCAATGATTATCATCGAGGATGACCTCTTAAATTAAATTTAAAAATGTTAAAAAACCTTATTGAAAGAACAACTTTAGTTAAAACTTACAGTGAAATGTAAATATATGAAAAAAATTATTCGAAGACAAGGCGCTATTTTATTAGCTTCACTTGCATGTAACTATGTATGTGATCTAGCAACTTGATTTTCTTCAACTTCTCAGTGTTTTATGGGTTTAAATATTGCAAACCTATGCAATTATGGTAACAATACAAAAATATGGTCTGACATCGAGCTGATATGATTATGGAGACGGAAGGTGGTCATAGGAATTTCTCAATGACCAAAATCTCCCGAGCTTAAGCTCATTTGATTTGATTGAGTCCTTGGATTACACATTTTTTTTCTGTAGAATCTGGTGACGGAGGAGAGAGATAATCATGGAAACTTTCAAGTGGTTAGTATCAAATCCAACGAGTTTGTTTTCGTTTGTCTCAATGAGATCTGTATACAAGAAGTGTGAGAGCTGTGACGCAGTTTTGGTCCGACTCTATAAATGCAAGTTTTGTAAGGTCTGATACGTATATCCAAGGCTACATAGACCTATCATGGGCGTATCCAACCCACTCGTGATAGGTTTGAGTAATTCGGTTTTATTTAGTACCTTATAATGAAATAATTGTGTCATGTTTTCACAGTAAATAGAATGAACAAAAATATATCTTACCCCCGAAAAAGGAATATCAAATAAAAGCAAATAACTTTGGAAAATGAAATGTACAATGACATGCAATGGATTAAAAGGAAACTTAGGTTGACAAAAAAATTAACAAAATAGATATTATTCTGTGCTGCTTTTCCTGTTGCGATAACCTGCCGTTGCCGTGGTATGTGGGATTGATATATTGAGCCATACGGCCTTTAGCGGCGCGGCGTACCGCGGGAACCCGGGTTCGATTTCCCGTCTATCTACAAGCGGGGCTGGACTGGGGTTCTGGCTAGTTGTAAGAGATTGCTTTCGTACATTAAAGTATTTATCTACTATTAAATAAATAAATAAAGAACCAATAATGGTTAAAGTTTCATTCCCTTCTAACTATTTCTTCAATAAAAATATAAACATTAAAAAGTAGTCAATTTTAGACTAAAAATAGCATGTGAGATTCATTTCAACATCTTAATATTTTATTTTTCTGAACAGAGGAGATACTAATTTATTTTATCTTCTAAAAACACAATAATGCCCCCAATATTGGCGACTGTAACCGTTCTAATTTAATTCTTCGTATTAGAGAGTAGTATCCTTTTACAACGTAAAACAAATTTCATAATAGCAAACGTGTATAATGGGAAGACATTTAACAGTTACGATATTGTCAATATTCTTTTTTTTAAGTATAACTGTATTAAAAACAATTTTAATATTTATTTATTTAAACTTAATTAAATTTATTTCTTTAATTGTTATATTTATTTCAAAATTCACATTTTCCTACAGCGTTGAACGTTTGAGTGATTTTTATAATAAAGGTTTGGAAAATTATAAATGATCCATCACTTTATTATTATAGACAAGTTTTTATATTTTGAGACTTAATAATAATTTTATTTATTTGTTATAACTTCAAGTCAAACTATTTTTTTATCACTTCCAATCAGCCAATATATATGATATAATTCGTAATATTGAAAAATATTACAGAAGCGTAAAAAATTAAAATTATTGCCATTCTCAAATTAACTTAAGTACGAGTTCCTTAAGTACTTTCTGGTTTGGATAAGAATATGGAAGAAAATTGGAATAGGAGACATAGATATAAAAGTAAGAAATTAAAATAAAAATCGTTTTTTTATCTAGAATATACTTTAAATTGGCAATGACTTTGATCTAAGTACATGGTTCTCCCCATATGTGGATTAAAGGGGTGCGATGGTAGCCTCCATGCTCTTCATATTTTTAGTTAGATGGAAGAAAATAAGTGCGAAAAATTTAAGGGAAACTCAGTGGAAATTGCAGGAGCCTATATAGAAATAGGCACATAAGTTGAACTTTGTATATAAAATATCTAGACAAAGCACGTTATTTCTATAAATTTTTCTCAAATTTTCATTTACTGGCACTTATCTATGGTGATATATTTCTAATCGTATTATGCAAACATAATTCAAAATATTGTATTTATTTTTAACAGACTTTAAAGTGGGAGGTGGTGCTCAAATCGTATTTTGTTAATATATATGCAGCTGTAAATAGTAGATGCATGGAACATTGTTCAAGTGTGATTGTATATATGTTTTCATTTATATATGTAGGTATATACGAATGTATTCATGATCATGTATTAGTCACAAATGTTTCGATTCGATACAATGAAGTATTATTGATTTTTTGTCCTTAAGTAACTACTGAATAAACGAACTAAAAAGTATAAAATAAGAAAAATACTCCTAAAAATATGCTGGGAAATAATATTGGACCCCAAAAATTTCAACTTAGTATTTTATTAATTTATACTTTTCAGTTTGCCTCTCAGAAATACATTTTTTAAATTAACTTATATTTTCTCGCTAAATTTTGTACTTCAATTTTCAGTACTCATCAACACCAGATTACCAACTTATTTACGTTTGCAATCGTTTTAATTTTAATTATTTCTAAATAACTGTAGCAAATTCTACTGTAATTCCATATTACAACTGTTATGCTATACATGTGCAACATTTTTCATAGAGTACGTCTAATTAAGAAATCATGATAATAGAAATATATTGGAAAATATTATTTAAATGTGTTTTTAAATGTTTTCTAAGCTCATTGCTAATTTGCAAGGTATGTTTAACTACATTTTTTAAGGAATAAGTAGAAAAACTCTTGAAAGAGACTTACATCGGAAATGCAAGGAAAATCTTGGAATAAATCATAGACAATTTTCTCAATAAATGTATTTTCCAAAGAGATTCTCTCAACTTAACCTATGTATTTACTCAATAAATACAAGTGACATCGATATGAGTATACATATGAGTATATTACAAATAGTATATCCGCTATTCACCAGTGTTTTGTATATTAAGCGCGTTCAAGAGGAGTAAGTTATCCATTAAGAGAACTATTCCATGTTTATATATCGTAACATCTTGCAATAATAAAATGCGAAATACTTGTGTATATTCCACGGGTATCCATTAACGGCATGAATAGTTATACCGGCTCTGCGTGGGGTATGCTGGATATGTGAATGCAACGACGTGCAACTGTGAAAGCTCTGACAGACGACATTCTGTAAGTATTTAGGTATTGCATTAAATGAAAGATAAGGGGTATTTGTTATACATTATTTCTGCTAGAATAATTTGTTTCTTTCGATGTGATAAAACAAAATCAAATATAGTTAAATATGAAATTTTAAACAAAATAAACTTAACAAATTTTAAAATTCTTAATTTAAAAAAAAGATAAACCTTAAAGACAGAAGCTAATCGGAAATGAATACTTAAATCATTATTATTTTGCACTAGTATAGTTAGTAGCATGACAGGAATTTAACAGCAAACCTTTGTAACTTAACACATACATTTGAAAAGAAAAAATAAAAGTAAATCTTTCACCATACATCTCATCGTGATTTATTTTCAGCTAACTTCAAAAAAAGAGGAGATTTTCAATTCGACATTAAAGCTCATATATGCTAATGCATATCGCCGGTATGTGGGAATCGATTTAATTTAATATTTTGTTTATTTAGAAGAATGTAATTCAAGGGTGTTCAATATAAATTTAGTCAAAATCTGACAATGCACTCCGTACATAAGCAATAGAACTCATTAATGCGGAACAATACGGAATAATAATTGTTAGTTTTTTGGCGTCGATGACAAGTTCCATCAAAATGAATAAGTTCCAGGTATAATAACGAAACGTTACGAAATATTTTTATAATTCATTTGATTTAGTTTTTTCTTTGGTTCATCGTTATTTTGTTTTTGCACCGACTCCAAAAAAAAATTAAAATTAGCACGTACTTAAAAGAAATTTATGTCAGTTGTTCTTGCAGTGCACTTTGCACTAAGTTAATGTAAATAATAATTATTTCTAACTTTTAAGTGCTTCATAAAAAAGTTTGGTTTTGAATATAGTTTTTTTGAAATCGAATTTAGAAACACATGTCTTACAAAAATATCTAAAGTTTATACAGTCAGAGAACTATATCTAGTATTCCAACAACACCGATTTCGGAGCAAGAAAAATGTGCAAAATCGAATATGAAATACTTTCGCAGAAACCTACAATGATAACGATATCCGTAAAATGAATACGTAAACTACATAATGAGAATGGTATATGTATTATCTGTATGCGCATGTATACCTAAATGTCTGTTCAAAGGATCCCTCTTCTTTCCTCAGGAATGTTAAGCCCTCGAAGAGACTGAAAATGGTCTACAATTAGCTTGAACTTGGATCGGTCCAAAACACTACGCCTCTGATCCCGGACTCAAAGCCCCGGATTTTTGGGAGGTCCTCTTCCACGCCGTCGAACCAATTTTTTAGGAACGATTTGATAATA
This sequence comes from Druceiella hillmani, assembly GCA_039881145.1. Taxonomy (NCBI): domain Eukaryota; kingdom Metazoa; phylum Arthropoda; class Insecta; order Lepidoptera; family Hepialidae; genus Druceiella; species Druceiella hillmani. The sequence continues at coordinate 26,733,601 of JAYKKI010000015.1, forward strand.
TTCTACACTACGCCATCTATCCATACCACAGTTGCTTCACTCTTCTCATCACCAAGCTAATGTTCAATCCCTGGTATATATCGTAGAGTTTTGCGTTAGTTCACGTTGGTTCGAATGCATTACCACTGTTGCCTTTTAGGTATACCTTTCGATGGATTTTGCACTCCCGCCTACCCAGCCAGCCAACGGCTACATGATTGTTCTGTAAATTGACTTCTTTAACAGCCTAGAGGAAATCTCGACGTGAGGAGATGGATAGTGTTAAAACAGGTTCGGTTACCCACTAGAGATGTTTATTGATTTCGACTAAGTTATTCGACTGACACCCGTCCTCCCCAAATATTGTCTGACCGTATTACCATGGCTTTCGAATCAAAATAATGGTAAGTGGTTATCGTAATTACAAAAGTTAGCTCTATAATGGACAGCATCAATGTAGTGATCAATACATTGAAAGCGTTTTATTCTCTCGTCTTTCGTCTCCTCACAGTTGTAGTTCATTCAAAGTGTATTTACGCTGTGTATGTTAAACGCATAGGAAAGCTTCACGTATACTTTAAAATTACTTCTAGGTACTATTCAATCAGAAAAGGTTGCACGATTATGTAAAAAAATTATAAAATATTTTGTAAAAAAAGACTACCATAATAACCCCCGCTCAAATCTAACTAGTATTTACTTTAAATATTTTTGCACGTGTATTTATTTTAAAAATATAACGTATTTTATAAAAATGTCGAACGAAACAATTATGTGTGATGCCCTAAATAAGCAGGCTGAACTTTTTGTAAAATGTTCAACTACATGATCGAATAAAGTATATAGCTGTGCAAATATCCCAAGAATGTAATACAATGAGAGCAAGAAAACTGACATCTATGAAGTCTGGAAATAAGCCAGCCGTCCTCGTAATTTTTAATTCAATAGTAATGAAGGTGGAGAAAGGGGAGGATGGAACATATTTTGGGTGAACATTTTCATAAATATCCATAGAATTATCTAACTATCCTACATGAATTCCTAAAAAGATATGGTTTTGAACTTCTTATAACTTGCTCTTTTAAATAATTTTTCACACCATGCATGAAATAAGAAAAAAAATGACCATTACCTTATTTCTCCCTTTTAATAATTCGCAATTAATATTTTCGAATGTTATCTATTCAAATTTGGTACATGCACGTTAACATAGTTTATTACTGTTCCAAATGTTTGATTTCTTCGTAGAACAATTCTTGATAAAAATGCGTTTGACTGATGGGCAGATGGACCGACAAGTAAGCTATCCTATAAGTGCTCCATTTTTTTTCGTTTTGAGATAAGGAAACTTGAAACGTGTCTGCTTTAAACAAAATAATGCGAAATCGATATAGCAAACCGATATAGTGCTTTATTTTGTTAAATTTATCCGCGCAGTCAGATGGAAGCGATAACACGCGATAAAAATCGTTTTTCAGTGTTTTTCTTAAGATTTTTTTTCATGCCGGTTCTGTTTATGATAATTAAATGATTGAATATAATAAATATTGAAATATTAATTGAAAAATAAGATAGAGCATCTTATTTTTAAATCAAAATACCCTTAATAAAGATTAAAATAAAAAGTTCAAGTTATTTTCGTATTATATTTTCGATGAAAATCTAAAGAAATACACTAGACAATAAAAAGTACAATCCCCTTATAGCAAATTAATAATGCAGAATTGTGTAACTTCGAGAAGCTCCTATATATACTAGTACACTGCGTCAAGCACAAAAGATGCTAGTCAAATTATATGTGGAATTTAATATAAGTGTAAACATCTCCGTTAGCTTGTCGGTAGTAAGTGTGGAAATGTTGATCCATGAACTTTTGCAAATCTGTGTGCTTCAAAAAAGGAAAAATTTAGAAATTAAATTATTTATGTGTGATAGGCGCTAATCAGGAATCCTTTGGTTTCGCATGAAATTCATTACGATTATGAACAACATTTGGATTACTTTTTATTCAAATATATATATATTTTTATTTTTTACAGATTAAGTCAGCTTTCAATTCACTTGTAAGTTCTTTTATTCATTTTAGTGGAGATGAATTTTGAGCCTTTTTTCTTGATTTTTTTCTATTTATAATGAGTTAAATAAGAATTTTATTGACATCCTAACATTTAGAAATTTTCATTTCTTATACGAATGATCAAATATAAACGTTTTTCGAAATAAACCACGGCTGCAAATGACTTCGAGCATGTTCAGTATTCAGTATAGCTAAACATATAGACACCATGCGACATAGGTTTATTACGAAGTTCTATTGTTGGAACCAGTTTCTCCAATAAGAGGCATTGTTATTCGTGTTATAGAATTTTTACATAAATAATTAACCTTATTTAAGTTTCTATTGTAATCATCTATTTTTTTTTTTAATTTAGCTACACAGATTGACGGACATACTAAAAAAATAAGCATAATTTTTAATGTTCCTTACAACAATTATCTATCTTTCTTTCCATATCTAATAACTATCACAAATATTTTTGTTGGTTTTCGTTTAACATAAAAAGTCGAAATTTAATATATATGTAGGAAATAATAGTAATCTTTTTAGAGAAGTTACGTATAAAATGTTGAATTTCCATTTTGAGGACAATTTTGAAGGATGATAGAGAAAACCGAAAATATTTTTTATTAAATGTAGTATAGGATACCAAATGCAAATTAGTAATATGCAAATTAGATATATGTATAGTTTTTAATGTAATTTTTCCAGCAAGAATTTCAAAATCGCTTCACGCTCATATATACACACGCTCATATTGGACTAGTCAGATGTGTCTAAAAAATAGAAAATGGTAGGGATTAGCTCTAAATTGACTAAAATTAACGGCATTGCCTTATCTAGGAAAGTTCTCTTATTATAAATAATTAAACTACTTCAATTTAAGTCACTATTAAAATTTTAATGATAGAAAACAAGAATCGATGCACATTTTTCATATTATAGTATACAAGAAAATTATTTCTTAATAAATTACTTACTTATTTACAAAATTTTTACAACATTAACAAAACACGACTCATACGGATGCTGTAGAGCTTCACACGCGAGATATACGGGCACCCGCATTCACACGCTAGAATAACTCTATCGGTCAACACAATAGTACGCAACACTAATAGTACTGCTTACCCCTAACCTGTTTTATAACATTGAACAATTTACATATGGTTCAATATTTGAGTGAATAGCCCAAATTCAAAAGGTGTTTTTTACATTATTTTATGAACAATTCATTTACCCGCCACTAGTCTACGTTTGAAGATGCCGCAATACCTTCAATTCCTCAATGCTGCTAACATAGTTAGAGACACCTGCAAGTACTATTCTTCGTTTTACTATAAATTTAGAGACAATACAAAATTGTTCCACTTTCTGTCCACTTACTGTTATTCCCAAAGTTGAAATTTGAGTAACTATGAATTTTATCTCATTGAATTTAAGTCAAATAGCACCTAAGATCAGTAACAATTACATGTGTCGGTACGAACAAAATTTACAATTACAAGGCTTGTTTCAGTTGTTAAGAAATATGGTTTTAAAAACTTCTTCCATCATTTTGTATTGGTATAGTTCTTAAAAACTATACCAACAGAAAATTATGCATTTGTTTCAAAATTATGTACACTGAAGAAAATGGGTCAAGATGAAGAAATATTTCGATGGGCGCACATTTTGTTCTGCTTTTCTACAGGATGAATTAACACTTACAAAATGCTTACTTTATGTTCCGAAATGTTACTTTCAGTAGACATTTTCAAGAGTTTTCAATTGCACTGGTTATTTTTTGCAGATAAATTCCTGGTTTTTCTATAGTTTACGATTGACCATTTTTCTATGGGCCGAACATTTTTATGAAGTTATGGATGATCTATGTTACTTCGCTTTACAGGACTAAAATGATATTAGTATTTTCGTTGCCCATATATTTAAAAGTGTGTTTAAATCGCATAAGGCTTTTAACACCACAATGAACTACCGAATTTTCGTAAAAAAGTAGTAACTTTTCTCTCACCCTAAATTATCATCGGTCTTGATGATTTTTTCACCATGTATCTGACATTATCGGTATCTAATATTGCATATTTTATTTATTCGTTATTATTTACATAATTATGGTTATTCGCATCTGAAAATCAGATATGGTAGAGGAAATATCCCAAACGAAGAATGATTTCATGGCCAAATGATAGACGGATGATAGTATGAGGTGAAGGTTTCCCTCTCGCACAATCCGTCTAGTTATGAGAGAAGCGAGACAGCGAGCATTTATTCAAAATACCTATTTCCCATCAACTATCGCAATTCACTTTCCACTTTAATAGCGTACGTATTTGCGTGTGTAAGTGCATGCGCGCATGTGCAGCTGTGTGTACCACCTCGTTTACATTATTTAGAAATGTTTGTAATAGGTTGTTACTCGTTAGGAATTTAATTTTTAATCCTTGAAATTTTTTTTGGAAATATGCATCATTTAAGTAAAATATAATGTAACTGTACAGTATTTGTATAAAATAAATAGTTGATTACAAATGGAACAAGTGTACTTGATATTTCTATTAAACTACTCATAAACAATAATATTATTTTTCAATCAAATCAAATCCATGCCACGGGTGCAGAGATATTACAAATTTCAGAAACTATAAGATTTAACAATATCGCTATAGTTTTTAAATAAACTTTAGGTAAAGTTCAATATTACATAAATCAGTGTTATTAGCATTGATTTTTTTTTTACAATTTTGGCTTAAATGAATTAATTTTGATATTTGTGGACATTTTCAACAACATCGTAAATCTTTCTATAAATTACATTTGAAACCTCACACCATATACATGAAATTTAAAAAAAAAAATTGGGCTTGTAATAAAATATGTAGGGGCGTTTAAAGTTATATGTACTTTTTTGGCATAATACAAGAATAACTTTATTTAGCACGAAAATAATTGATGACAATAAAATAATAAAAGCATTGAATCGTGATTGTAAATAAACACGGCTGGTAAAATAAAAATTCAGCCAAATAATTAAATTTTAAAAATTAAAATTAATTTTCTCATACACAGTAGTAAAAAATTTTTACATTTAATCTTAAAATTATATATATGTATATATATATATATATATATATATATATATATATATATATATATATATATATGTATATATGTATATGTGTGTGTGTGTGTATATATATATATATATATATATATATATATATACACATCTACACACTCCAAGACTTAACGTAAAACTAAGATGTCTTCAAGCGCACAATCATATTTCGGAACAAACTGGAGATATCACAGTCGTTCTTATTTCTCGTCTATATTTAAGACGTAGATAATTTTTTTTCATTTTAATCAACAACCTATATACGGTTATAAAACCGTCCTCACGGTTTAAATTTGACATTAAAATGTTTAAGAACACAATAACGTGTTAAAAATAAATATTATAATTTTTAGTCTATTAGTATATTTAACATAGGTCATAAACCAACAAGAATATATGTTTATTTTGAATAGATTTATGAAGTTATCACTTCACTTCGCTATCACTTCGTTTTACTTCAGTGTTTTTAAAAATTCATTAACTGAATTATCGGAATGGGAACCTTCTTAAATTATGTCGACCAATCAAATACATCTTTAAAAAGCGGTATATCAAAGGGCTTGGGTTGCATATCGAAAACTTACTGACTATATTTATTTCTGCTTTTCAGTCCACAAAACTTTGAACACACCTATATATTTATTACAGAGTTATGCCCATTCTTTTCTTAATATTATACCAAGACCATATGTCTAATTAAATGTCTCGTCTCGATGTAACAAGTTTAATTTTTTTTGTGACTGTCTAAAAATATAATTTTAACTATTTTTGGATCAATTATTTATGAACCTCATCCTCTACTATCTTAGGAGCGGCTAATCGTTTCTACCTTACTATTTCGGTTAACAAGAATTGATATGGCTGTAGCGATAAATCCTCCATTTTCATATGAAACATCTAATGGCGCATTTAGATGGGAGTTAAAACGTTCTGATAGCACGTCGCGACATACAATTTGGCCAGCTTTGCGTCTCGTCGACTCTTTCCGACTTAATTCGACCAACTTCGCCTCTTGTCGGGTCTTTCCAACTTAACTCGGCCAACCTTGTTGGCTAACAGTATTCTAAAATCAAAAATATATTTTCAATAGTTTGTTAGGAAATGTTCCTGTGATAAATTATTTCATAAAAATAAAATAATAATAATATAAATAATAAAATAACTATTTTATTATAGACAATTATCTAAATATTTGCTTTTTTGTTTTCAATTCATGACGGCTTAAAATTTTTAGTATATAATAATGATTACTATAATATTTTAAAGAGCAAATTCTAATTATACATTTGGAATCTTTAAAGTATTAACTAAAAAGTAATATTATTACTGACTGTTTGTGCGCATAATGATATCAAAACTTCTATTTTTTCTTAAATAGACTTAAAAAGAAAGTAATTTACAAAGAAAATAATTTAAAAACAAAGTAATTTGTCGATTTAAGACAATTTTAAAATAAGATTTAAGAACAAATATTTTTGAATGAAAGGAACTAGTAGTTAACAAATGGATTCCACAAACAATTTACGTAAAAAGCGTAGACTCATCTAGACTTCTATGGAAACTAGTTTTAATTGTTAGTTTCTAATTATACGAAATGGAGCACCGTAATTTGTATAATATGTACAACGCTTTAGAGAAAACTATAATTAAAACGGTAAATTTAATATTTTATTCTTAACACTTGTTAACTATAAATTAGGCAAAATTTGTCAACTTGGTAATAAGAAATCGAAATTTAAACATTTACATGAATTACAATGGATTTCCTCAATTTTTTATCTTACATATTTGTATATTTACTATCAGTTCCCCTTCAGATTTTTATGTATCGTCTAATATTCTTTTTTCACTGACGTTATTAGATCCTTTAACTCGTTTATCTGTAATACTTCTCAATGCAAAGCAACAGATAAAGCAGAAAATTCGCGTATAAAATATTTTCTACCTTTCCTTAAATATTTGGATATTACTGGTTGAAAAGGCTGTTGAATCTGTCTCAAGAGGACCGCAAAAGGGTATTATGGTCTATATTTACGGAATATGATGAAATACGTTATCCTGAGCCACAGAGATTTACTCGGCTATCAAGTTGTTCCGTGGGACATCTTAATGGCATTGTTGAGACTCAATATGTTTACCTGCTGCCAATAAAAATACTTAATTACTCATTTATTGTACGTGCTTACAAATAGCGATATAATTTGTTTACAGGATTTGCTATTGTACATCTAGATACTTGTTGAGTATTTTAATCGTTTATATGTTATTATTAGCTTCAATTATACAATTATGTGGTAAAATAAAAGAAAAAAAACAAGGAAAAAGAGGTTAAAATGTATAAACAAATAAAAGTAATTTACTGGATAAATTTCATTCAGATATTTTGGAGAAAAGGAATAGCTTTATTTCGTATACCACCAGCTTATTTACGCCCTTCGTCACCCGGAGTTCATCTGTTAAATAATTTTAAACAGATGAAGTTTGGGTGACGAAGGGAATTATATTATTGAGTATGTTTATTTAAAAATTTTCCTTCTCTTTTGAGGATATTCCGTCAGATAAAAGTTCTTAGGATATAATACAAATCCACTTAAAATATGTTTATTTTAAACATATAAATTAATTAGTCTTAAATTTTTCACCTTGTTTCTTAATTAAGCCAGATATTGGACAAATCTTTAATGGATGTAAAAACAATTTTCGAATGTTTCGACCACATATGATTAAATAGGGGCGTCCAGGTCTCTCTCCCTTAATCTGAATCTGCTATCGCGAGCTAACTTAATTACAGCGTAGGGTTTACATCACTTGCAAGAACCATTATCGTTCAAGAATTCTCCTTGATAAAGGGGCAGGTTATTGATATGGCAAACAGCACACGTGCGGATCAGCTCGTGGGACGAACTTTGTCAGACGTTTGCATAATAAGAATACAAAGCAAATTCTCTTTGGAATGGAATACTGAAAGAAGTTCTTTTGTAACTTTAAATGGAATTTAAATTCAATAATAAATTTGTCTTGTTTTCTGATCGGAAACTTTGCTTATTATAATTTTCCACGTCTCAGTGACCTTATCAATTCACAGCGATGCTTTATCCAGTCTACGGGTGTGTTATACTTCTTTGTACGAAGTTTGCAAAGTATTCTATTTTGGCATATTTTAGGAAATGAATAGATTGCGTTTTAAAAACCGTATTTTAGTTTTGTAGATTTCTGTGCCTAAGTTGCGATGTGAAAACTAAATTTTAGGGTGATTATTTATTGTCTATCCGTTAGGACTACATCCATCTACTGAAAAATTAAACATTTGTCTTATACACCTAGATATCTACGATTTTAGAGCTATTTATAGAAAACTAAGCCTGTGTTTTTAATTCATTAAAAATTATTTATTAAAAAATGAAGATCCGTTTTTACATGAACAAATTCGACCACAGTATTTGTTAACTAAAAGTGTTTTAAAAAAATTTTAGTAAATAATTTTAAAACAAAATTAAAAATTTTTTTTTATAAAAAAGTAGATTTCAAGTATTGGAAAAAAGTAATAAAAATAAAGCATAAAAAAGTAGATTCATAAAAAAGATTTTAAAACGCAAACACTGTCGTTTTTTCAGGTAATTATCACGACACTAAATACTGAGTAGTATTTTTACATGGTATTGTGACAATTTTTACACACTAAATTTATTAATTTTTACAAATAAAGCTGTACCAAAAGCGAGATGAACAGTGAGAGCAAAATTAAAGTAGGTAATCTGAAGGAAGATTACATAAGCATTCATTATGTTACACGCTGTCATACAATGTATAAAATAATTGTTAAGAATTAAAAATATTACAATATAAATAGACAGGATATTATTATTTATAATAGATAACCATCAAAAACTATGTACGTGCTATTATCTAACAATTATCAACAAAATAAAATGAACAAGTTTCGTTTATATAGAATTTTTGTTTATATTTTTTGATAAGCTCTCGAATATTTATCAAATGAAATATTTTTCATACCTTAAATATCATCACGTTCATAATATAAATATAGTATTAGTTAGTATTACTCCTGCCCAATTTTTTAATAATGTTTTCTAATTATAATATATTTTTTTACTGATACAAGCGAAGTATTTTTATAATAATTTTACCATCATCACATGAAAATGTTATGACGAAAAAGCTTAAAATTAATGAATGTCCATGATCTACGTCTCATTTCCATAAATAAGAAATACGTAAAAATATAAATATAAAATCATTATGTAAACGTGAAGAAAATACTAAAAACTTTTAATAAAAATTTTTCCATTGTTCCAAAAGGCAAAGTTCAATTCTGTAAAAATGTATTTATAGTATGTGCTCCAAAATGGTGACATAAATTATCGCGTTCTTTCCAACTGTGTCTAAGAGTTAAACAGTCTTCATAATCTTTTATTAAATTTATCTTTCTACCTTTTGCCCTACATTCCATTTTTTTTCTTCAGTCACTAGCTGAAGCCAATATAATAAAACAAGGCAATACAATAAATATCAATATTTATTGACTACTATTTTTTTTATAAAATTCATAGCTGCTTACCGCAGAACGTCTTATAATACTTTGGATAGCTGGAAGAAATTAATCTATCTGGAAAAAAATTAGTAATATGAGAGCTTCTCTTTCCGTATTATTTGCAAACATTGTGGTTTTTATAGACATCATTGTCTTACAACTCTTGTCTCTCGACACTTTTTCAATTATAGAGAAGAGAAAACAAATACTCCACACATAAAACTAATACTAATTCTAAGATCTTTACTTGGTAAGTTCTCCAATATCGCAAAACCCGACCATATGAAATATTTTATTGCAACATAACGAAACAATTACTAATTAAACACGATGCTCGTTGGCGTCATTGCACCACAGGAGCCGCCATTTTACTCCCTGTTGCCATATTTTTTGGAAAAATACAATTGGATGCTGTCCAAAAAAAAAAACAACATGACTGTTCGGGTTATTATGCATAATGAAAATTATTTGGTGTCTAGACCGACCTCGACTTCAGGCAAAGGGTTAAAAAATATTTCAAACCTTGCAGCGTAATTCTTAAACAGTGTGTAGCGGAAGAATGTTAACGAACAGTCAATTCAATTCAAGTATTATTATATCAACATTTATCATAATATTAATTAACGAAATTTAATGGCTTCATCGTGTAAACTTAGTGTGTATTTATGCGATGTGATCATTTCAGACACGAGAGGCGAAATTAAAGATAGCATGCATAGATATAACCATGGAAGATGCGAAAGAAATACAAGCGTAAATAGTTAGTGAATAATAGTCATTGTTTGGTCTTTGTTATAATAAAAATTAAATATTGAATGAATATATTTGGTGTTAGTTTTGTGGAAATCCATTATTCACGACTAAATGAAACTACGTGATGTAGTATCATTTAGATGTGAATAAAAATTAAACAAATAAAATGTAAGTGGAAAAGAGTGCAAAAATTTACATATATACATGAATGATAAATTAGGTTGAATTTAGACCAGCAATTGGAAAACATAGCCTGCATGATAGCTCAAATGACAACGGACAACGACTAGTATTTTTTGCTGCCGAACACGGCATGATAATATCGAGCACTATATTCAATCACAAAAAAATACACAAGATGACATGGCACTCACCCGACGGAGAGACCCGGCTTCAAATTGGTCACGTACTCATCGATTCTAGGTATGCATCGGATATCCAGGATGTTAGAACTTATCGCGACGCAACCTGTGATTCCGACCACTTTTTAGTTATTGCTAAACTAAATGCCAAAATTTTAAATACCCGAAAGACACAGAGAGAGAAGCAGAAGAGGTTTAATTGTAAAAAATTGAGAAATGAAACAAACAGACGGGACTTCCAGTATACTCTTAAGGGAGAACTAAGATCTAAAAACACTCAGCTAACAATTCACTGGGAGGTATAAAAAAACCCAAACCAAAAGACTGGTTTAATAATTAATGCCTTCTTACAATACGGACAAAAAGAGCTGCCTATAAAAATATGATCCAAAAGCGCCACGCAAGAAGCTCTGTCGAGGAATATAAGAAATCTAAAAAACAGGAAAAGAAGATCCATCGGCTTAAAAAAAGACTCTTTCACAACTATCTATATAAATATATTGAACATCTGATAGAGTTCAATGAAAGCCGTGCTTTCTACCGCGAAATAATTTTTATTCGCAAAGACTTTAAGCCTAGAACTACCACCTGCAGAGTTAAGAACAATACCATCATTAATAACAAAAAAGTGGTACTTCATTGATGGAATGAGCATTTTGGTGACTTGCTGAATGATCACACACAGGATGAATCTTTAACCAACCCTAATATTACTGCAAATACTGGGAATATTCCACCACCCTCTTTGCCAGAAGTTAAAGAAGGAATTTCAAAAAACTCAAGAATCATAAAGCCCCAGGACCAGACTCGATTCCTTTAGAACTCATTAAAAGTGCAGGAAGCCGAAACATTGAGGAAATTCATCACCTCATTGAATCAATTTGTAACGAAGAAATTTTGTCTGAAGATTGGAAACTGAACACCATTTGCCCTATACACAAAAGGGGAAACGTTTTGTAATGTGCCAACTATAGGGGAATCAGTCTCCTTTGCACTTTTTCAAACTGTTTTTCAATATACCTTTTAACAGATTTAACCTATACAGACAACATTACAGGTGATTATCAATGCAGTTTTCGTATATATATTTTTTTTATATCCACAACAAAACAGATCTTTAACATTAGGCAATCTCAGAAAAAAACTAATGTATTCGGCATAACAACACACCATCTCTTTGTTGATTTCAAGACTGCATACGATTCAGTAAAATACTCATCGAAGCCATGATAGAGTTTTCAATACTTGAAAAACATATAAATTTGACAACTATTACTCTGAAACAAAACTTAGGGTCAAAGTTCAGAACAATCTCTCAGAGCCCATTGTTGTTTCAAATGGGATCAGACAAGGAGATGCATTATCCTGCTTGCTCTTTAATATTACCCTCCAAAAGATTGTGAAAGACTCGAACATAAACACCCATGGTAAAATCTTTAACAAATCTATTCACATCTTCGCATTCGCGACGACATCGACATTATCGCACGAACTCTTGCGGCACTTAGAAAGGATTTTACATCACTGAAGGTCACAGCTTGCAAAATGTATCTTGCAAGCAACCAAAATAAAACTAAGTATATGACATGTGCCAATTACAGCAGCCCTTATTTTGAAATTGAGGATTACAAATTTTAAACCATTAGCAACTTTAAATACTTACAATCAAAAGTTAACACTCCATAATATCATGCCTGAGATCCGTAGTATCACCTAAGACCATAGAAGACCTAAACTTAGGTGGCTCGACTGCCTGGAAAAATACTTAAAAATTTCCAATAGAGCTGGAGAAAAATGAAAAATAATCAATGATTTAGGTCTTATATTTATTTTAGCATAATTATTATTTCAAGTACTAAACGTATCTATTCCAAGTACGAAGTAAAACTAACAGGAATTCATAATTATCTGCTTACTTACTTTTATGCAATCCCGACTCACTTCAGGTGCTGTACCTGAGGTGAGTGGGGATTGTAATTACATCCTTAGACTTTATCAGGAAAATTCAAAGAACTTAAAACAAGGTAGGAGCGGTATGATCAGAGAATAGTATGACAAAACAAATCATCAATTTGAAACAAATGAATTTTAATCCCGTCAATTACATAGTGGCGCTCTTCCACACCTCAGCTCAAAATCATCATGGTGCTGTTAAATGCATTCTTGTATTCACACTCTTTAGTCATATGTAGTTATCCCACTCGCAAAAAATTTTAGTACATAGCCATGAAAATGTTTTCCGTTTCAGTTGTCGCTATACTTTTCCGTTTCCGTTCATACTTGAAATTGATGTAAGGGTCAAAATATTTAACACTCACAATTTAAAAGTTTATCCCATTATCGAACTGCTATGAGTCGTAAAACAGATGCTGTCCATCCAGATTTACACATATGTACAATTACTAATTTCTTTTTTCTTATCATTAGTCGTTTATATTATTCAAACAACCTATCAACTATAAGTTGTTGATGTATATAAGAATTTTATCATTAATTAATTTTTTTAATCTATTTTCTGAAATGAATGAAAGACGAGTTAGTCGTTTATTGTCATATCATTATTAAACTGTAGACTGATTATATAAATTCAACTACTTTAAAGTGTGAAACTTTTTATCTCTTTAAGGTCTCCGTTTTTATATCGATACTCATGCTATAATTACACCAAGTTTATGTGCAAATGGAGCTTAATGGAGCGACATTGTCGCTAATAACGTGTTTATTTTAAATCCAACAAAATATATTGAAATTAACATAACGACTATAGAAAACCCCGCAGTTGGTTAGAATATGTTGTTGGATGTAATTTCGTGACACAAAAATGCTTTTTTAGGCAGTAATGAACCATGAAAAACGGAGTTCTCTAACTTATCGCATTCGGTTTGCGAATGTTTATGATCTTGCAGTGAACAACATATGGTAACGGGTCATATCCGTTGCGTAATCTCTAGTTATATTTTATGCTCTTTGGGATAATTCAGGAATAAGTAAGTTTGTTAGTTGCAGTCCATAAGAATTTGTGTTAAATAATATCCTAAAGTGTTCAGCACTCGACCAAAATTTTATACACACGATCAATTTGTCAAAACTTTTAGGTTAAATCCGAAGAGCTAGAAACTTGAGATTTGATAAACATGTAGTATTCAGCATACTTACGAAGGAAAAACATTAAAAATAGTTTGCCAGAAGCAAAGAAAAAGATTATCTTAAAGTTCTACTCAAATTTCACACATATACTACAATGTGTTATAACAATAATTGTGGTTCTGAAAAGTATTGAGTAAATGAATAAATGAATCAGGTATATGTAAATTTGCCTAGTATTTCTATCAGATATGGACGACACAAGTCCCTATTATGTTATTTTTATGTTACTTTATACGGACAATTACGTGCATCACATTTCTTGTTTCTTACGACTTTTGATAACTGCGATAGCAATTTAATTTTAAAAACTTTCTAACAGTAAACATAGCATTAAATTTTATCAGTCATTTAAAAATTGGCGTGATTATATAAAGATTGGTGTGGTTTGAAATACCAAGAAAACTATTTTGCTTTCATTGAAGTGTTTTCTAAAAATAAATTTATTTATTTTTGTTTTAAAAGTAGGGTGTATGTGATATGAAAATACCTGTTATGAAATATTTTATCGAAGAAGAATATCTGGTTTTTAGACATTGGTGATGGGTAGGCATATATATACACACACACATATTTATATATATATATATTTATATATACATATATTTATACACATATATAAAGCATCTCGGTGGTGTACTACTGGGCATCCAAATTCATAAAAAATCTGATTATACGCAAGCTTGACATATCTACAACAAGTAATGGAACTAAACGTCAAGAAAAATATCCTGCTTTTTTCTTACATAAACACGTAATGTTAATAAGAAAAAAATTAAAAATTTAATCTCCTATTCAACACTCGACTGAAACCAAATTTTAACATCACTATTAATACCTAACGGAGGAGCCTCAAAGCGATTCGACATATGATGGGAAGTTAGCCAAATGAAATAACTCCTTCAATTGCGATTACAGCCCGATATCTAGATAGATTTTTAACAATAGGTTTTCAGTCACAATTTTTTCAGAAAAATTGTCGCAAATTCTGGAATATTTTATTGCTAATTGCGATTATAGCTCGATATCTAGATACATTTTTAACAATAGGTTTTCAGTAACAATTTTTTCAGAAAAATTGTCGCAAATTCTGGAATATTTTATGATTAATGTAAGCTCGACTAATAATAGTGCTAAGCCCTTAAACGTATTATAATAACAAAATGGACATAAGTAAAGTCAAGTACGAATTCTTTTATTTTTGAATTTCGCCTGGATCACGATTACTGACATTAAAACGTAACTATGACTGGCTGAAGCAATTAACAACCGGTAGTAAGAAGTAAGTTACATACGTTAATTAAACAGGCAAACGCCATTAATTGAGTACAAGATAAACAAGGGTTTTGATACCCAAACCTGAACCGAATACCAGACAGGTAATGCTGAGCTGTCGATGTGCGTCATTAATTGGGAGTACTTTCCGGAGGGATACGATGTAAACAGAGATTTACTGTTAGTATTACGTCAACTGCAAGTAAAATAAGTAATTGACAAGGATCGAGTTTATTTTCTTCGTGATAACGTAAAACTGCCAACTGCAAAAATACTCGTTTAAAATAACAGGATTACATATATAGGTCGGTTCTCCTAATATGTGTCCTTAATCACTTGATATTACACCATCTGATTACAACTTGTTCACACCTTTAAATAATTATTTAAGGAATACGAAAATCGATAGCGTGAATGACTTTCATAAATCCTTGCCAATTGTTTGAATGTCTATAATCAAATTTTAAATTTAAAATGCCTACCAGATGTGGCCTGCTATGAGTAAACATGACGCATATAGAGTTTGTTTCTTTTGCGATGTTCATATTTTAATATATTTTAGCCACTGAATAACCAATTTCAATCAATTAATTATTATACAAGTTCATATATAGGTGGGTCACTGCATAGCAATGGAGTCAAAAGTAGCATTCTCTACTATTAATTGAAACCATTTAAAGCAGTGTTCCCTATTATCAATTGAAACCCGCTGAATTTTTGACAATTTTACTTTACGATTTATCGATTAATATCATGTGCATAACTGGTAACAATAGCATGAAACTTGCAGCACCACGTTGAAAAAGAAAATATTTTGTCATGGTCAACTTGGTATTCGTAAAAAGTGAACAAATACATTTCCTCGCTCTTTACCTTCCTTCGTCTACTATTATATATTCCACTTTTACTGAGTCCACCGAAAACTCCTGCTCTAAAATTCTCTGTCACATAATTCAATCAACTTGGATAGATCCTTGTTTATTAAAGTAAAAAGTCAATTAATAACATTCCGTGTAAATCTTTAGAAGGAATTTTTTTATTAAAATATACAGCTGTGCATAAGTTTTATGCGAAATCAATCTTCACAAGCTAGAGAGATATAAGATAAAATTATAAAACAATAGTTTGTATCTTTTTCTCGGTTTACTATATTATGTTTTTCACTTGATTTCAAAAATATAAAAATTGCTGAAAATGGAAAAATAGTAAAATAACACATCATCAATAGCAGAGTCTAATCATCTCTGTTTTTTTATATTTATGTGCTGTTTCATCGTTATTTACTATGTCTGGATAATTGTTAAAATAAGTAAAGGAGTCGAAAATTAAAGACCTATACCATATATAATCCCATTAAAAATATATCAGCAAAAGGGCTAATAAATGGATATAATTTTATAGAGAGTAGTAAATTAGGGCAGTGGAGTATTGGTGGAAGCTCGAATAAGGCAATCTTAAAATAAATTAACTAAAGATACTTGTAAAGCTAAAATTAATCTTTTTAATTTATCTTTAATCCTATATTGCATTCAATACCAGTTTGTTACAAATACAACTAAAAACATTTAGTTTCAATGAAAAAAGTTGAAATTAATAGGCCTATGTAAGAGTACTAGGCCCTCAGTGAAAACTAAGTTTTTGCTGTTTCGAGCGAGAACTTGCTGAAATTTTGTTTTCTAGTGATGTTGTACTTAAAACTTTAAAAGTTTGGATATATTTCTGGTTTGTTCATGTATTAATATTTATATAGGTTTCAGATTTCTCTGATGCAAGTATTATTCAAAGTAGAAATAAAACACTACTTGTCCATATTTCTAAGTAGAAATATGGCCCAAAGTCGTCGCCAGCGGAAAGTTATAGTAACATGACAAGACTACGGATACCGTGAACCAGCTCAAAGTTTTCGCAGTATAACATGAGAGAGATTTGAGCTCTTGCCGAAATGGACTCTTCTCGAAGAAAAAAGCTTCTTATATCTCATCTAATGCCCAGTTAAACTCTTTACATTAAACAATTTTAAAAATATTACTGTTTAGATGGCAAGTTTATTTTTTTAATTTTAACTAACAGCTACTGGATAGGGATCTCTCTTAATAAAAACGCTAATTGATGTAGCCATTCGACGAAGAATGAGCCCCATCCCTAAACAAATTGTTGCTGACAAGAGTGGTTGACAACTGGGTTTCCAGATAGTCCTTCATTCATGAGATCGCGGCGCTCATATGCCTGAAATCGTATTTAAACACTAATAATATAAAATTACCTTTTCAATGAAGTTAACACCATGGTTATTATCATGATTTTAATGAATTTTATTCACTTCAAAGTTCTTTAGCTCTACGAACCTCCAGGCTAAAAAATTATATGTAAACGTATATCATTATTTAGCTTGGGAGGTTATTCTAATATTAAAAATATATATTTTATCGTGAAAACCCAATTGACCATTTTCATTTGAGAATATAAAATACAATATAACATTGATTTAACACAATTCGATTAAACAACCTCTAAAAGGAATATATTCTCTACAAAACTTTGTTTTATCAACGACTCAATAAAAAGGCTAAAAAATGTGCAAACATGGGTAAAATAATCGAATAGCTATTAGAAAAATGAGAATCGTCCGTGCGAATTTCCGTAAAACTGAGTATAAGGAATACTACATAGAAAATTTTTTACTATAATATCCAAATATTTTTCGAAATATACTTTATGAAATATTAGCCATTCGTGTTAATCTGACGTCTCGGATAAAATGTGAGGGGTGGATGTCTATGTGTACTATATTCACCGCTCTCTCGTGTAAAAATTTGCTGACGTTGAAAACATATACTCTTTTGCATAAAAAACGGGTGGTTTTGATTTTGTCATATTATTAACAAAATATTATTTATTAAGAGGTTGTATCAATTGTAATTGTTACTATCAGGTAGAGTGTATTCTGGCACATAAAAACAAACGTTATAAATTTGAAATTTATTCTTTTTGAATGAAAATTCTCTTTCACCGACAAAAACGTATTTTTCGGCGGTAAATGAAATCCAACTCTTATTAAGTTCTTTTTCATTTATTACGTTTTTTATTTTGACGAATAAATTTTAATTCAATTTCTGCCATTTGCTGCATTAGTTCACTTCTGTTTGCTGTTCTCAATATGGTTGAAAAAATGATAGGAGCTAGTAAAATTATTGCGCTGCTTGAAGAAGGCTGTAGCCAATGTTATGTATCTCAGCAGTATAATGTGAGCCGTTCCACCATCCAAAGGACCTGGCAACGATACCAAGAAACACATGACCAAATGAAAATTACATTTTCATTTGGTCATGTGTTTCACATAACCACAGATTCACCGTTCTTTTGTTACCCCGCGCTAAGGTTAGTTATATATTTTATGTACTATATATGTACTAAATAATAAAATTTTAACACAGTGTATTTCCTTAAAATATTTATAATTATTATAATACTAAATTTTGGAGACGCCAATAATAAATTTAACAGTACTTACTAAATTACAATGAAGCTAATTTCAAGTTTCCAAAAAATGTTTTAATTTTATGAAAAATTGTACTTTAAAATTGTAATGTTAAATTGCATGTTGCCAGTTTGTGTTTCTGATATTAGTAGCTATTTAAGGCATGGTTTCCAGAATATTTTTAAACATGGCTAGCGTAATAGTTTCAATTTTATATAATTTAGACCTTATATAAAATTCTAAAGTAAATTATAAGTCACAATTAAATGAATCTGCGTGATGTGGTATTATTTCTACTTTCTTTAAGTTCTTTACCACGACCGAGGTTTCGTTGTATTAAAACATCTTCAGGTGGGCTATTAGCGAAATCTTAGCTAATAGCCCACCTGAAGATGTTGTAATACAACGAAACCTAGGTTATGGTAAATAACTTAAAGAAAGTAAAAATAATACTACGTCACGTAGTTTCGTTTAATTATGAATAATGAATTTCTACAAAATTAACGCCAAATACATTCAATAAATTATAAGTGCAAAGATGATATTTAAAATGTAATTAATTGGAGAGTAGCCAACAAATCAAATAATTAGCCTACATGTCATAACCTGTTAATGCAATTCCAGATGATAGATGGCCTGACTGCAAGTAATAGTTAACTTTTCTTCTGATAGTAAATCAAATGATTGAAAAAATAATCACCAAGATTCGTCAAGAATTGCGATTTGCAGCGTGTCCGTTTATAAATTCAGATTTACGGACTCAATTGAAAAATAATATGTGTGTCCACCGTATATCATTTTACAAAGACAAATTTAGATCACATTAAATATTAAAGAAAAAATGGTGGTGTTTTTAGAGGCTGATCTTTTCTTTCAAATATTTTTAAAATTACTCGAGTTGTAATTACTTCCATCGTTAAATCTCGAGACGGGTGCGATAGTTAATAATGAAATATCCATCCGCGGGTTGTGCATCTGTTGTTAACATTTTAACGTCAGATATATCGAGTGGATATTTAACATATTAATTGTTTGAAAATATTTGTGGATTCTTTATACAAAGGAATAAAGAGCGGAAATTTTAAAAAAAAAATATATATATATTTATATATATATATATATATATATATATATATATATATATATATATATATATATAAATATATATATCCATACGTATTTGGACGAGAAATCCTTTGACGATATTTTTTATTTAATATTCTTATATAACATAAAGGCAAAGTATTTTATACTCTATTTTTATTAATTCTCGAATGCAGTTTTATTGAAGAAGTAAGTTTTTCTCCTCGTCTCCAAGATCGAATGTGTAAATATTTATTTGTGAGTTTAATTAACTTCAAAATTACTCATGTTAAGGAGTGTCGACAAAAATTCACTGACCGTATTTGTAAAGCAACATATGTAAAATAAAAGGCATATTACGTGTAAATTTCTTGCCAAAAAGTGAAAAGGAAAAATAAATATAAACGCAAAGGACATGAATAATCGCTAAGCAACTCCCTGAGTAGTAACAGAAGCACACTCAGCGGCGCCTGAGATCGCTTTTATTTCGCAAACAAATGAAGAGAAATGTGCAAGCATTTCTGCCTTTGTTGAACTTTCAAAAAGAAAAGGGCAGGATATGATCGTCACGTCGTTTTATACAGCTACTTTATCTTACATTTCAATACGAGGCGAATAATGTTACGAGGTAGAAGGAACCACAGCGAAGGGATTGTTTACTAAACTTTGTGAAATATTTTATTTATTTTTTAACGTTGCAAATTTTCTTGCTCACATTTATTTATTATTATCAGCAGTATTTATTACTTTATATTGAAACATTTACAATGTAAGAATTGAATAGTTCACTTATTACAAACGTATTGTAATTATATACTCACACTATTTCCCATGTAAATTCCTATTTCTTTTTAAGATTTCTATATTATATTAACTTTCTTCATAGCTTTTAATATTGAAATGATCATTATTAATAAATATAAATAATATTTCCGGTGTAAATTCTCATTTGTCTATCGAAGATTTCTTTAAGATATTAATTTTCTTCTAAACTTGTGTCATTAAAGTGGGCAATATTTATAGACTTACAAAATTAGTATGAAAATTTAATTTATCAAAATTAAATTATTTTGATTCTGTGTCAATTACCTCAGATCAAATGTAACTAGAGAAGATATACAAGAAACTTTTATTATTTTTGAAGAATATTATCATTTTAAAACTTATTAAAAAATGACTAAAACTTTCTATTACAAGACGGAAATGAATAGATTATTTCCGAGAATATAATATTTTTTAAGGGTTTGTAAACAATTACGAGTAAAGAAACGAAATGGGACACATAAATTAAAGTGAACAATGGAAACGCTATAAGTTTTATCATCAATTTTAATTCAATAGCCGTGTATTTTTTATCCCTAAATTCAATAAAACTCTGCTGAAATTAATGTTGCTTGCAATTTCCCACAATTACGGTAATGAAATCTTAATTAATTCAAAACGTGACTTCGTAGAGCATAAAACATGATAATCCTATTTATGACTATGGTTTCTGATAAACATCATCCATTTTGAATAATTTATATATATATATATATATATATATATATATATATATATATATATATATATATATTTACGCCAAACTTTACCACAGATCATATTCCTTCATATTAGGAAACTTTAAAATTTGAATCTAATTGTCACATTCCAATAGTAATTCGAAATATCCTTATAATTATAAATCTTCTAAAATCCATAGCGTAGGTAATAAAATATCCGTGCAAGATATTTGATGTCTGCTGCTGGAGTTGTCGTTAGGAATGCGTTACAGAATAATTACTAAACCTAAGATTTTCGACGAACCTAGACTTTCGGCATATGCCCTGTCTAATTTTAGCCTAAAAAGGCAATTTTCGTTTGCCTGCCTGTTTATTAATTTTGCTTTGTTACTAATCTCAATCAATTATTGTTATATTTTATTTTTAATCACTTTTGAAGTAAATCTTGAGAAGGGTACTCACCCTTTTTGTCCGATCACATCTTATATCAATAAGCGTTTTTTCTCTACTAATAAATGTCACCTCTAAAATTTTATCAAGTAGCTTTAATTTTTAAAATAATTTTGTTATTTTATCTCCTCCTAATTAACAATATAGTTATAAATACTTCATTTATGACCGGTTTCTGAATACCTTTTATGGAATAGATACCTATTCCATAACTCTTTTGTTTGAAATTATTCATAGAAAAGAATTGCGAAGTAGATATTTCTTCCATAAAAGCTATTCAGAAACCAGTTAAATTTGAAAATAAAACAAAGAAACACTTCGTTTCATATCCAAATTTAAAATTAGTTGGAAGTACCACAAACAATTTTTAAAATTTTTATTTCATAATTATACAGGCATTGAAGATATGTATAACTGCTTTATAGTACTGATAGTCTGCGAATAAAACGGTTGTGACATACAGATTAACAGACGACAGACAGAGATGGCGAAACTGTTAAGATTCCTTGTTGATTAGGAAACCCTAAGACGAATTAAAAATGTTGATTCCATTATTATTAATAAAAACAAAAGAAGTTATAAAAAACGCATACACAAATATACAATACTTTTCAGAGATACAGCATATTATTTCAGTGTGAAAAAACGGCAATATTAACGAACCTACTAGCTACCTGCCCCGGTTAGTTCGATTTTAAAGTACTAACAGCCTGCGAGAAATACAACTGTGATAGATAGACAGATGACATGACGAAACTATAACGATTATTAGTTTGGCTACCGAGCCCAAAAATTTCTAAACTTGAAAGGCAGTAACAAATGTTGCAAGAAAAAAACAAATAAATTAGGTTTTCTTTTACTTTTTATTTAAGGCATCTTACACGTACACCTCTATTTAAAACCGTAAATATAGCAAAAAATAGAAGACAATTATACAATTGGAAAGTGCTTATATTTTACTACAATAATTCTTTAATATACTAAATCTAAAATCTGCAGAATATTCGTGGTATGTACACAGTTATTTGATAAGTTATTGCCACATTATAGTTCTTCATATAATACACAAATCGACACATATCGACGTTCGTCGATAGTGAATCATTTTGTTTTCAACAGTTTGATCCACCCAAATGTCGCTCTTGGTCAGTTTTAATTCCGTACTTGTACGATTTTTATGCGTGAATAAGTAGTGTTTATTAATATATTTAATGTCTGGAATGATCACATATATTTAGCAATTTTCTTATTCAAAATTAAATGAAACTACATGATGTAGTATTATTTCTACTTTCTTTAAGTTCTTTACCACGACCTAGGTTTCGTTGCATTACATGTTCAGGTGGGCTATTAGCAAAGATCTCTGCTTACACGATAACTTTGAGAGAATTTTTTTATTTCCCGATTTAACTCCTGAAATTAACCTAAAGAATCAAATATGAACATTTCATATATAGTTTTATACAATTAGAACATCAAATTCTATATCTCATATTCTATATCTGTGCTAAATCAAGATTTACATTGAAAAATTTGGGAGAAAATCGCATGTGACAGAGGGACGGACGCTGAAGTGATACTCTTAGCGTTGCGTTTTGGCTATTTTCGTCACGGAAATACACTGAAAAAAATATCTATGTTTCTGGGCCTTAACATAAAGCAAGTAACGTATATAAAAATTGGAGACGTCCGACAAACCAGAGGTAAAAACTTACGTATTCTATAGATGAAATAATTCATATCAAAATGTCTAAATTGTTTATATACAGATGTAGGCATACCAAATCATGTCCTACAACCTTGATATCATTAAATCGTGTGAGGTTTCCTTCAATAATTAGTGTCAAAGCATTCTACAGTCAATACCTTAACTTCGAAACTGCAAAAATGATTTTTTTGTTAAAGAATCTGTTTATTATTGATAACTGTTAATTTGGTATTTTGCGATGGTAAATTTCTGCTATATTACAAAATTGTACATCTTCTTCCTTCGAGTTGCATACAGGAAGATACCCTTAAGCCCGGAAAATAATAATGATACCATTGTTATTAAAAAATGCTTTAGTAAATTAAAATAACACATTTATTAAAAGTAAAATAAAAATTGCTACCTAATTATTAATTACAACACTACACATTTTCCGTGGTTACGTTGAAAAAATATAGATGACACTATCAATTGGTTAAATAATATTCTATCAATAAAGGAACGATACATTTGAGTAATGTTCATTATTTGAGTCAAATATAAATTAGATCTTAAAATTATAAAATCGCGGTGTCATTGGATCCATCAACTGAATTTTAGGTTATGCTCACATTATCATTTTATTACACATTATATAATTAATTTACGTAAACTATCTTCTTTTTTTAAATTAATATTAGATAGCTGAACTTTATTCCCAAACGTGAATCTATAATTACTAACCCACAATTTTCATAGTATTTTTGAAGGTCTAATGAAAATAGCTGTCTCAAACCTTTCTTTAACAATTTCTGTACGGGAAATAAGTGGAAAATATTAACAGTAAGTGTACTTTGATGTTCCTCTGATGACCTCCAAGCTTACTAGTAATTGCTGCGATTTGATTATTCTCAACAATAATAGATGATTATGTAACGTAAGCACTTAAAAATATTTATTGGTTTCTTATTTTATTTAAATGTGTTCATGTTTCACCATATACCGTTCCAAGTCAAGAATAAGTTGAAATCCCTTTTACGAATATCAAATTTAGCTCCTAAACGTATGTTTTCGGATAATAATTCTTACCTTAATTCAGGACACGAAATGAAAAGGTTACACCATACATGTAGCCGTTTCCCAACCTCTGGTCTATATGACCCCCAAATTACCCGAGGAACCAATCTCAAAACAACGAAGTGAGATATCTGCTTATTCATCTTTTGAAATATATCAGATTATGGGACGAGAGCATAGTCTCAGTGGAAGGTGAATTCTTCGGGACATCCTATTTGGAAATAAATTGATTGAAGTGAACTCAAAAGTTCGATTACACTGTGCCTCGGCCGGAAAGTTGAAATCCGTGAAATTTATGTACCCGTATTTCTTGTTTGATGGCCCGCTAAAGGCAAAGTACCGACACAAATTTCAATTAACTTTCAAAAATATTATCTTAAATTGAATCATTTTTCATCTTTTCGATGTGGGTACCAAAGAGCAGGGTGGGAACCGAGAATTGACTTTAATTACGAATTTATAATTAAAAGGCGACAGAGTAGTGTAAATGTATTGTTACATAAAAGTGGGCGGTTTTATTTGAAATTACATTCAAGTAAGTTAAATTATTGAAGACCCTATTTAAATAGATATTCGTTTGAAACGTGAACATAGACTTTGTAAGCGATTCGTCATGTATTTCGTATATATTGGTATTATTCCATTTCTAACGTTGTACGTATAAGATATGAAAGTGGCAGAAGAATCAATATTAAAATTCTACACGATCAGATTAAAGTTACTACCTCGCCGAATAGTTATTCGGTTATTCTCATCGCAAGCAAAGAAGTTTCACTAAAAAAATTTCAAAACAAAAATATTTTACAAATATTTATTAACTTCAATAAAAAAATAGGAAGGATTAAATGTTTTCTAAGATTTTCGCCGGATATGAAATACACATACTCAATTCTGGGCAAATGTAATATTTCCCTGTATTGTTTGTAATCTTTGGAATACTTAGTTGTAAAAACATGAAAATTATGTTCGTATAGTGAGCGTTGGCTATTAAAAATAAAGTCTCGATTTTATTGTAATAATAAATAGTTTGTAAAATAAGAAGAATAGGTATAATATTTTGATATTTTTTTTTAACTGAAACTTACTGGAAATTAACTTTCCTTGAAATATTGATAATGTTCATTTCTAATATTTCGGGTAAACAATTCAAAAAAATCAGTTAGACTAATATTTACCTGAGCATCCATATTTTTTTTAAATTAATTTAATAGGTCTAACGTCTATTGGTTTTTTAAATTAGTTTTATGAATCCTAACTTAAGTTTACGCAGATCACATCTCTTTTTGAAATAAAATGCTGAATATGTCTACGATCCTAAATTATTTCATAAATAATTCTAAAACTACTCGCTCCTTTACTTATATGAGTGTTGCTTTTATTAGAGTGAAAGCAATCGTTTTAATGTAGGCGTTTGAGGCACTGGTATCTCTATTATAAAAAAAGTGGACATATAAAATTACTATGATTTTTATTCTAAATAGTAATCTGTAATTGCATATTTCATAACTTTTACTTATTTAATAAAGCAAAAAACTCATTCGTTTATGATATATTAAAATACATTGACCCTATGTTAATAATCAAAGAGTATATTTAAATTGTTTAAAATAAAGAAGTAATCTTTGAATCTAATTAAAATTTATATCAGAATATCGTCTAGACATTCAAATGTTATATTTACGAAATATTTTAAATTGATCCTAAAAATTGATATAAGGGTCAGCTTCGTGAAACTAAAAAATTATTTATTCATCAGCACTGATATGGCACGAATATCTATTTTTATCTTTATAACAGCACCTACATTCAAATGATCTACTAGATGCAACACAAAATATATTTCAAATTTGGCGTTAGTTATTTCCTTCCTACTCACTACTTAGCTTCAGCTATAACCTTTTAGGCATAGTACGTATCGCGGACTTATTGCTGTATGAGCAATCTCTCTCAGCCAACCATAAGAATTGGTGCTGAAATTTAGTCGCTAGACTATAAGAGATTTTACAACGAAAATTCTTTATAATACATAAGAAAATAATTTTTTTTTAAAATACAAAAGTGTAAGTAATACAAACTATTGACATGAATTGGGATGGAAAAGACAGGAAAGGACAAGGGCACAAAGGAAAAGGTTTCGGGACTTTTAATAAAATTTTAGGTACGGACACAATATAGGCTTTTTATGATATCATATATAGGTGATAATAAAGGAAATGAAAAACGAAATATCCTTCTTATAGATGGTAAAACTTTAAAGATAAGAGTTTGGTGTAAATATTGTAAAATACTTATATTAGTTGTTATACCGTCTACGGTTTAATTTTTTGTCTTAAATTTTTTCTTAGCAAATATCTGCATATAGTTTTCATATTTTCTTGGTTCAGTACCTACGCATAGATTGACAACTTGAAAAAAAAGATAAAGAGAGTCTCTTTTAATACTTTCATGACATGGAATATACACATTTTTTTTCTTTCGAAAGTTTGTCTTGTTATGGGTCCCTCTTCTTATCTTTAGGCTGGTATCCATTAATTCTTAAGCTATTTTTGATATGCCAAACTATGTTTCAGGAATGTTAAAACTTGAATACTGCGCAAGCACAAAATTCGAAACATTACTCTTATAGACTATCTTTCGAACTGTGGCTGCAAAAATATAAAGGGTATTTTATATTTTTGCAGCCACAACCACAGCAAGGGTTAATGGAATCTACACCTTTGTAGCATTATAATATGACATCTGATTAATTACATTCGAAATTCAAAAAAAGACAAAATGAAAGTCATCGTTTACATGCATATGGAGGAAAACAACAAAATAAATTTGTTTTTCTTTTAAACGATGACCTACTAAAATACTTTTCGAAGGAAATTTAAACAAAGACGAATTAGACTACTGGATAATTACCCATTTTTTGTCTAAAAAATGGGGCATTTTCATTCAAAATATTTATATAATATAAATTTGTGTGTTTTAACATTAAATATGAAAATAGAACATAATATTTTGAGAAAAACCACTTGACCAGATTACAATATTTACAAATTTAATTACATAAAGTGCACCGTGGAGTCTAACTATAAAATCTGACCCAACTTATTCTACTACTCGCCGACATGGTTAGCATACGCACTCGTCTTTTTTCCTCAACGGTCGGCGCGCTACTATCGTAAGACATCCGAAATTACGACGTTATACACGTATACATTTGTAAATTACGCAGCTAACAATTATGAAGGGACATTTTATTTACAAAATTAATTATAAAAATCACCTGGTATGTCATGTAGACTTAGATGCTACCGGCGCCAGACGCAGTCTACCTAACAGCCGTGTACAATTATAATTTATTATACATACCGCCTAGAAGTTTTAAAGCTGAGCGAGCCTTTTCTGCCACCAGCTATATTTGTAAGAAACTTATAATTTATGCGATCACATTTTAGGGACAAAAAGCAGAAAAAAAAATTATTCTTTTTGATTTCATGAATATTACTTTTTTCTTTAATAAAAGTACCAATATACCTCAATATTACAGTGTGGCTTTTATTGATTTGCTTCTTAAAAGTAAAAATTTTAATTTTTTTAGTAATATCAAATCGGTTATAACTTAATCACAAATTTAAACCCATAAATATTTTACTAGTTTTTACTTTATTAACATGTCTGTAATTTTGGAAGTCCTACCAGTGACCACCTGCCGATAGTTCGCAAGTGTTTGGAAAGAATTCAGTAAAGGTTTTGCATAGTGTTGTAGCAACGTACGAAATGTGGACTATAGTCATTTGTATATAACTTTTACTGAAATAACCCCCGAAGTTCAAAGTAAAATATTAGCTGTAATTTTTCCCATTCGAACGTTCTCTAAGAGATGTATTGTCTTTTTGAATGTTTTTTATTTATTTTTCGGTCTGTTTGAGTATTATGTAAAAGCTACCTACCGTAAAACTATCCTTAAATTACATATTAAAATCTTAAGAAAATTGTTGTCGAATTTCCCTAAGAAATTTAAAATTAGATTAAGAGTACTCAAGCAATAAGACCGAATGCGTGGGCTTAAAATTAATGTATAGAAGTTCTTGACTTACATATAAGTTATGTATATTCAGATCGAAAGTAATTTTTAAATATTATTACTCGAGAAAAATTACTTCGCAAAAGATAAAAAAATATACGTGAGCAAAGACGCGGTCAAAAGCCTTTACAAATATAAACTAAATAACTATTTTGTAATATAGTGACCGGGATCCTAGACTTGAGAAGTAGAAATGTAAAAAAAATTATATTGTATATACACGCTTATCGTTTTTAGTTTAAAAGCTTCTATACAATTACAATTTGTTTTTCTGCAAAAACAATTTAGGTCAGAAGGCAAAAAATATTTATTTATAAATTATGTAAAATAATTTATGAATTTTTAAATTATCATTTAACTTGCACTTATAATTTAAATAAGTCTATTTATAAAATATTTCAAAACAAATATATAATTTTATATCAGAATAAAATTGTAAACATTTAATACGTACTAGTTTGCACATGTATTTGTACTTTTTGATCAGACTGTCTTAAATTGAGACAAAATAATTATTGGGGAAAGAATAAAAATAATCATTTACAACCATTTTATTTATGAATGATTTGATGGACTTCATTTGATGGATTTCAATATAACGATATCCTTTTACAAACTTCTCAACAAAAATTATAATAGCATTTAATTTCAAATACCATATCCAAATAATAACAAAAAAGATTTGCGTAAAAGACTGCGTTTTTGAATTAAGTCTTTTGTATCACAAATCCTATACATTATCTCGGACGTAGAAAAATTGCGAAATCAAATACATTCTATCGTAACTATATGTGCAAAAGAGTGTTAATTTTTTTGTTTTGCTTTCACCCTTCAACTATTTAACCAAAAGAAATTTTGCCCACGTGTAGCCTGTATTAAAAGATCAATAAATTTTCCTTGTCCTGGAATATAATTTTTTTTGCAATTAAAAATCACCACATTATAGACTAAACTTCAAATTTCAACATTTTCTTATAAATAAATATAATTTTTATATTTAAATTATACCACTACATTTTCTATTAAGAATTTTCAAATATAGCTCACATTTGAAAACTAGAAAAATTATGAAAAAATAACAATCTAAGTCGGGAGACTTAGATTGTTATTTCTTATTTTTATGTTTTTATATTTTATTTTTATATTAAACAAAACAAATTCGAAATACGGATGGACGACCAATGAAAGGCTACTGCAATATATCCAACTGACGATATAATAAATTAATGCCAAAACAAAAAATGAAAATATTCCAACCATACTTGAACTATGAGAAAAGTGATTTCCAATTATATACAACTTGAAAAGTGTCAATCCAGGAAAATGTAGAATAGGAGAGAAAAAAATAATTCCCTAATTGTTTTGCAAAAACACCATACAATTTATTCTGATAATCGAATCTAGACATAGAAAGGTATAATTGCAATATCTATTCGTCGATATAAGTTTAACATGCGTACAAAAGTGTTTCATATAATGTTGCAATTTACCCGGAGATACCTTTGTATTACTGGAAATTTGGATAGTTTATTAACAAACAATTAGAGATGGAAATAAACATAATTAATCATTAGTTAGGACTCTTTTTACTCAAGTAATTTTTATTTCATTAAAAAAATAATCCTTCGTCTTTAAGTTTAAACACGATTCATCGCACGAACTTTTTTTATTATATAATATTCTGGTTCCCTTATTTTCATGTATAATCTAAAAATTAAAAACAATAGCATATATGCTTTCGATACACTCCATAAAAGACTTAATCGCCTATAATTATATACAATTTTTTGGACTGCATCTTTATGTCCCAAACATGATTTGGACATGATGAATTGTTTGTCGATAATTCTCCTATAAGGGAAGCATTATATCAGTATGTTTTTTTTAATAGCATCTTTAGAATAGCACCATTGAGTAGCGTGAAAAGTAAAGATTCCAAAACATTGAAAATAAAAAAAAATCGATGTTTTAATTAATCAAAGATGCATTTAAAAATATTTAGAACTAACTATACTGAGACATATATTTGCAAGAAAATTTGTATATTCCTGGCATATGTGTATGTAACTTAATTTAAGTGCATGTTGAGTTTAATCGACAGTATATGTACAAATGTGTAAAATTTCGTCATCGTAAGGCTGAGTATCAATTTTTGAACTTTCAATATCTCGATTAATCAGTGTATTAATTAATTACAGCACTGAACATAACAACAAAAATAGATTGATTAATCACACGTAAAATGTATGTTTCAGAACTAACGTCGCACAATGTGTCTATATAAATTCAAGAGTTTATGTTTGGCAGACAAAGGAAAAATAAATAGATTTTCCAAAAATATTGTCAAATATATTTCAGGACTGACGATATGAATTTCCAAAATATTGGAAATATAACATCAATTATGCATTTTTCTTCGAACTACTTTTCTGATCAGTCGTATAATTTAATATCAAGCAAAAGTAAACCGATAGAAAAAATAGTAAGTCTCCATGTTCAATTACGCATCACATTTTTTCCTTTAATGACCTTACGACTATTGCGGCAATAAAATATGAGGACTCATAAAAATATACATAATAATATTAGAAAGTAAAATATCTCCGACCGCATTACGCTGGAGTACTTACATTGTTAACTGACTATGAATACGTACTCTATATGGTTATGTTGGCAATACATTAGAAGTTATTCGGCATTCGAATGTCAAGCAGTGTTATATATATATATATATACAGTGAAACGTGAAAAATAATACTCATGACTACGAATTTTGACAAAAAGAAGTTTTATGATTGTTTTAAATCATATCTTTACATGTTTCTTTCGTTTGTTTATTAAAATAATATATACACAGTGGCATAAACATAGAACAACCTTTTGGGAGAAGGAATTTAGGTGAATCTTATATATTTTTAATTTAATTTGTTATTTACTATCGTTTTCAGTTATTGAAACATTCTTTTGTACAAAATAATCAAATATAGTGGAGCCGGGGCACAATTTTTCGGAAATGTTTTTTCGTGAGTAGTAAATAAATGGCCTATGCTCTAGCTTCTGTTGTATTGATCTAAAAAAAAATATAGATTATTTATTATTATTCATATGTGTGAACTAAAGAAGAGGAAAATAATAAAATAAAGAAAATGACATACTTAAACGAAGTTTGTATATATTGAATTTCTGAAATATTTATAATAAAATAACCTGTTAAATGCGAGTAAAACTCGCATTACGAAGATTCTATGCACACTTAGGTGCGTATAAATATTTAAGCGCAAATAGTATGTCGAATAAACTATTTACAAATAACATTATGTTCATCATATAACAATTTGTTACTTGGAACAATATTCATAGAAGTAAGAATATCGTGAATTTCTCGGAAACTGTAATATTTGGAATGACTTGAGAAACTATATTTCAGATCTCTTGTGATGAAGTTAAAAGTGTTTATTATTCATTGAATAAAATTTCATTAAATACAATTCATGAAACGACCCTTAATTGATATCTTTATGTGCACAGATACATAACAGTATAACAGTTGTTCAAAGGATAGTAATGAATTTCATCATTAGTGATCTTAGAGTTAATTGGTGCTGACTAAATAGTGTTTTAAAGCTTACTATGATTATCCTTTGGTTTCACTCTTAATTTTCTATATTGATTTCCATGAAATCTATTTTTGTTAATATTTTGTAGAAGAAAAAAAGAAAGTTCTGAAGTTGTTTCTCTCCTTAAGTTCACGTGAAGGTTCCGTTTATTGTTAAAGATAAAATTCTAAAATCGGCTAGTGCGAATCTGGTGAAGAGCTTCGCAACTCATCTTGTATACAAATATAAAATTTATAACATCCGTTTTAAAGAATTTATAACACTTTATTTTACCATAGTATAAATTCATCGAAAATCTACTTACGTTTAATAAAATTATGAAAAAAGTCTTATGCTTACAATAAAATGAATTGAATTCATTTAGTTTATATGTACAAGTTTTGTATCCATAGTCCTTGCAGAATTTAAGCTACGTCTATCTGACGGACACAAACAAAAGACTATAGGTTCCATTCAGGCATTCTTGAGACATAATATATTTTGTTTTAAAATATAATAGATCAGAGTAAAAACTTCTTATCGCTTTTGTCATAATTCTTAATTTAATTATATGGCGTTTGGAGCATAAATAAGGAAGTCATAAGATATAGAGTAGATAAAATCACTCTATATTAATTCAAATGAGGACACGAAGATGTCGGATATTACAAAAAAAATTAATTAAATCAATTAATTTATATAGAAGTATATACAGAACATATAGTATAAATAATAAATGAAATTTTCTAAGGATATCCTGAGTATATATCAATGAAAAGCAACTGGTGAAATTCAGATTTTCTAGTTTTATTCTATTTTTTGAAAATCATATAACTGTCGTGGAAGGTTGCCAAAAGTATTATATACACACACACACACACACACACATATATATATATATATATATATGTATATGTATATATATATATATATGTATATATATATATATATATATATATATATATATATTAATCGTATACCAAAATTAAAGTACTTCGGGAACGTGGGCGTATATTATTCGATAAATCTCTTTAACACGAGTTATCATGTGATTCGTGTTGTATATTGAGTACATATTATCAAAGAAATATTTCAATAGTAACTAATTACAGAAACATGTTAAAATAAATATGTCAGTCTACATTATAACTGGCCATTTCAAATATCAAAATATGTCAAGAACCTCATAGTTAAGAAATTCTCGAGACTTGTAGGTTTGTGAATAAGAGGCCTAGTATATGTGTACAGAACACCTTTATATGTATAATAATGCGAGTTTTAGTCATATTTAATTGTCTTTTTTCAGTATTTTATTAGAACATAATATTACCAGTTAAGAATATCGAACTATCTTTTACGAAGCTTCTATTTTAAATAAAATTTTAATGGTACCTATAACATTTTCCCATAAAGTAAGCAATATGACAATTTTTAGATATTAAATCTTAATCACCAATAGAAGTAAATATTGTTTATAGGGTTTTTTTGGGTTTGTGATTATATTAATAGGTTCTTACTTTCTGTTAGTCAGGGGGTTTTCGAAAAAAATATTAAATCGTTCTTTGATTACAACAACTACATCTGTCGTGGGTTTTTTTAACATTTGTTTGCAACAAAATGTTGCAGCCCCTCTGGTGACCTAACACCATAACATATATCTGAGAATCATCGCCGATTAGTCTCAAATATATTGCAGAAAACTGTCTCTAAATCGGTCAAAACATTTTGGAGATAAATGGGAACATACATTTGCAACAAAATATTGCAGCGCCCTTGGTAAGCTAACACCGTGTCACCTATCTAAAAACCATAGCCGATTAGTTCCAAATATTTTTTAAAAAACCTTATCTAAATCGGTCAAACCGTTTGGGAGACAAATGGGAACATTCGTTTGCAATAAATGTTTATTGCGGCGCTTCCTGATGAGTAATCACCATAACAGCATCTATGAACCATTGCCAATGAATCGCAAATATTTTACAGAAAACTGTATCCAAATCGGTTAAAACGTTTTAGATATAAATGGGAATATTGGATTGCAGACACAAACAAACAACCTCTCCTCCTAAACTCATACACCTCCTCGGTTCTGTCGTGAGTAATTATAAAATCATAAATATAATTACATAAAATTAACGCAACACTCAATGCTTGTAATCAGCTGTGTTAATCCACTTACGCAAGACATGAATATTTCCTAGGTAATTATAAATTATTATCGTTCAGTTCGGACACTAAACAATAATAACCAAGTATTTCGATTTATATCTCACCTAAAGAATTTATACTTAAAAGTATATTAAATTATATCCGCTAAATATACTCCGAGGATTCCAAAAGATTTTAAGTTACATGATGTTTTTATTGAACTATTTGCTATTGTTTAACGAATGCGAGTTTCGGTAGGATAAGTTCCAAAAAAAAAGAATAATGCTCTATTTCAATAATCCTGTCCTGAAACAACGCGGGGAAATGGCGAATCCTTACAAAATATATTATCTAAACGCATCGTGGTTTTTTTCGCCTCTTAGCAAATAGGTTTGAAACACAAATGTTAGTGGCAAATGGAAATATCCTTTTATTCCATTTGAGAAATAATAAAACTCATGTGGAATATTTTTGTAGCGTTTCTACAAAAGAAAAAAATTTGAAGGAAATTTTCGCTTTATTCGGTAATATTTTTCTTTTATTTTTAGTTTTTAACCCAGTTTAGTTAAAAGGTTTGTAGAAATAATACTACTGGAGCACTTTATATCATGTAGTAATGCATAGTATATATAGTGAACGTTGTTGATTACAATATACAAAGCGCCTCGAATTAACATATGTGTACTTTTCGGGTATATAAAATAAGCAAAGTAGACAATACAATTTCATGTATATTATTCAATTTTTTTGCAAACGTTAATCATGTTTCATGATAAATAATAAAATAAATGTTTTAATTAAAAATTTATATTGATGATCGCCACATCTAATATTTGGAATTTTCTTAGTGTTTACAAAATTGTGTTGCTTCATTGCATTGCACTTCAGAACATTCGGAATTGTCTTTGCTTTTTCATATAGTAATATTTTCAAGCTTATTTATAATATTCGACATACCATATATAAATATTACGAAGTCTATGCAATATTTTAGAGTAAACTGAAATATAGTAGATAAAAATTGATAATATAAATATGTTACTTTGTGACCTATCGTTGCATATAGACTTTGGTGTAAAACATATATTTTTCCACGTGTTATACGACCTGCACTATGAATACGCACTTTATTGCTCTCCGGTTATTCCACCTCTTATACGATTCTATACTATAAATAAACATATTGTTTTGAAAACCCAAAATATAAAAATGAAGGTTGATTGTAAATGGTTTATTTATTTTTGTGTTCAGGCTTATTGTTAATGGTCCATTTAAGGGTTTATTTGTTTACAAAATTATATTAAAACAAATTGACTATTTTCCCCAATACATCAAAGAAATAAATTATGAGTAAAATAGTATGATTAGTTTAATCTTTATTCACCATTTTAATTTATTATTTATAATGACTTCTTCTGGATATTAATTATTCATATTGCTATAAAGTGGTCTTCTACTTCTTATGAATTAATCTCCAATCTGTTTACATCCAAATTTGTGTGACTATTTTTCTGTATTGGTTGTAAAAATGTCTACAAAAAAAAATAAATATGAAATTTCTACGTAATTATGGAGAAAAATATCGTATTAAGCACTATTTTGTATATGATCCAATATTTCATGATTTGTCAAAATTATATATTAAACACAATTAGATGCATATTAACATACCTCATAATTGGAAAAATTAACGAAAAATAAAAAAATTAAGAACAAACAACATTATTTTAATTATAATTATTTTCTTTTTCGTAATTTTACATGAAATCTCTCGAACATATTTTTCAATTATCTTGCTAAAGTATTTAATTTTAAGTCGCGAGGTTTCATTTGCATTTGACGTATTTTTCACTTTAGTCTACAATAACCTAATATTGCCTTCATCTTGGACATCAATACATAAATGTCGGAGTCTTTCTTTGTAAACATTACCTTTTAAAACGCAGTTTCAAAACAACTTCCGAGCTGTTTGTTCCAAGCATTCTAATAACAAATTACTGATTCTTTCAAAATTGAAAATTTAGGGTCAATGTAATATCAATATAACTTCACAAACCTATTTTCCAAAATTTTAAATAAAGTATTTTCCTGCATTATATTAGGTGATCTGTTGAAATATTTTTTACTTTTTTTTTAAATTTTAATACGGTATGTAAATATAGTTAATATTTAATATGTATAATTTATATAATTTATGTTTCAAAAATATTAATTTCGTGGAATTCTTTACATTGTCGGATAAAAGTAGAAACGTTATTGGCGCTTCATCTTATATTATGACGTCACACAACTGTTTACCTACGCCACACCTGAAAAAAATAATTAATATTTAGTTAAATAGTGAAATTTTCTTATACAGATGCATTCAAATATAGAATAAAATGTTTCTGAAAGAAATAGTTATCAACATGAAATTACGTCGCTATAAGTATCATAAGCAGGTAGCCTGGAAGAATGTTCGGACGTTCTTCTCTTTTGCAATAAGTAATTTAAAAAAAGGTTATACCAACATATCACTCGACTGCTTTTGGTGTAATCAGAACTTTTATTAGGCTTTGAATCAGGCCATTTTTAAAGTATTGGACCAAATTTGTTTATCTACGAACTGTGCACTTTCCTTCAAGTATGTAATGTATTTGAACATGTCAGTCGCAATTTAGGAAATGTAACTTTGATCGTTATATAAATATTAGACAATATAATAAGTAGTGGCCGCCAAGTTGTCGAAATTCGATCGTAATGTCTTACTTTGTTGAAAACACTAATAAGTAGGCGGGAGTAAGTCAATTTAGGTTGTTGATACAAAATTGTCCTTTTACGATGGATATATAACGAGCAAGCTGTATTTCAATAATATGTAAAACTCGTATATCTATTACACCTAATACATACAATATGTTTCTTTGGTTTCCAATTTTTAGGTGCATCTGTTTTAACCAATTTAATTTAAGGTTTCATTCTTTGGAAATCTATCAATAAAGAATAGATAGTCGATTAATTCAAGAAATAAGAAATGCTTCGGTATCGTCTTTCATACAGTATGAATATACGATTCTAATTATTCAGGATTGATGATTCTAATCATTTAGGTAAGCAAATCCTACAAATCTCCGTCATTCACCAAAATTTCCGTCAAAGGAACTCTAAATTAGTTAACATAAAAGGAAACTCGAAAGCGGTCTTAAAATAAAAATGAGTTATCTGATAATAAACCGTTCTCTGTAAGGACGAGAAATCTGAAAAGTGGTAATTCGGACAAATTTGAACTATCTTAAAATCCAAATCAACCTCATATTTTTCTGTTAAAAAAACTTAAAAGTAAAATAAATCATCATTGTGCTCTTACAGTGAGATATTTATAATATTTGCAAATTATTTTTAAAGACAATGTATTGTACACAACCTGTAGTCAATAGATATTTATTTATTTTTAAAACTCCTTTCCAGGGTTATACGAATTTCATTTCAACAAAACTAAATGACGAATTTTCTTAGATCATGTCAAATTGCAACCAAAAGTATAAAATTAATAACTACTTTTACTGTAAAAATTTACTCCACGCCTTTGTGTGTCTATAAATTTATAACTTTATTAGGATAAGAAAGTAAATCTAAAATGTATATGCGGCTTATGAGTAAATTAAAATTTCGATAATATTTTAAACTTGAAATGTTTAAAGAATTAGAAATGAAATATATTTTCACAATAAATAACGAGACAA
This sequence comes from Druceiella hillmani, assembly GCA_039881145.1. Taxonomy (NCBI): domain Eukaryota; kingdom Metazoa; phylum Arthropoda; class Insecta; order Lepidoptera; family Hepialidae; genus Druceiella; species Druceiella hillmani. The sequence goes on from JAYKKI010000015.1 coordinate 26,771,661, forward strand.
TTTCAAATTGAAACAATCAATGTCGTTTGTTACGTACCCCTGAAATTCAATACCAGACAAATTTCTGTATGAAGCGCTATCACACAAATTGTCACGACATTTAACGATTTTTTGGAATAATTTTAGAATAATTAATTTATGTAAATTAAGAAACTGCACATAAAACATCAAATTATACGAAGTTGAAAAATCATCGTGTCAATATGGCTTTCCGGTCAAATTAGAGCGTGGTGACAATTTCAAGTTAAGAAACCATATGAAACAAATACGCTCTCGCTCGAACTATCACAAGTAACAACGAAACGAAGGAAATGAAAATGTCAGTATTTATATTTTTGCTAGATATGTCCGATTATTTATATGTCAACTATTATAAATCTGTGGTTAAATATAACGCACACTACTTTTGAACAACCATTGATACGAACACGACCTCGTCTTGATCTTCTACGTCATTAGGATTTGCACTTTCGTCCGAACAGTTTGAAAAAGTGATCTGGTAAATTGTGCAAAACGTACAATTTGTATTACAAAAGTGGCGTATATAACTATATAAAAATATAAGTGTAACCATTTAGGTTTATATAATTTTTCTGTTAAATTGCATACAAATGTTGAATTTATTTCAAACTATGTAAATATGTTTCCTAACATGTCTTCCACAGATATAAGACAAAACAACTTTACATCTAAGTATTACGGAATAGTTTGTCATTTAATTTAGTATTAAAGTGTTTTGTCACCATAATGATAATTATAATTTCACATCAAGAATAGCAAACCTTTCAGTGTTATAGAGAAAAAAATTGTCTCCAAAAACTGAGCTGTCAAACAATGCTACCATAGCAAAACTGCTTTAAATCGGTAGTAATTTTCCTCTGATACATGTACCTGGCATATCTGTAACTTTCCAATGCATTAAAAAAAATATTTTTTGTTCTCACCTCAGGAATTCCATTACAACTAAAAATAATAGGTATGACACTTATTATTAATACCTATGGATTAATACGAAAACCTTGCAATTGTCCGCTTTTAATTCAAAGAGTTTGTTTTGCTTTCCAAGAGGCAAGCTTAAATTTAGTGGAACAGGTTTTCGAGCTCGGAAACCTATCGTTTGATTTGTTCCGCTGAATATTAACAGATTTCAGGTCTCAATGAAAAGTCGGATGCTCCCTTCAAATTTGATAATATTTTTCTCTATAATCTGATAACATAAAATCCGATTTGATTCGTGCTTTTGCACTAACATTTTTTTTTAAAATACCCTTTTCTTTACATGCTAAAGCAATATTTTATTCAAGTTTGAATGCATTCCTTAGTTTATTAATTAAAAGAACATTAAAAATATTTTATCCTTATTAATTCTTTATATTAACACATTAGCTAGGTATTCTGTTAACAAATATGCTCTGAGATTATATACGTATATATATATATATATATATATATATATATATATATATATATATATATATATATATATATATATATTAACATAAATGCTATGAAATACAGGCAAATAGTCTGGACAGGCGGACTTGACGAAATGATAATGGTTCTATTAGGCTTATTTGACTAGGAAACCCAAAAATATATCATTTTAAAGCAATAGATTTAATCGTGTAGTGTCTCAAAAACCTTTATTTTTTCCGTAAATCAAAATATTGACTTGCTCTTAAACACAACTGTACTTTTTCTCCGTAGATTCGCATTTGTTTCTGCAAAATATAGTGCATGATCTGACATTTTGTCTGTACTTCAGAGTATATTTGAATTATGATCAATAACAATCTAAAAACGAAATCCATTATAAATCTTTGAATAAAATTAGGAGGATGTATTTGATTGATTGTCTCGTGTAAAAAGAAGTTTTGTTGATCGAATACAGTTTTGTGTATATCGTAGGCTAACTGCATAGTAGCCTAGTATAGGAAACGTTTTGAACAATCGCGAACAAAAAAAAATGGCAATCATCATCGTTGAATAGTTATGATCGTTTTAGGACGATATAAGACCATAAATGATATTTAGCTAGTCTAAACGTTCATTTTTGTTACTTTGCACGTTTTGGTCTGGATTCCCCGATTATTGTATTCGTAACTTAATCAAAGAAAAAAATGACGAGCCACATTTATTTCCAGAATTTTAATTTAAACTTTTATCACATTTAACATTATTCCAAATAAAAATATTTTAATAAATAAAGCCATTTCCTAATTTCCTAGTTGTGTCAAATGTAAACAATTTACTTAAAACGACCAATCAGAATAAAGAAAACAAGATTAGACTAGCGAGCGCTATTTGTATTGTCCTGAAACGAGCAATATTGTAAACAAGGCAGAATTGACTGAGAAAATTTCCTTTATTAATTAACAATCGTACATATATATAAAATCTACCCAGAATGATGATAAGGATCCTGCTTTTGATTGATGTTCTACGTCGCACCCTATATAAAATATGAATATGTCAAGTAGACGTTGAGTGACCAACGACACTTTCTATTTGAAGTTATATTTGACTGGTGCTTGCTGTAATAATCCATTACTTTTCTTAGTAGTCCTCTTCATTTCTTTAGATTGAGTTCTTCGAAAGTATTTATGGCTTTATATACAAGATCACACCGCTTTGACCAATTTTCGGCATCCTTCAGGTTGGTTGCTACAGAAAGACAAGTGATAACAGTTATTTGGTCACACCACCGGCTGGTTGATCGACCGTGGGGTTACTTTCCTTCTATCTTGCCAACCACAACCAACTTTTCAAAGTTATCTTGTTATCAGCGGGCAATGTGATCAAATGAACTGATATACCTTTGGTAAAAGATCGTCAAAAGTCTACTTTTAATGTTTTAATTTTTATTTTACTTTAATTACTATTTTCTACTTTTAATTTTTTTGCTACTCCAGGATATACCCGTTCGTTCTTTGAGCATTCTAAGGTATGTGAAAGATTCTTCCCTAACACCACGTCTCATAGGTTCCAATCTTCTTTCTACTGAACGAATTTTCCTCGACTCCATATAAAAGTATAAAAAAGAGTCCGAACAAGTCTTATTTTGGAGATATTGGAGACCTTTCTTTCTTGCCACAGACTTGTTAGTTGGCTCATTAAACTCTTGGTCATCTGGGTCCATCTCTTAATTTCTTGCCCGCTTCTTTCTGGGCAGTCAGTACCGATTCGAAGTAGAGAAACTCGTTAACAACCTTTAAGATCAAAAGCTCTCCAGTTCTAGAGGGTTGACTGATTCTGTCGACAATCATGACTATGAAAGCGTCTTTAACATAATTATCAATAAAAATATCGTAATCCATTGACTCTATTTCTATAACACGCCTAAAATACATGTACACGCTTAACTTTTTTTCATTGTAAACACGCACGCCAGTTGCCAAATGCGAACTTCGAACGCTTTTAATGAACGATTTTTCCTTTACTGTACTTTGTTAACCTTTATTTTGGTAAATAACGTGAACGTAAATGGTAAAATGCTTTTTAGAGGTTAATGAAATAGATATTCATTTTCATGGCTCCATTTTTTCCATACAATTGTTAAACATCGCTTTGCCTCTAAGTTAATTTAACTTTTTCAAAGCTCATAAAGTACATTGGCACTGCTTAAACGTGCTTCACATATTTTAATATTTCAATGCGATTCTAAGAATATTACTTGTTGGTTTTTCAATCATTTACACTATAAATCATTCATTCGTATTAGATCACGTTTAATTAAATGTTAACTTGACTCGACACTTATAATCATCATATCGTCTATTAGTTTAACAAAAAAAAAAGAATTAGGTAATTTATTTAAAAACCTCGTTTTATCGAATGTTGATTACACGTCAAAAATTTTTTTTTGTAAACTTAACTGTATTCCTTATTAAAAAATGAACATTACATGTATGGGTATCGGCTTTTATTGTTAATATACATATTTAATGTAAGATGTTCTTTCCATAAAATAAGAAACTAAGGTATGAACGTAAAATTATTTTAAATGAGGCGACTCATTTATAATTTCATTCAACTTTATTAACTATCATAACGTTTTCCCATAATGCTGTACGACAATAGAGTAATTTTGTTAATGGTAACAAATTGAAAAGGTTAAACATTTTGAATTTGCTACCATTAATGAATTTTTAATGAAAACACAAACTTAAACACTTTTAAAATAAGCAAGAAAATTGAAATGATGACCCGATTCGATTTATACATACTTCAACATTATTTGATTTTATTAATGAAAAGTAATATTCGTAGCAAATATTTCCATCCCCAAATTAATTATTTTTCAAAATTATCTACTGGAGATATGACGATTAAAAATGTTTATTGGATCACAATTATGTTTTCTTTTTACACGTATGATTAGTAACTAAAAAAAATATGAAAAGAGAAAGCTTAATAAATTTGTCCAAAACTCGTTAACATATGTAGGTAACTAACTTTACTAAGGACCCAATCCAGTACACCCGCTTCAGATAAACATGAATATATGAAAATATTTCATGTACGAAAATGTGCCACTCTAGGGTCTATTTACTCAGATGGCAACATTGGAAGTAATATTACAAATTTTACGTATATCGTGTACTGAAATATTTATAAAACAATATAGGTCATATAAAAATAAAGCACACAAATGGAGAAATTTGCACGTCTGTATGATACTAAGAAAATTAAATGTGTGAGTAAAATAAGTTTTCTGTAAACTCTTATAATGGTGTTTTTGCATTATCACCGTCTTTGTATTAACAAACAACAATGCTGCACTTATAATGCTGTATCAGAAGTTTGCGCTAAATACTAAACATTGAAATAATAGTATTTATTCATTTATTATTTTTAACGTCAATTGTTTTTTTCTGTTAAGAGGAATATATTTAAACTTATTATTGATATTTATTTATTTTACCCTGTGTTCAGTATATTGTCAATTTGAATATAGAGATGTTCCTTATAGATTACTTTTGGCAACTTTTTTACACCTGACATAAAAAATATTATTTTAATATAGGATATAGCATCCCTAATTTTCAGACAAGTTCTGTCTTAAAACGGTGATCGCGACTTCCTAGCACTTTTATATATTTATTTATTTATCAAAAACCCCATGCCCGATTTATAGGTTTCCCAAAAACACAGGTTATGTACAAACACTAAAAGCGTTATATAAAAATTTACATTATACATAAAAACATAAATAATATTTAATAAACCAAAAAAAACATACATTAATTAAAATTGAACATAAAACTAAGTAATTACCAAACTTGAAATAAATCCCATAAAAGACAAATAACCGCATTCCTAAAACGGTCAATAGAGTAAAGAAAAATATCAAGATTTGGCCTCTCACGTCGATTAACACAAGTACGCTAAAACAGTGAACGCTGCAGGACATTCGTGCGTGCTCTAGGCGTATGAAATAAGCAATGAATCCGTCCTCTTACGTAATAGTCAGGAGCATAAAGCGTTATCAAACTTAAGCCAAGGGATTATCAACATAATTATTTATAATTTAAAAAAACACTTAAAGTAATAAAGTCTAACTAAATTCACGAACGATTTTGTCTCGTACATGTAATTATGTTCCGTACATTAATATAGCCTGATGAATTTTCTTTTGTCATTGTAATGTTTTAAATGTGACATAAAAAAAAATAAACTTACAAGCAAAAATATAAATCAGTCGTCTTAATAGGCCTTTAGATTTGTAACATTTTTATGTATTTACGTCATTATCGTTTCATTTTCGATACAAACAATCTTCCAAAATTAAAGTTTATTCTCCTCTAGTTAGCAATTTGAATTTCAATATTCAAAATTGAGAACTATTTCGTTACCGTGCACAATGGGTAGGGCCTCAAAGACAGCTCCGCGACGGGGTACCCTCTGTTAACATGGGAAACAGCGACTTATTATGATTCTAAGGCCTGGCGTGTTTATTAATTGAAATGAAGCATCGTAATTATATTATGCACTCGGGAACTTCTGTTTCGTCCCAAGCAACGATGGTTTACTGAAATTTTGCCCGAAGTTCAGCTGATCCCCACGAATAGTTTAGATGAGATAAAGCACTGTCAATTACATATAAATCAATACCCCTCTCAAATTACCCCTCTCTTTTAAATCAAGCCGCCCTTGCTGTCGAAATTTTGTTTCGTCTCCCGCCCTTCCACATACCGACATCATGCGGGATAATGGGATAGGCAAACAAGCTTCGCTTATTTCGCCCTCGGCAGCGTCGTACTCAGAGCGGTGCGAATTGTTACGTTTGGAGCGATATTTGTTAAAGGTTTTGTAATGGAACCTTGAAGGTACGTTGTCGTGCTACGCCGAATATGTTATGAGATGCCAATGATTCAAAGTGGTCACCCATAAGCACGTATATGTGAAGAGGAATGTTATTAGATTTACCATTTGTTCACTTTTAGCAATAATTAAGTAGATTATAGATGTTAAAAATAAATTATAACTTTCTAATTAATTTTTTTAAGCGACTTTGTTACTTGTTACCATATATTATTGCCAAAGAGACTTATATAACATACGGTATGTTATGTAAAAGAAATTATGTTTCTTTTATATTAAATATAACGTACATAAGTCAACTTATATATGTTACATATAGCTTCTAAGCAACGCATTACATATAGCTTCTAAAATATTGAAAAATTTAAATCTATATGGCGAGGAAACTTTTATTTTTTTTAGTGAAGTTCAAGACAGTTATAGAATTGAGAAAGAAAACTGCTTGTAACATAAAGAAGAAGCAAGAGGAGAAAAAATACAGAGAATAAATTTACGGAAGGATTATATTAGAAGTTTACTGAAAAAAATAACGAAAATTTGTTCGCTGAGGGAATGTATAGCATGGAGCATCGGAATCAGGCAGAAGAAAAGCATTATATATATATATATATATATATATATATATATATATATATATATATGTATATATATATATATATATATATATATATTTATATATACATATATATATATATATATATAATTCCAAATAGAAAAACATGCTTTATGATATAAATTTTATTTACTACTCATGAAATGTACAGAGAGGTTTTAAATAATGATACGTATTTTATTTTATTTACAAACATGGCACTAAAAAATATGTTATATATTTTTTAATTCCATGTTGGTATTTTTACTAAAGTGTAAAAATATCTGTTAAAAGCTGATCTGTTAATATCTGAAAAGTAGTTAATAACTTGGTCACCCGTACTGAAGAACGCGTAAAGTAGGTGGAACCGGAAGTAAGTACACTACACGCAAGTGTATATAAGTGAAGTGCACTTTAAATTATTTTCATAGTCAATAAAATATTGCATCTTACATTACTAACAAAGCCAGGGTGTAAATTACCCAAATCGTTAAAATTTATTTTAACGATTTGGGTTTCCAAAATAAATTAAGAGAAAGAAGTGGAACAAACATGGAGGATGAATGAAATTATAAATGATATAGAGTGTAATGTTTATTTATAAGTAAATATTATCAACGTCAGTACCTACCTGATAGCAAATTGTATAACAAAACTTTTTTCTAATGAATTCTCCAGAACTTTAAAAACTGAATTAAATTACTGCAAGCTTGTTTATCAATATCTTTTATACGTTTCTGGAATAAAAGTAAATATTCTAATTATCCGTAAGTCCTTTTTTATTCATATGTGTATATATACATATATATATATATATATATATATATATATATATATATATATATATATATTTACATATATATATATATATATATATATATATATATATATATATATATATATATATATATTTATACATTACGGTTTCGATTTATCGATTAAAGAATAATAATAAGGAATTCAAAATATTTTTGATTTTCTAAACCAGGTTAATCTTATATAAACATATACGGATACTATTAGGACGTTTAGGTCGACCGCTCTTTTGAGTACATTACGGAGGTTATATTCGATATTTTGTATATTTGAAATATTCTTTAATAATAGTATTAACATTTATTATAGTTTTTTTTTTTATTTTGTGTTAAAAATATTCTCTATCTTGCATATACATCACTTCCTTTCCACACGATTAGCTTCACTTAACACTGGGATTAGCTTTACTTATCACTTAACACAGCAGCATTTAACCAATTTTTTTCTGTTCGACACAAGACTACAGAATTAGGACCGAGAAGTAACTTGCAGTATTCATAATGTATAATATTTCGAACATTTAATTACTTTATTATTAAAATTTTACATAACATGATATCTACTCACTCATATGGTCAATAATTTTTTTTTGTATTTTGGATATTAACAATCGCATAGGTACTAAAGTATGGAAATCTGAATGTAACTCTCTAAAGGACTGAATCGATTGCAATAATTATATATTCTTCTTGCATGTGTATTTTGATGTTCAAAATTATTGTAACCTCTATTTTATAATAAATTACGACTAATAAAAACAGTGTTATTACCTGCAGAGATGAAATATGTATGATTATTATTTTATTTGATTGTGCTGATAACATTTCGTTGTTACTAAATATATAAAATTCGTTATATTTAATTTTCTCTTTCATTTGTTAAGTAAATCTTTTTTTACAACCATTTTTTACCAATCATCTTATTCTACCTAATTCTCCTGTACTAATTTGCTACATTTCAAATTTAAATTAGCTTACAAGTACGCTATACAAATTCAACACCTAAAACTCGTAAACATTCGTGGCAAACAAAAAGCCTGTCACCGTTGATTCAAGATAATAAGCTACCCAAATAGATCACTTCCATTACATTCCCTCAAGGTTAGAGTGCAATGTTTCACGGCCTCATAACATCATAGCATCACATTTGCGTCGTCATACGACTTGCAAATACTTTTAAGAAAACGTTAGGCGGATGACAGTGCTTATTTTTCAAACGGAATCACCTTCACCGACTTTGCTTTGACTTTGTGTTCATGGCGCGTGTGTCATATATAGCTAAAACAATGTTTATGATGGCCTTATAAATGGTTTAGAAAAATGACCTTATTCGATGATAAGATTTTTTTTTGTTTATTACGCAATAATCTCCATGAAATGTTGTCCATTCGCATATAAATTATCTTAACTTTAATATAATAGCCAGAAGTAACACGTGGATTTTATAGCAATCAGATGTGGTATAATAGGTATTCAAAATGCTACACCCACTCTAAATTATAGATTTGATATCAAAGTAATATATGTAACATGTCAACTTCATCGCCATGAGATGCCTTATATACTTTTAAACGGATGGATGTGTTTTCATCGACGAAAGTAACGTTACTAAATTATTTCGCCATTATAATTCATTTCGTCATTATATAGAGATACATGAGAAAATTTAGTTTCATTCTTTTCCTAAAAAACATAAATTTGTGCTGATAACCTATGAAATATATATATATAAAATGTAGACTTTATCGAAATTAGATGAGTTATTGTAATTCTAAACGGATAAATGTGCTTTCTTCAGTACGTGTGATCAAGTTAATAATTAATTTCCTCATTATATGGAGACTCGTGACAAAAACAAAATGAGTCTTGTCATATCACAACGTTATGGTTTGAATTAAATATATGATTAATAAATATATGCCGTCAATTCGATTTTTATGCTTTAAAATACGTGAGAAATGCTTTTCTACTTGTTTAAAATTAAATTTTCATGCTTTAAAATACGTGAAAAATGCTTTTCTACTCGTGTATTCATCTTAGATGATATATAATCGGATATATGATTCCTATTCATTTTTTGCTTACTTTGGAATGGTGAATATAACGACTTTTTATATTTATATCTAGCAACAAAAGTGGCATCTCCGCATCTGGTGACCATGTGTATAGTTCCCTGTCAGTGTATTTTACTTAGCCCTAATATATTACTTATACCTTACAACTTCTTATCTCGGCCTTACTCTTTTCATCATGCCTACTTTTTTAATCCAGCAAATATTATATCATAATATTAATTAATTTAAAACTGAATATACAAGTAACGTTAATTCCGACGACCGCCTGCTACACCATTGTGCAAGCGCCAGCTGCACAACCTTGATCTATCGCAGCATAGATCAACCGGATCATTCGGTACACGTAATATTTAGTATATCCTGAATCAACTAACTTCTTAGATAAAACAATGTGGTCATTTTTCTAGGTATCTGCGTTGCAAAGTATAGTTGACTCAAAAGTAACAAACGAAACCAGTGACATTGAGAGAGACTGTTCCTCCCATACCAGGAAAAAGCGGGATAAAGTGGTTTCAATGCTTCATGCATTCTTCATTACTTAATAAAACTAAACAAAATCAGAATATAAATTGAAGTTATATTTTATTGCAATACAGGAGAATTTTTGCTTCTTGCAAAACATTGCTCAACCTATAAATTTTAAAACACACGGATGTACCCAACATTTCATGTTTAATATATCAATCTGTTTAAAAATTTAAAAGTATTAAAATGAACAAGTTTATTTTAGGCTGTGTACAGTATTAAACTTCATTTTCTAACTTCATAGATTTTATGACAAAGTATATTGGAATCCGGTGATTTCAGCACTTTTTATATCCAACCTTTTATGCATAAATACATACTCAGTTTATGAAAAAATCTGCAGTAAGGCGGCCATTATTCAAATCCATGACAACATCCTACATTAGTTTTATAGCCAAACACTGTCTCCATCGAATGGCGTAAGGCTTTTAATGTGCGGAACCCAAAGCCATATAACGGGTGTAACCAACCCAAATGGGGTGCTTCAACGAAAGCCGATCGAAGGTATGGTACCGTTCATATTATTATGTACATTTTTATTAGTCCTTATCCTTTACGGCAGGCATATCGATGTGGAATTATTAAGAGAAGATGCGTATAGTACCTAATGGAATATAGGAAGGCATACTTTATTTAGCTACAACAGTTAAATTTTATCCGTATATTGGTAAGATTTTACGTCGGGATGGAAATTACATTACTAATGTAATGTGGAGTTCAACAGGATTATACACTTTACTGCTTAATGACATTAGTTGTAAATTAGAGACAAATGAAACAACTGACATATCATAGAAGACTTTCTTTTTGATTTTTTTTTAATTGGTAGACGTAAAAAATAAGAAATATTCCCAATAATGAATTTATACTAAAAATGTGAATATATTAATGATCTGATTAATCTACCTTTGAACATGCATAAACTTATTGGTGTGATTTTTTAAGCTCTGTTTCACTAATTAATCCGCATAATATAAAAATATTTTAGACTTCAATAAAAATGCTTTTAAAAGTCATTCTTGTGAAGGAGTAAGAAAAATTTAGGCAATTGTTTTTATGTGAAAATTAAAAACGATGTAATAGCAATTTCTCATAGAAATCATGAGTCAACGAAATTTTTACACGATGCATGTTTACGCAGAAATATTTATATTTTTAAGGAAGTCATAGCTTCCGTAAGCAGCGTGTTGTGTAGCCTTGACTTATAAAATGCTTAACAAGACCAAAGATATGTATGTATAGAATTCGTTAATATTTTCCTAATTAAAGTTCGCTAATATTTTCCTTAAAACTGCTGTAAAATAATAGGTAAATAACGGGCTTCATATTCATTGAATGAAGTTTATATAATTTAGCGAATAACGGAAAAATATTAGTTAATCGCATGAATATTAGTTAATTGCGAGGCAATTAATTATCAAATCAGTAATCGATAAATTATAATCAGGTAACTTAATATTTCCATTTATTTACTTTTTTACGTGAGTAATTATATCAATTTATATCACCGATATTATACGGCGGCATAATGTTCTGCATTGTGAAAGGTAAACCAAAAAAAATGGAACCTACCAGATGATGTTTTTATTATTTACTTTGTTTTTCAAATTTAAATTTATTTTTACAATAATTACCTAAATGGGAGAATATTTTTCGCATACTATATCCATATGGAATGACGTATTCAGTTTTATATCTAACTTCCAAAGATTTTATTTTATAACAAAATCAGAAATCCATTAAGATAAAAAAAAATAATACATAAATACATAGGACAATTACATTTTTGTTACTTTTTGGAGAAATTTTTGTAAAGTATTCCACTAAATTCAATAAACCTCATTCGCATTTCCTTGCAACCCTTAAGATAACTTGTTGGTGATAAACTGTCTCCTATCAATAAAATTAAATTTTTATAAATACAAAATATTTGTAGCAATCCTTCTTTCGTTATATTCAGCACCAAATTCTCATTCTGAACAATTGATCTAACGAAACTATAAATTTTTAATTCTAATCTAATCTATAGTAATATTTTGTCACAAGTAAAAATAATGTATAGGTTATAATGTACAAACTCTATCACCGCAAATTTTTGGCAATTTTTTTCAAAATTTTAACCCGCTTCAAACTCATTTACAACAACAATTTTAACATAAGAATCATTAATTTATTTTGCAGCTTTAAAAGTCGTAAAATAATATTTTTGTTAAAGTAACAAAATATTTTTAAAAATTCATAACGATTTTTCAAAAATTCATAACAAAATATGAAACTATGTGTTATTAATGGAACTGGCATATCCGAAGCGTATCCTTTTCAATATTTTAATGGGATCTACCCGATTACAAAATAATAAAAAATGTATTTTTTATCTTTTTTGGCCTTTTTCTAGTCTTGTTTGTAGAAAAATACCATAAAAGTGGTGAAGAATACTTTAAAGTTATTATTGAGATTAATTCCTAAACGGTACTCTACTATACGAATTAAAAATGAGCAAATAAATCAATAAAGAAATATGTACTTAAAAATGATATTCGATCGCGATTAAACAAAGAAAAAAAAATTATATATTTAGTACATGGTTACAATAATCATAATGTTTCCATCAGCTAAGGGTTTCAGTTACTAAGGAGGGCACCAACAATAAAGCGTGCCTTTTGAAATTATCGAAACCTTATAAAACGATATGTTTGAAACTCGATGCGAACGATACGTAGTGAAGATAAAAGAATAAGTAACCCCTTCGAGCCGTTCGAGGGCACTAAAACATCTGTTGAGTTCGAAGTAAATGTCTGAAACGAATTTTCGCGTCGAGTATTTGGTGTCGTAATTCGCTTGTTTTTAGAATTTATGTGATGTACCAAAATTCCATTTTGGGTAATTGAAAATCAAATTTTCATGACTATTTCTTTTAATCAAATTGTATTTTTGAGAAAGCTGTCGTTAATAGTGCTACCAGCAATATGTTTTAATTGGTAATGGTTTAAATTTAGACTTTTGAGCAACGTGTACCTGTTACAGAATTTACTCAGGGGTAAGACGGGAATTATAAGAAGTACCTACTTAATTATTTCCCATTGCGGTGTTACTCGATCAAAAATCATTATGCATTGCGGTGCAATAAGTTTCATAATGTACTTATGTACTTCTGCTTTTTATGATTGCATTTTTCTCATGTTGTTTAAGGAAAAGTAAGTGAATCATCATTGCGAGATGAAATATTTCATTTTTTATATACATTTATATACATATGTATATATATATATATATATATATATATATATATATATATATATATATATACATATATATATATATATATATATATATATATATATATATATATATATATATATATATATATATATATATATTACCGTTATAGCTACAAATCCCACGTCGCTTATTCGACTGTGGTGGAACATGGTGAAGAGTCATTCTTTCTTGAAAAACCTTGGACAGGTTTTATTGTTATTATTCAAAGTATTATTTTTAGTACTATCATGCTATAAATTAAATAAGATATCCACGACTCACTTCAGTACCATTATTCCCTTTAGTACCTGAAAAATATTTATTTAATACCCAACAATATTGTCACCAACAAATTTATTGAAGATAATAAAAATAAAAGTATGCAATATTAAATTATCTAAATTACTTCACGTATAAACGATTCGGACCTAAAATTTTAATTACTCACAAATCATAGCATGTACCAAAGTAACAATCGTTAATATTAATTCGCCCGAGGGCGTAATCCATTCGACACTAATAACGCATGTTATCAGCAGCAATCTTGTTTACACAGTCGCATCACGGTTGTTCAAAAGTCATTAACTTCCTTTACATTGCTCGCATCTAGCCAAATCACCTCAATCCCTTGGAAAATCAGCTTGCCGACTTCGATAACAATTTCGCTTTATCCATTTGGAGGATTGGGAAGTCATTTCTTAATTAGTACAGATCTTAACTATTTTGCTATGCATTCGTTAGTTCGTGGCTAGAAAATCGACATGAGATACAATAAACTAAATCATCGCATTTAAAATTTAACTGTTGTTACAAGTTAAAATTAAATTGTTAACTTCAATTTTTTCTGGTAATGATCTGATTCTGTAAAGACATCCAAGCTTGTCTACTCAAAGTAAACAAAAACGAATATCAGTTATTTGATAAAAGCCTTATTCAGAACACTAAATTTATTTACTAATGACTGTGGGGTAGTTTAATTTAAATATGATATTGCAATAATATTTCAAATGGAATTACCCGAAATATATTTCCAGGTAATATTTATTCTCCTCCTTATAAGATTCAAGATTAGATGAGATTGGTTTTTACGTATAAGTCTATGAAATGTTTTTCATTAACTCAGTAAAGTTAATAAATATTTAAACAAAAGAATAAGTAAGTTAGACAATAATATTTATTATTACATTTCCTTAATAACTTAACTTAGGATTATGATTTATTTGTCACTATTTATCCCCATAAAAGAAAATTATATAAATAAAAAAGTTCTTGAAGAGATCTAAGAAACGTGAGAGAGGATTAAGGGCTATCTTGATACTATTATTGAAATATAAAAAAATTGTAACATAGTTACAAAAATTTTAATAACAGAATCAATAAAAGTTTGATAGCCATGTGAGAAGAGCACATTTTTCAAAATATTTTTTGACTATTAGAGGAATAGACAAACACCTGGTATGATTTTATTCCGACGTTTTCACGAAAACTCTGCGGCTAACAGAAAAATCTGCCTGAATAGATCATTTCGTTTTTTTTCTCATTTTAAAAGCCCAACCATAGATTAAAGAATTTATGCAAAAATGTTCCCAGTTTGGTCATCAATTCTTTACACTAACGGTTATTTGATGCTTTACTCTGAAAAGATATGAAATGGTACAGAGGAGAACAAATTAATTACATCTCTAATGGATGTGGCTTGTATTATATAACTGGTAATAATAAACAGATGTTTTTTTTATGTGGATTAAAGGCATATTCAGTCAACATCGCATAATATTAAGATAAAAAGAATAAAAGAAAAAAAAATTAACGTACACGAGTAATAGAATTGACATAGTTCTCAGTACGCATGAATTCTTTATTAAACCGGAAGTGCAGCAATTCTCATTATTATTTTAAATATTCACATTCATGCCCTTAAGTTTTTACTAAAATGTACTAAATTTATTTTTCTTTCAGTTTCATATATAAATAAACTCTTAAAATTATAGTTAACATATGTACCGTAATAGTAATAGAATCTACAGAATAGAAGTCTCAGTTTTAAGACCACTTAGATACAATAATTTTGTCCCACTAACATCATAAACGCGATAATTTGGATGTTTGTAACTGAATCTGATCTAAACGATTTGATATTTCTTTACGAAACTTAGTATAGGAATAGTTCATAATTAAAGTTAACGTCTATCTTACTTTTTAATCTAAGAAATAGCATAATTCCTGAAGTATGACATTGATTTTCCCAATAAAGACACAGCAATATATTAATACATGGTGCAACGTAGATACCAAATCTATTACTCGTGTGTATTAAGAACATGAAACCTTAAGCTTTTTCTGAACACAGAAAAGTGGTTTACTGTTTATTATTATTAATAGAAAGGCTTTACGATAGTCTCATGGAATAAGTGACCAATTCCGCCACCTTAATCGCAAATCCAGATGATACAAGCAGCGGTAACTAGTAATCGTACTCTTTAAACGATATTTGTGAAACGTATAAGCTAAACATGGTGAATTTAAATTTTAGGAACTAGAAAATTGTTTTTATCCCATGTAATAGTATCCACTAATGAATTATGTTATTTAATATAAAAGTTATCTTTCGTACTTTAACGTTACAGCCCAAAAAATTTATAAAAAATCGAGGTAGCAATAAATTCTTATTGCATTGTTATACCATTCTGTAGACACATATTTCATTTTTATTTATGTAACATTTTTAATTGAAGGCCATTAAATATGTCACATAAAAAATAAAGGAATCAGGAATTAATGAAAAAATAATTGATTTTCATCATATTTTTCATTTTATTGAACGGCTTATTTTAAAAAAAATTATATAACTCTTAACAGCATAAATATTACCTTTTTAAGTGGCGTTTTATTCAAATAATTTGTATCCTGTATATGGACTGTATATTAGGTTTTTTATCCAGTAATAAGTATATAGTGCTAGAACATTAATAAAGCAGGCAAGGATTAAACATTATACATATATATATATATATATATATATATATATATATATATATATATATATATATATTGATATCGCCACAGTTTCGTTGGTTTAGAGACAAATCCCGACATTTTAATCAAAAATAGGCACAAAAGACTACACCACACCAGGAACATCTTTAAAAATATTTTGGATCAAATATACAATTGGATAAAAAATATTTTACCTGTTATCAAAAGAGTTCACGAAGAAACTCTATAAATAATTCATCATAACAAGTGAAACAAATACATTCCTTAGACTTATATCTTACTGTAGACACTGTTATTTTTGCAATTCTTTTAATGAGAGCATTATTCTAAAATCGAAAAATTTAACTCCAAATAATTTCATTGGTTAAGTCTAATTCATAATGAGTCATTCAACAAAAACATGGTCTCTAAATATACGCAAGGCGCGGGTGGTAGGGAGATATGTGATAGACCCCATGAACTCCGGAACAAATTAAGAGTTCATACAAGGTTCAACATTATTACCTATTAAGCAAAAATATTGAACGTACTATGATTAGACGAGCATATGTAAAGTTATGAGTCAGCGAAGAAAATACACGGAATTTATCGGAACTGTTTGACAATAAACTATTTATATTTACTCCGATTTAGTTCAAAAAAGGTGTGATAATGTATTAAGCGAATACAAACTAATACTTACGACAATAAAATTGATAAAATAATTACTGCCTACCCACTTGCCGCAACTCCTCTAGCTCTAAATATAAAAGGGAACATATAAATTAATATTCAAGAAATATATGCTATTGTTTTCCTAACATGCATGAAATACACAGAACATTTAAGCTACTTAAAAACGTAAGAAAGTTTATCGTATTAATAAACTTATGTTGGTTAAATACCAATTCCCGTCAACCTGTCCCCTCGATATTTAAAATTTATGTTTCTTAAGGTATTGCAATCTTATTTCTTAATCTAATCCATCGTCAGATAAATTTATTTAATCGATAATTAATCAACGCAAATACTCTTCTAAAGAATATTTACAGATTTACGAATTGAAATTTATTGCCAGTCTTTTCATAACGATGTATATTGCTGGCCTCATCGCCGACCCTTTGTAGCCTTAATTTCTCAAAATGTTTACAAAAAGTTGGCCAGGAAATTCAACGGCAACTTGATTGATCTATTTACAATATTACCTATTTAATTAGAATCATTCATTTCAATTTACATATGCGTAAATTTCGATGTTAATACTATTTTTAACTTAATGAATATTATAAATATACATAAAAATTGGAAATTTTAATAAAAATCGCAAATTTCTATTCATGGTCATTTTAAATAATTTAATCGATAATATATTTTAATATCAATGTACGATTAATTAAAATTAAGATAACATAAATTAACGGTTGCAATTAAAAAGTCAATTTAATATTTATATTTGTATTACAGTTATATCCGTCAATAAAATAATAAATTATCTTTCGACTACTTTCAATATCTTACATGAAACACGACATTTAAAAAAAGAATAAAATTGACCCTGTGATATTTCCATATATATATAAATATATATATATATACATATATATATATATATATATATATATATATATATTAGAGTCTTACCTTATAAGATGAAATTAATTAAAAAGAAGGATATAAAGGTCAATACATTTCATAACTGTGCCCAATTTCAAGTGTCGACGTCAAACCGTTTATTAGAAAAACGTCTGCTCAAATGGACAGAGAGTTGATTGATCTTATAAGGGTCACGTTTTTTCATTTAAATTACGGTACTCTAAACCTTAAAATAACCATTTGTTATTAGATGAACTTGTAAATATGGCCTAAATATACTTGTACGTATAAGAATAAAGCTAGGTTCTTCATCTTTCAATACTAACCTCCAAACATAAAATGCAACGAACTAGGAAACGCCTTCGTTGCAACAGTGTCGCAACGCTTCGTCGCAACACTCATTTTTTTAACTTCCAAATACACATATACTTGGCGAGAGAACTCAGGTCTGCTCTAGTGCAGTATAACGCACGTTTTGCCGTCTACGAACTATTTAAAAGATACGCCCATTTATAAACGCTTGCGACGAAACTTCGATGCAAGTTTCAGCATCAGTGCATGATGAACAAAACATAGTAAGTTTCTCACTACCGAGGAGTTAAATGAAAATACTTTGAGTAGCCTTTGTTAACTAAGTTTATTGCTGGTTACGTACTTGTAATCGGTTGCTTGCTATTCGCTGGTACCTAGTAGTATAAACTAGAATTTCTTAATCATAAATCAAAGAGAAAATTATTTTTTTATGTCATACAAATTTTAAATTAACTATGAAATGTATTTTGTTACATACCACCTTGAACTACAATTTCTAAGACGGAACGGAGTTATTGCAAAAGTTAGGTTGTTAAATATTAAAGCAGAGCTTGGCGCCTTTGAAGATTATTTTTCCGATTAAGACCAATGGCGTAACATACGTCGAAGAAAATTTAACTTTTAGTTCTATACAATTATAGTTTTCTAACGAAGATGAAATTTTGTTTATTATCATAACGATTACTCATGATGATAATAAAATACAAATAATAAAAAGAAAAAATACAAATCATTTAAAAATGTTAAAGCCTATTTATTCCCAATTAAGAATATCTCATTATGAATGTATCTGTGTTTAATTATATATTAAGCAATATTTAGGCATAAATTGAGACATGAATTATCGAGACGTTTACGCCCTTTAACAAGTTAATATTTATGGAATATTTTTATTGTTTTTGGGAGGGCAAATATCCATTTTCTTTTTATCAATCTTTATAAAATGCAATAATTAAGTTACCTTTTATGTTTTCAATTGTATTACATTTAAACGTCCCGTCAACAATCTATTTACTTCTTTCCATTAGATTATTCGAAAATACGTTGCTCTAATCTAAAAACTTATCCAATAATTACAAAATGTGCATATCGTCTCAATCAAGATATTTTATTTTTAGCCATTTACCCTTTGATGGAAATACTGTATATTAACATAATTTTCAAAGTTCCGTACTTCCAAAATAAAAGAAACATAGGAATAGGATCAGAGAGCCTGTCACAGTCCGTCTATCACAGCGGCTTTCTCAGAAACAATTTCAATGTAATAGCTTGAAATTTGTTAGAGTGATAAAATGTGCTAACCCGCGTATATATAAATAGTTATTACACAAACTTATTCATGGAGAAATATTAGAGAAAAGAAGTAAAACCCTTGTTTTTTTAATCTCTTTTGTCGTGTCAAATATTTCTTAAAAGGGCGACTTAGAAAGGTCCCAAAACTATTTTTTTAGAATATTATGTTAGGGAGGTCTATAGATATTGCTAAGAAAGCCAACAAAAACTGTCTCCAAAGTTATTTGACGGAAATAACTTTAAATTTATTCCTTTTAAATATTACTCCACTACGGCAGAGTTATGAATTTCATGGGCTAAACTAGTAAAGTAATTTCAACAAATGAGGTGTCCTTAGATTTGTTTTGATCCTGAAAGTGTCCAAGAATATAAAACGTTATGAGTTTCAGGAGCTATGTATGTATGTATATG
The DNA here is from genome assembly GCA_039881145.1 of Druceiella hillmani. Classification (NCBI taxonomy): domain Eukaryota; kingdom Metazoa; phylum Arthropoda; class Insecta; order Lepidoptera; family Hepialidae; genus Druceiella; species Druceiella hillmani. The sequence continues at coordinate 26,791,835 of JAYKKI010000015.1, forward strand.
GTGCTTTTCAATTATTTTTTCGTAGTTGGGTTTTAGTTTTACCTCTTGTTTTCAAGTTTCTAAGGATTATTAATATTAGTTTATTTTGGTACATTCTAGCGATTAAATACGATTTTCGTACGTCAAGAACTTAATGTTCAAATTATATTTCTTTCAAGTAATCATGCAATGCGTCTGCATTGCATGATTATAAAATTGATGGTGTAATTCATTTCTAGAATATCAGATATAGAATTTGAACTGTACTGTCGATACAGTTACTAAAAGCCTACACCAAAGCGATCGCTCGGTTCCAATTATCGGACGAGCCTTGCCTTTGTTCACTTGTTCACGCTCGGTTAGTTTCATTTAGTCCTGACGGATATGAAAACATGTCTTTTCATGCACACTATTTTGAATAAAATTATCTAACACGTAATTATTATTTAAACATTTGCGCTCATTAGTTGCGTTTGGTCGCTGATGTGATTATTTCAGTTAGAGACTTCCCGACTAAATTAGTAGGGTTTTCAATTATTTGTTGTTTATTGAAGTAAAAAACTTACCACTTTCGGCCAGTTTTTTAATGCCCTTTCTACAAGTAAAGAAATTTTGTAATCTTTTTCTAGCAAATATTCCACAAGAGTATCATCGTCAAATATAACGAACTTAATTTACTTAACAAAAACAAAACTTAATTTTTTTAGAAATCGAGATATAGCTATTTAAATGCAATTGTTTTTAATGAGGGTTTAGCAAATGAGTACAATATCTCTTAGAGATGTGTGAATTAAACATTAAATCACAAATAACTGAATAAAGATAATTTCTTAACAAATTACAACACGTTTTCAAAAGTTTGTTCACCTACGCCAATACACAACCTGCATATCCTTAGAGTTTTTTTAACTGTTGGAAAGCGGTTCAGTTTTCCCCGAATGATGCGTGTTGCCACAATATAGGATCTCTTAAAAACTCAATTGAAATAGTCGATTAGTTTGAGGTCTGGAAACCGGGCTGGCTATTGTATTGAAACTTTGGGACCAATTTCCGTATTTTGAAAAGCACGGTTAAAATGAGCGCATTTTCGTGGGGGAGGAGAACAAATAATGCGTCATCCTGTTGACATTCATTACAAAGCCTTAGTTCTAACGATATATTTCCAAACAGTTTATAAGAACTGGCAATATCGATCACACCTGAGACACTGGCAGCCGACAAACTCGTCATTCAATATTCCCCTCCGAATATTTATCAAAAATCGATGCTAGAAATAGGATTCACATAGCAAGTGAGAGTATTTTATGCAGTAATACTGATTGTTATGCACATTAAAGGGCTCAAACTTTGTGAACATTGACTCATCACTAAATATCCACAAATTTGGGTTTCCTCTGTGCTTATGAGCATTTATATACACAATTATATATATATATATATATATATATATATATATATATATATATATATATATATATATATATACATATATACGTATAGCGAGTGATCAGTAGGCAAAAGGGTTTACCCCATTCAAAATTCTCAGGATTTCCAGTTCATCTTTCAATATACCTAATATTAGCTTTGAATACTGTCAATTTTTTGTAAAATATTTAACTTATGTGATAATACCAGCCTCCCTTATGGTGAAACACTCTCTGTAATAAATAGTTATGGTGTCTAATAAATACAAAATAAAATACCTATTAATAAATCGACTTCAAAAAAAGAAGGTACGGATATGGAGAATGGAACCCCTCAATGGCTAACAGCTGACCACTGACGGTTAATATTAATACTTCATTTCTGTGTTGTTGATAACCAAAATTTAGACAAAGATAAAGTTATGCATAAACTAGCTTTTGCCCGTGACTTTTAATAATTATACAATATTCCAAGAAACAAAATAATTAAATATTAGTTATAGTGTAATTATTAATACTATTAATCACTAAAAATTCTAAAATAAAATGTCATTATTAACTTATTCACAGTTTCAAATTTTTATTTCATTATTAATAGTTTGATTTTTAATTTGCACATCAAGAATACATTTTCTACACCCACCATATTTATTAAAATATATATACAGTTTTGCATATAGATAGCTGTCTATATGCAAAATTGATTTTTAAGAAAAAAAAGAAGTTGTTTTATCCTCAAGTCTATTAAATTCTCCAAAAGATAAGATGAAATTTTATTAAGGGTTTAGTACATTTTTTTTCACCATAAGGGGTCAACTTTTTATGACCTGGGTTCGGGTGGTTTTCATTCGGAAATAAAACCTTTTTTTATTTAAAAAATAGTAATGAGGAATAAAATACTTTTGATTGCAACTAACGAGAATTTGTTTCAATAATACTTAGTGAACAATTGTACAATTTCTAGAAATCACATGAAAACAATGACCGAAAGTGGCGTCTTCTTTGAGTTTATACGAACGCCAATAACTTGAAAACCACCTAATTATTTAAACTAATTATAGTTCAATTCTGGTTAAATTGAGCATAATATTTGCAAAATAGTATCCTAAAAATACTTATTGGGTCTTAGTTTTATAGTAAGAAACAAAGTGAATATACAAGGAACAAAATGTTTGCAATTTTGATATCTCAGTATATACGTCTGATTTTGGTTTATTTGGATTCATACAATACAAAAAATACTTAACATATTTTATACAATTTTTGCTTATTAAAATTTCAATTTAGATCAGAAAAAGGTAAAACATAAACTCGCAGCTTGACATCGCACTGCGTTATCAAGAAATTAAACTCCACACCAGTCACAGCAATATTTGGAAAACATTATATCAATGAAGGAATTTTTTTAACAAAACTAGTAAAGGTGTATATAAAGCAAATATATGTAACTAATTTTCCACAAAGCATAAATTATTTCCACAAAGCATAATATTATTAGGTTAATATACAATAAACAAACAATGACTAAAAACAAATATAACGAGTACAAAACATTGAGCGAGCCATGAACCATTTTAAAATTCCACGATCCTAATTCAAAGTCATAAATTGAGCAGCAAAACAAAGTCGGAAACCAGACAGTGCTTTCACTAGTGCTAGCAATCGGAGTTGCAACCATTCTTAAATGTGTACATAAGGTGGGTATATGAAATAGTGTGTATTCGCCCTTGCGCATAATAATTTGGAAAAAAAACGACATCAATTCCCATATTGATGGGTTTTCATTGTGACCATTTAATATTTCGTTCAGTTTTAGATGCCACTATCTTTCTAATTACAGAGATTTAAATAATCCTTTGAAAAAAAATGAAGGAAATATTTAGGTATAGTATACGTAATTATAGAAGTAGAGAAATCAAATAAGCCTTTCCAAAATTTTTCTCAACAAAAGTGTATAATTTACCTCGTAACAAAGTCACTCCATTTCCAATTTACCACGGACAAGAGCGTTAAACAATCTTAATACAATTGATGTCGTGAAATATGAAAGATTACTAAGTGACAAATCCAAGTATCCTTAATGCAGACTTATAGAAATAATTTGGCCGAGATTGGAAAATAAAAATAGGTCATAATTATAAGTTAGAACTGATATCTCTCAATATCAGATTAAAATGCTTCATAGTTTTTGCTAATAATTACTGGTCATTTGTGATTAAGAGAATTAAAACTAAATGGAAAAATATGAGATTTAATAAATTTGTACACAAAAAACCGCTTTATTTTAAAACCGCTTTATTTGATTAATTGTAATGTGGATGATAACAGAACGTAATTTATTTAAAATGTCTCCATTTTGAAGCAAGAATTCAAATCGCACAGCAAACTATTATATTTAGTATAATATTTTTAGTTATTTTAATTATTTAAATATTTATATTCATTAATAATGTAAATTATATGTACTGTTCAGAAAATAAATACCATTTTTAATCGTAGTATGAGCAAAAGTCTACCATGTCTAGGAGAAATTTGGCAGCAATACGCATGAATCATCTTTTGGATTATATAATTGACATCGATGACGTCTACCTCAACAAATAAAAGAATAATAATTTCTAGCTGTTATACACATCTAATCTATTAACCTCGGATGTGGTGACGTCCTTTGATATATAGGCGTTGCCCAAATAATTACTCGTTACGAGGTATAGATCTCTGTTGATGTTGTAATCATAAGTATATACTTCAAAGCTTCAATTTTAATACAAACAAAAGTTATGTATGTGCATATATACCCGTATAAACTGGAGGCACTTTGCAATTAATCTCTTGAGTTGCGAAGAAACGACGCCCGAAACAGATAGAATTGTAAAACATCAAAAACACGGTCTTAAAAATTCAATTAATTAACATAATTATTCAAAATAACTATGAAAAACGTTATACTAAACATACTGAATTATAAAAAGCAATGGATTTAAAAAACAATCTTCTTTTAACAGCTAGAATATGCCTACTTGTAAAATGAATATCAATGTATATTTAATTTTAAACGTTCTTCCTTAATAATAACGTAATAGGATATTTGCTAAAAATTTTTATTTTAGTTTTATTATATTTTATGTTAGACTCAGTTTTATACGCATAATAAGGTTTATTAACCTATTATTTTTATTTTAGCGTAACAAACATAAGATTTGAAACCTAACAAGTTTTCAAGACCACCAAAAATAATTTGAAAGCTAATTTGATGTTTATACTCACTATAATAGTCACAAAATAAATAGTGAAATGAATTTCACAAATACCTAAAAAATTATTTAACAAGTATTAATATGTAGATTATCATTAAAGAACGTGACTCGTGAACAAAGATAATTTCAAAACCTCAAATTCAAAACATGCTTTTATCAGTAGATAACTAAAGGCTTCTCGTACAATATCTTTACTTTCTTGTTATTGACTCTATTTCAATGCACATTTTAATGAATAGGATAAATTCTAAGATTCCCCTTTAAAGACGAATTCGCCCTAGTCAATGTCAAATATTTAGTCACATAGGTTCAGCAACGAACAGTCTCCACAACCAAGAGAGCGTAATAAATAACGATATTTATTACGGATTCATAATGTCTATAAAGATAAATACAATCCGACTATGAACAGAATCTATAAGTGTTAATTAAAATGCGCGTTTAACTATCGTTATCTCGAATAATAAAAACACATTAAAAAAATCACAAGTTACGCATGGTTATAACTATTTAGGATTCACGTACTTATTTACGATTTTGTTATTACGGTTTCGTAATGAAAATATAAACACCATAAATTTATGGTAACACATTGAAAACAAAATTATTAATGTACCATGTGTTAGTAACACATGTAAAATGGAGGGTGGAAGCAATCTTTCTTTTGGATATCATTGGATTGGTCTTATAAAGTTAAATTGAGGTACAATTTGCCATTTTTCTTTTTAAGACCCTTTTACAGGACATTAAGCTCCAAAATTACCTCCCGTACATCGCCACGTACCCTTTGCTGATGTTTTAACCGTATGTTTAAAAAATAAGATCTGAAATAATTTTACATACTAGCATTTCATTAACTACTTAAGAACCAAATTATTTTGTTTAGCTTGTATCAACAAGAAATATAAACTGACCCGAGTAATCAGTTTATCAACGGCAACTATCTTCTTAATTATATAAACTTCATCGTTACGCATTACGAATCTGATGAGAAGTCATGGTACAAGAAGGGAATTTAAATTTTGTTCGTATGCTAAAAAATTTAAATATTATAATTAATATTATATATTAAATTAATATATTATTATAATTAATATTAAATATTATATATTAAATATTATAAAATTTAAATAAAAAAATTTAAAAATAAGAGAAATATTAACAAATTCAATGCAATTTAAATTATTATTTTAAAATTATATCATCATATCATCATTTTTTTTTTCAAATATAAAACTAAAATGGTAGAATGAGATTTATTTTTTTTTCAGACCGCGCTGTTTTATCTCATACTCTGAGTACTCTTTGTTACACGACCATTCCACCAAACGAAAAAAAGGATCAAAGCAAAAATAAACAAAGTAAGTAAACCACCATCGCGTCTGCTACATAATTTCGGAGCGAAACTAGGTACTTAATTTTAAGGGAAGATTCCTGTCAAATAAATATGTTTGCATAGTTTATATACTGACTGTTTCATTGTTTTTTTTTTTAAGACAAAAAAGCTTATTGATAAACTAAGAAGTTTTATTAATAATTATCTCATCGTGATGCTTTAATAATATGAAGGTTATAATAAAAAAATTGTTCTCAAAAAATTAAACTGTATTTTCTTAAGTTTATTGGGATAATTTATAGAGGAGCTTTATTTATTGTTTATCGCTATTAGCGGAATGTAAAACGAAACGTTAATTATTTCTTTGAACCGTAACTCAGGACGAGAACTTACGTAAAAACGAACATATGTAGCTGGTGTATTCGTAAAACGAAGTCCCTTATAGGAATCGATCGAAACGTCCACAATAAATCGACCTTATTAACGAATCTAAACTGTGAACGGAGACGCAGGCACAATCGTGTTTTTTTTCCTAATCGCGAGTACTTTAATTTTCTTTGAATTCATCATACGAGGTTCGTTTTCAATTATTCTTGTCATATTCCAAAGTAAATAAGATGAAAATTAAACATATTTACGATATAACGAATTTTCATACAACTGTACATTGACCCCTTTTATAATTTCTTCCATCTTATTTTTACTGCATTACATTTTTTCTTGTTTTGTGAAAATACACCTAATAAAATACGTTTATATCATATTTCCAATATTCATGCTTTTTGTTACCCAATGAATTTTGGCAAAATATTTATAAAGGAACTTAATTTTAATGCATTTAGTTTCTTTTATTTTCAAATACAATTCTATTATTATTCTCAAATACAAATCTAACCTATCCACAACAACTCTACGTTTCTTCAATTCATTAAATAATTCATCTTTACCAAGTCATTTATTACGTCAGCTTCATTAATTCCTTAGTAATAAACTTTCTAGGAAGATAATTTTGTAAAACATAATAAAACAATATTTTAAACTTTACATATAATTTTATTTTGTATTCAACTCTATACGTTTATTAATCTATCTTCTGAAATACACGTACTGATAATTCTGCTTTATAATATTTCTGATAAATTTTTTCTCCATGTTGTTTAAATTTTTATGATTAACATCGTGACGACAAAATATTGTTTTAGGCTGAATGAAATGTAAACTCTCATTTTATTTTCTATCCATTTTATAACCGGAGTAATAATTTTAATAAATTTGTTTTAAGGCAAAATATCATTACAAATAATATATTATAATATATTATAATACATCCATAAAACAATTTAGTGTATATATTTATGTCGATATGGGCCCATTGCAATAAGAAGGAGCTTTAGCATATAAAAGAATTTATATGAAATTTGGCACGAAAATTGCTTACAATTCAAGTAAATTCATAAAACCTACAAATTATTCTTCTAATGCTTAATTAATTCATACCAATATTTCCTTTTAGTTTAAACAACACAAATATGCAAACTGATATTATTGCAAAGTTAAGTTAGTAAGTATAAGTTGTTTAAAAATTATACGCTAGATGGCGGTATTAATTGTATATTTAATAAATGGTTTTGATTTAAAAATGCCTCTATATTTACATATCAGACACTGGCAGTGTTTTTGAATCAACAAAAATTTTAATTTTATCCGTACTTAGTCGTTAGTTATGGCTATTTTAATTACAAGTAATTCAGTGAGTTAATACAATACTTACGAGAATTTACACAAATATTAAAAAATAATTAAAATATTGCACTAACACATCAATCAGATTATCCGATACTTTGCTGATGCTTTTTATTCAAGCCTGTGGCCATTTTAGCGACTTGATCCCAATCCAAAACAATACCAAATATTACTATGTGCTATAGCAAAATGCCATAAAAGTTTGATGGGTCATATTTATTTTTCACTCCAAAAGACGAAGGCAGCAACGAAGTTGGTTCAAAGCTTTTGTCTGATTCAACTCTTCGTTTCACGTTCACCCAATGGGGCTATGCATAAAACAAAAGGTTCGTCAATACACGGGGTGCGATGGTGGAAACCACGGGAGTGTATGAATAATAAGTTAAATCCTTTTTCGTAAGACATAGCTGTTAGATCGTTTATAAATTTAGTAGCCTGTGTTGGAAAAGTATATTTGCATGGTGGTTCCTTGCATATAAGCGAAAAGAAAGAAATATATCTCTTACGAAATAATTTGTGGCGATTGTATGTTTTTAAAAGCAAATTACCTAAAAAAGTACGATGTAAATTTAAAAAACGTACGAGTGTTAATCAAACCCAATTGCATTTTCGGGATTAAATAATTTCTACGATTAATACTTATCATAAATTTTTTATAAGTTTTCTTTTATTTATGTTATTTCGAGCACAAATCCGCTACAAAAAAATTGCCCATTATTTTTAATGCTATTTAGTGTAACATGGCATGTATCAAATGAAAGTCGAATAAAATTGATTTCAAACTTTCTTTTATATAATTTTACCCATGTTACATAAAGTGTGTATTATTTTTACTAAACGCGGTTTAAATACGATATGACTTAAATTGAAAGAAATTAATTATAATTCATATATATTTTCTTACAATAAAAGTATTTCCTTTTGCAATTTTAGTGCAATTTCACTAATTAAAAAACTTAACAAATAATGTTTTATTTAATATGTATTTGTCTGTTTTACAGAGAAATATGACTTGACTAATTAAGGCATATCAAGAAGTAAGTATATCAAGTTATGATTAAGTAGCTTATGCCAACGCAATTGAACTCCGACTGTAACTGCAATTATAAGAGAAAATAAGAAAAGACATAGATGGAGGTTGCGTTTTATGTTTAAAATGGTTATATGAGATTTTTGCACTAAGGTAATGAACATTATATACGAAAGGCTACCTGTACATTTATACATATTTTTCTCTTTAGTTAAATATTATTAAATTAACATATCTAAAGACTTATTTGTTTATCAACACGTTTTTCTTAGGCCGATTTGTATGTAACTAATTATGTAATGGAATTTGTGAAACTAAATTACATGCACTTCTAATAGTTATATCATCATGAAACTGGACAGTTGTTTGTAGTTTTGACGGGAAAACTATAATTTTATACAATTAAAAAAAATTATTTTTAGTCTCTGACCAAAAAAAGACAAATAAAACAACGAAATTATTAATTAAATTGTTACCCAGTTTCAGAAATCTGATTTATTTAAAATTTTGCACACGTATCAGGAACTCATCATAATATAAAAAAAATTATAAAAAATATAAAAAGTAATGTAAATAAAAAGTGATATTTCAATTAAATTTTCACCCACTTCCGGACATTGGAATTATTTAAAATTGTGTAAATATATCAAGAATAGATGACAATATAATAATGTCATGAACTTTAAAAAAGTTACAATCTTAAAAAATAAAAGGCTAAAAAAATACAAAATACTGCACTAAAAAGCAACAAATTATTATCTTACCTGTTTTCTCTCTCTGCTTAGTAATGAGACTTTAGTGTTACCCATAAGTAATAGTGTTTGTTATTAAATTTAATATTTTAGTGTAAAGCGTGCTACTGTTTCGATGACTTCTTATTTTAAAAAGGTGGTACGAAACTCTTATGATGGTGAAACTTCGTCATCCATCTACCTTTATGCTGCCCCTTTTACAGTAATAATATTCAATATAATTGAATGCATTACAGTAATTTAAAATTTGTAAGAGGAAAAAATACAAAAAGTGACGACAAAAAATAGTTTATATTTATATTAAATACTTTTTTACTCCGGAGATATAAAACGTGTATCATGAAAACTCTATTGACAAAACTAATTTTATTTGAGAAAATAATGTATAAAATAATTTTCATTTTACTCTAAAATTCCTAAATGGATATACAAATATACAATTCAAAATTATATTAAAAATTACCACATCCCTGAACTAGAGCTAACCGCTTCATAATTCTTATTTAGAGGGATATTGTAAACTTTAAATTAAATGATATGCTCATATTTGAACGTCCTATAAGAAGTAAAATAAAATAATTGAGCGAAATCATGTTAATGGAAAGAAATATGATTACTTAGAAACGATATTTATTGAGACTTTTTCCCTTGTCGAGGGAAAACTATTTTCATTCTTAAATTTTTGCAGAAAAATTATCACGGAAATTTGAATAGATTTTATTCGATCGTATGTCTAAAAGTGTTCTTTGAATATATTTTTGGATTTATCAATCCTCGAAATTTCGCGAAATCTATTCCGAAAACCTGAATTAAAGTTGTGCTTGTGGAAATTCTTTATTCATTAAACAGTGATTCAAATTTAGAGAAATAATTAATTCTTTACTCGTAAACTAAAATTATATTAATTTTTTTATGTATTGATTTTAAATGAAAACAGTACGAATGCCATGCGATCAAGCTAAATGTAAAAGCTAATATTCTCAGACGTTCAATAAATAACTTGCACTATATTAACTTTATAGGCAATAATTATTACCCAATTGGAAAACTCTAAGCTTAGATAAAAGTTGTTCCGGTTTATTTGATCGCTTTTGCTTTTTGTGGAAAATATTCAGACACCTTTGTTTATATCACTCGGAAACTTTTTAAAACATATTTCTGTCGAATTTTTTTAAGAAACTAATTATTTTGATCGAAAGCAAAGTAATACTGATTTAATTAATACTGTGAACATATCCCAAAAAATGAAGGTAAATAATCACTTACCATTAAAAGAGACAACTAGAACAGACAACAGAAACTAAATATAGCATAATGAAAAAATAAAGTATTACGAATTTCAACACAGAAAATGGTGACTTTATTTAATAAACATTTATTTACAATTAATACAAAAATAATAAAGCACAGGTTATGTATGCTGTAGTAAACAACAGCGTCGAACTGAGTGAGGAGGGGGTCGCGTAGTCGGTTGCGCATGGCGACACGTCGCCATACCGTACACTTTACTACATATAGACTATATATATACCTTAGTATAGCGTGGTGACCCGTCGCCACGGCAAGCGTCGCCACGTCCACGATCCGGTTTATACCTGCGCCTATAGATGTTTCACATCAAAAATGAACAAAGGAAAGATAGAAAAAAAAATCTTTAGACGAATTTTTGCTCTCATTTTGGATGTCAGAATCAAATTTATTCCAGTATTTAGGCAAATATAACGAATTGTTCAGCCTACGAGAATGTTTTAACTAATTACAGGTGGAGACTATAAATATATTATGCCGACCAGGTAAAATTGTAACCTTTACCCAAATACATGGTTATACCCAATGATGTTATATTAAATATACTCTTTTACCCTCATAAACGAAAAACATGATTCCAGCTAGTAGAAACACAAATGCTTTGAAATATTAAACAGCCGTTGAAATATTAAATAACACTGACAAAACATTGGAACGTCAATTCAAAAATAATGTTTATAAAGAGATAAATACGAACTATGAAAGATAACAGCGGATTTCATTTTAATCCAAATTGAAACTACATGTTTAGGCTCATCTCACTTGCGAACACAATGCAAATGTGTTAGTAACAGTTATATATCAATATCTCACTGTTATTTTCTGACCTTTGCCTTCTGGATGATTTGAAATAAATAAAAAATAAATAACTGAAAAAAAAATATAAAATATTAGTTGCACGTGCTTTAGAATGAAATGTATCCGTGTAATTAATCATGTATTTTGATAATCCACGGGAAGATATTTGCTTGCTTGTATACCTTTGATTCCCGAGTACCTGTTATTAGCGTTAATTCTGAAAACTCTGCCGGAATTAATACTAATAACAGGTAAGTAAACGTATAATAGATTTTTTCATATTTTGAGAACAACTTTTGGAGCGCTAATTACATGTCTATATAATATAATATCATGCCATAATTTGACAATACTCACGATTGCCCAGACGCCAGCGTGTCGTGCATTGTACTTTTTTCTTTAAGTATTTACCATGATGACGAAATGTTCCCATTTTTTGCAGTCACATTGTCTCTAGCATATACTATAATTTTTTTTAGTACTAACATTTTTCTCCCAAATTGATCCTTAATCCCATTACAAGTTAAACTCGACATTTCATAAGAAAAAACGGACCAGATATCAGTAGTAAACAATATTTTATCAAATGCCTTTATTCATTCGAGAATTTTTTCTTTTATTTTGCTACTCATAGATAAATGAAATAAAATTCTACCTGGTTTTTAAATTATAGGTCGGATATAGACACTTTATAAGCCTAATAAATCAAAGCCACAAAACTGAACGACAATTCTTCAATTGAAATAATATGGCTCTTCATATAATACACCGCCAAAAACTTGGCATTGTAGTTTTTCCACCCTTTTTTGTTTCGGTATAATCCAGAAAATGCATATTTTTTAGATCAGGGGTGTATCACAATTGTCATATGCTGGTATGGAAATGGGAGCAAAACATTTATTCATGAAGTATTCCGTTTTTTGTTTTTGCATTTTTCTAATTCCCTTTTTTCATCTTTATACGTGGATTCCATTCCGATCAGCGGTAGTATTTCTTCTTTTCCGTGAGTATTCAATATTACGTAATTTGCACCTAGCGTGCTCAGTATCAGCACCAGTTAGTGTAAAATAAGTCCAAATTTCAGTGGTCTTCAATTTATTCATCTTCCAAGTTCAAGAAATGCATTCTGACATCAAGTCTCATGTTGATAAGTGAAAATGCAAAAAAAAACATATTAAACTGCAAGAACGGTAATAAGTATACATCATAGTGTTAGGCTAATGTAATTTATGTTCAGACTATGTTCGTTTTCCATCCATTTATGTCTCTCAACGGAGCAATCTTACACGAATATATGTGAGTACATAACTTGAAACGCTGCCTAGGAATAAATTGGTCCGATTTATTTAAAACTTCTTAAGAGGACATTTTGAAAATTACACTATATGTACTTTATATTCATTAATAAGGTAACAAAAATTAAGCAGTAAGGCCTCGAAAGTTTTCTTTCAGCCCTTATTTTATCTCTAAATGCTAATTTTAAAGTTATTGCATAAGCTGAATGGAAATATTATCGTAAAAATATATAGCCTAATCCTAATTCCTATTATATTACTTATATCGAAGTGTGAAATAATTTTGATTCATAATTTATGGGTTTATAATTTCCTACTTGATCATATAGTGTTGTCTGAGAGGAAAATTCTGTAAGATTGATTTTAACATGTACTTACTCAAACCGTGAGTTCTGAATTCACAAATCTTAGCCTGATTATCGATGGAAAGCGTAAAAAAATTATCTTTCCATTTAACTTGATAACGATGTTACTGCAGATCGCTAACCGATTCTGAAAAAAATTGAAATAGAGATAGATTACAGCCTGGATTGACACACAGAACACTATAGTTTTATGTGTTTTAATGATAATCTATTAAATATTATGTTAGATAAAATTTGGTCTGAACATCGTTAACAAAATTAAACTTCCTTTTCCTTAAGTAGCTTTAAACAAATTTAAAAGTTAACAAATATTATTTCATTGTGCAAATAAATATTCCAAAATTGAAAATTAAATTGATAGATGAAAAAAATAACGAAAAACCTTCTAACACTCAAGGATGCGTCGTGAATATTTCCACATATTTGTGTTGACGTGCATCGTACAGAGGCGTGAGAAAAAATCGAGTCAATTTAAATTATATTTTGGATTTTCGTATTGAAAAAACAAACCTTCATAATTTTATCAGTCCATCCGTCCATGTCTCCTTTTATCACAACCTTAAGATTTCTTCCGTTTTAGACCCATGTGCAAAAATTTTGCATGTCATCTACATGCTTTAAACAGAGAAAATGAAAATGTGGCAAAAAATTAAACACATTAATATAACTCTCCATACTTAAAGAAAGGGGCTGAATTTTTCCTGGGCACTCAATCAAATAGTGAAATTACATACATCAACATGAAGTATATTAATATTTTCCAATACTTTAATAGGAATTAGATCCTAAGCACTATTCAATATTTTAATTTATATATATATAAATACATATATATATATATATATATATATATATATATATATATATATATATATATATTTATATATATATATATATATACATATATATATATATATATGTATGTATATATATGTATGACAGGTTTATTTTAAGTTTATTTAGTAGATTATAATTTCATAAAATTAATCTAACTTTAGATATGAAAATAATTTGCACATATTACAATTAGGTTTATTAAAGAGTTCCCGTGTTATGTTTTTGCTTGCATTGATTGCCTAAATATACAAGTTAACATATTTTGCAAAAGAATTAAATTTTAACTAGACGAAGCTTAAAGTTGAATGAAACAATTAAATTATTAATTGTTTGGAGCCAATATTTGGACACAGTTGTTTATTTGGATAAATATAAATTATTTTCATGTTTAATGTTAAGAACGACAAGCATTAATTATTTATGTAGATATACTTTGTGGACGATATTATTTGGAATTTGAATGAATTAGCCACAAAGTAAATGGGTATTAGTGGTGTAAAAAATTTTGATTTTAATGTTACATTTAAAAATATATTATATTTTAATATTACATTTAAAAATATCTAAAAGTTCTATATAATCACCGTTATATCAAAATTTCAAAAAAATATTCATCTTTAGTTTAAGACAAACTTGTTATTTTGAGTTTTTTAATAGATGCCAATACAAATCATTTCTGCAAGATTTTAGACCGAAATAGCTTAAATTTTGGCTAACAAAGTTAATAATAACACAATTAAATGAAACAACGTGATCTAGTATTATTTCTACTTTCTTTAAGTTGAAGATGTTGTAATACCTTCGTTGTATTACAACATCTTAAGATGGGATATTAGCAAAGAATAACTCTTAGGAACATCCAACAGCAGTTATATATTTCAAACACAATAGCGGAAGCCGGGTCTGTGTGGGTTTTCCCACTGCTTGTATTTAGTGGGTTTATTGTTGGGAAGCGGTGTAGGTTTTATTATATTTCCGAGAGTTATACGATCTACCAGTATTTTAGTGAGGATAAGTTTAATTGTTGTTATTCTATGAGGTTGGACAATGCAAATGTTCCGTTGTATGTAATAAAATAACTGGAAGTTATTCTCAATAATATATTTAAACAAAAGCAAGGATATCTGAAAATTAGAACAAGGTTATACCACTAATTCTACATATCTCCAGTTTTATTTATTCCTATGTTTATTTCTTTATTTATTCATATGTTTATTTATTTATTTTAATTTTCATATACTTATATTTATATGTGTATGTGTATTAACTTTGTGATTCTAAATAAGGCACTAAAACATGAATCGCAAAGCATGTATTTATATTTCAGAACGATGTTTCCACTTTGTCTCCTTTCCTACTTTTCCTAATTATTAAGTTTAATTTTCCAAGGTGAAGATTTCGGCAAAGTGTCAAGTTTGATTGAAGCATAATTGGAAATAAGTTGCTTTATTTGCTAAGTGAATGTTTGAAATTAATGAGTTTCAAAATTTGTTTCAAAGAATCAATGTTCCTTGTCGTGGCAGTAACAAGTGATTTAAATATTATATCTGGAACTTATAATAATGTCGCAATCGCATTTGAAAATATGTAATTAAAATGATTTCAATTTAAATGATAAATTTCTCTTTAATAATAATCATTAAGTGAAATATAAGACTTTTAGGGTATTTGGAAAATGCATGGTTTGATTGAGTCCTTTTACAATGTTAAACTAAAGCTATTTAATTAAATCACAAGATAAATATAAATATACGTTTTGAAAATTATTTCATTATATTACAAACTCGTGGAAATTTAAAGTTTCGCAAAATGGACTTGTTTTCTAAGGAATCGCAAATAGATTGCAAAAGGCTATCTTCCTTGGTCTGAGTGCGCTAAAACGGCAAAATTCCGTTCGGTATTGTTACATTGGTACTGTGTTAGTAAGTAAATATTGTTATATCACTTTTTACTTCTATATAATTCAAAGGAAATCAAAAAGAAATGCTGTGAAAAAAATAAAAAATAAATGTTATTTGCATCTGCTTATGGATGAGATGTTATTCTTTGGCATCTTCTGGCTGTAGTCATTTAATTATAATACTGTCTTAATGCAGGAAAGCATTTTGGTGAATATTTTTATATATATATAAGGTAGTGATGACTCACAACTGTGAGTAAATTTCATTACAATGTTAGGTAAGAAAATTTAATATGAGTATACTATTTTTCCAGGATCACTTTTATATAATTTGTGTGTATGCGTTTGTATATATATATATATATATATATATATATATATATACACATGTTTATTTATTTATTATTATTATTAACTTTTATGTATAATACATATGGCGGACTTATTGCTACATGAGCAATGTCTTCCAGTCAACCATAACAATTTATATTGAAATTTAGTTGGTAGACTGTAAGAGATTTTACAATGAAAATTCTTAATAGCACATTAGACAAAAAAAATACAAAAGTAAATTAAAAAAGAAAACAAAATATTGACATGATTTGGGATGGGAAAGACAGGAAAGGGCGAGGACACAAAGGAAAAGTTTTCAGGAGATGCAGGACTTTTTCACTCGATTTTGAAAATATTTATAGACGTGATTTTCCTGACGTCAGGATCCAGGTGATTCCAAATTTTTGCTGCTTGGACAATGAAGGATTTTTCGAACTTTCAGATCGCAGCCCAAGGCCGTGAGCAGACAAATCTTTAAATTTGCCACTAAGATAATTTGGGCTATGAGAATTTTTTAATATTTTAAAAAAAGTGTAAGTATGTGAAGATCTTCAGCCATTTGAGAAGTGACCTGTATTCAGAAATTTGATCATATTTTCTGGGGCCGAAGATATACCGAATGCATAAATTTTGAAGACGGAACGTCTTCAACTTGCACAAATATTCTTCATTAAGATCAGGATAGCACACGTCTCCATAATCGATTAATGGTAATAAAAGTGTTTGACAAAGGTAGATTTTCGTTTTAGTCAGTAGAAAATTTTGAATACGTTTCAAAGAGTGTATCCTGTTGAAAACACAACGACTAACATCATTTACTTGAGGCCGCCAATTAAAATTTTGATCGATCAGTAGGCCCAGGTTTTTAACAGTTGACGTGTATAGTATTATTGTACTATTTGGCACTAATTTCGGTAAACTAAGTAGGTTTACTTTAGACGTCAGTCTTTGACTACCGATGATGATAACTTGTAACTTACTTAGGTTAACCAAAAGACCCATTTCATGAGCCCACTGACCAATTGAAGCGAGATCTCGATTAAGGATGTTGATGGTTTTTGATAAGAAATGGAGGTTCGAGCGCGCATAGATTTGTAGGTCATCAGCGTCGAGATGATAATTGCTAGAAATATGTTTAACAACATCATCAATAAACACTGAGAATGGGAGAGGAGATAGAACTCCACCTTGAGGTAAACCACCTGTAAGATCAGTCCACTGAGAATACGTATCTGACAACTTAACACATTGTCTGCGTCCATGAAGATATGAACTAAACCACTCAAGTGAATGTTGGGATATATTAAGATATTTCAAGCGGGCAAGAAGTATATCGAAGTCAACAGATTTGAACGCACTGCTGAAATCAAGAAGCACAAGGACAGTGACTTGTGTATTATCCATAGCCAAGCGTATATCATCAGTAACCTTAACTAGGGCAGTTGAGGTACTGTGGCCAGCTTTAAAGCCAGATTGAAGTGGATTTAGAGACTTATGGGCATTGAAGAAAGTAACAAGTTGACCATGAACAATACGTTCAAAGACTTTAGAAAATCCTTGGGTTGCGTAGGTAATAAAATTTTAAGTACGGACACAATATAGGCTTTTTTCCATTCCAAAGGGAAGACAGCAGTTTTCAAAGAGGTATAAATATCAGCGATGACCGGAGCTACGATGTCTATTATTGGTTTAAGAGCACTAATATTTAAGCCATCAAATCCCATGGATTTAGATTTTATCACAAGAAGATTAGATTTAACTTCGGACTCACAGGTATCCCTTAGCTTAAATTTATGTTCATTACAAACGGATGAAGACGAGATACCGTTCATAGTTTCAGACTTAACAGCTGGTTCAAGCACCGTGGGTGGCGTAGAAAAATGTGAATTTAACTGGTCGATATCCAATCGCCAGCTCTCCGAAGTGGTAGAAGATTTTCCAATGCCTAGAGTACCCAAAAACTTCAAAATATATAGTATAATCACGTATTGATGCAGAAATACAGTGAAATACATGTTTTTTGGCATTTCGACACATTTGAGAAGATTTATTTCTAAGCACTCTAAAACTCTTCCAGTGATTTGGGCTGGGATCAGTATTATACTTAGTTTTAACGTGATCACGTTTGGCCATCATTTTTCTAACAGAATCGTTTAGCTAAGGTGCAGCTCTCCGCTTAATTTTGACGAGTTTTAGGGGATCATGTTTATCGAGCAGTTTAGTGATACAACTATTGAAAACAGTAAGTTTTTCATCAACAGAGTGATTCATCGCAATTGTATCCCAGTTAATGGATCTGGCATCCTCAAGAAAAGATGGTAGGTCAATACGACTAAATTCAAGGAAGAATATGCTCTTTGAAGAGGCTTTAGGGCTACTTAATTTATAGGAAATATGGAGGAGATCATGATGGGATAGACCGAGTGCTGGAAGTACATATATATATATATATATATATATATATATATATATATATATATATATATATATATATACATATCACTGCAAAATATGCAGAAATATCAATAGCGCATTTCAGCAATAGGAAAGTTCAGTCCTCTTTGAGTTTTCTCATATTGATTCTAGCGTTTCATAAATCGAAATCATATATGATGCTTGTCCATGCTTATTCGCTATATTTCGATAATTATATATATATATATATATATATATATATATATATATAATATATGGGTATAACCCTTTTGACTTTTTCAATTATTTTTCATAATTGAAAAAGTCAAAAGGTTATACCAGATATGATCCCATTATAAATATATCCGTGAAAGAGCCTCTAAATTATAATAATTAAGCCCAGGGGTTGTAATTTTTTGGCCCCAAAAATTTACGAGTTTCAAAATATAGTCATGTTCAGAGAGTGGTAAACTGCGGCCGTAGAGTGTTAGTGGAAGCTCAAATATGGCAAACTTTATTCTATATTTAATATAAATATAATGCCTGAAGTAGCAGGTTTGAATAAAATGGTGAAAAACTTGACAATTTATTCTAGTTCACTCGAATAAAATATAATGAAATGTAATGTGATGTGCATTGTAAAAAAATTATGTTATTTATATAGCTTCAGTTTACATTATGATATATAAAAAGTAAACAAATTAACACGTTGCATTTAAGAATTATTAAAGTAAAATTAATATAATGAAGTTACTTGATGACCCATAATTTTTAATTTCTGTGACAAGCACGAAGTAAATTTTTACAGTAAAAATAAATAATATTAAAGTGTTTAGATCACGCGGAGTCGGATAAAAGCTGGTATAACAAATAGATGAAGATAGTGAATTATTTAATTTTCTAATTTTAATTAATAACCGCTGGACATGTACATACATATCTCCTACTCTGCTTGATAAACACGCTTATCGCTGGTAACAATCAAAATGACAGATTTAAAAAGTATAAGGTAATAGTAACGACTATATTTTATGAATTATTTTTTTAATAGTGATACCGGTATAGGTTTTTAAATATATCTATATATAGATTTACACCAGATTACTTAGATATATCTATATATAGTCTGTTGTAACAAAAATGTACGATTCTTTCTTCTGACAAACTAATATGCAGGCAACAGGTCTCTTCGTGGGGTTTTACGATCATTTTTATGCACCCTAATGCAACAGCTAAGAGTGCCCCGTTCGGACGCAATCTTTCCATCTGTTAGGCCTCTAAGGTATAGAACCTTCTAGTTCATCAATGGAATAAGTTAGAGAATTAAATTTTAACTTTGTCATGATAACCTTTAACCTAAAACTGAAAATCGTATTTAAAATCATGCGCAATTTTATAATGCGGTTGCCAATATACATAGAACAGAAAAATTAATATTTTTCTTCTTCCGTGATATATGGAGTATTATTGAAAAGATCTCTTTTTGTAGAGTGCTAACGTATTTTTCATTTTTTCTTCACCGAGAGCTGACGCCAGAATTAGTGAGGTCTGTTATAATAACCTAGTAATCTAGTCACTTAATATTCTTAACTTATACTCATAATATTCTGTATTTAAACAAAAAATATTCATATTACGTCCAAGTAAAATAATTTTTAAAAAATGAATGATACAAATATTACTAACACTATCAAATATGATATTTGACACAAGTTTTGTTAAAAGTTTTTGTCATATGTTTTTTCACAAGTTATATAGCTGGTAATAAAAACGTGTCTATTATTCATATAAATGTTTTTGTGCATCAACCATAAAGTGTAACTAAAACATATCTGTTATCCATATAGGCAATTCTGTATATCAAACTGAATCGAAAATGTATGTTCTAAAATTTAGCGAATTTGTAGTGTTAGAAAATGTTAAGTTATAACTAGTCTTCTTTTTTTAGAATAATGGAACATTAGTTGTTAATTCGGTGTTATAATTTAAGGGTATTTCGATTAGAAAGTATTTAAACACTAGTACCAATAAAAACGTATGTGTTGACCAATGAAAGGTTGTTTAAGAATATAGGAATTTATAAAGGAATCAGATATGGCGAAATAAAGCAAGTGTAACTAAGTTGGTTTTCTTACTAATTAAAAAAAGATTATATAATACCGGTGACCTACCTGCCAACTGTCACAGCTTTTAGGGTTCCGTTCCGCAAAAGAAAAAATAAAACCCTTATGAAATAATTCAGTTTGTGTTCTTTTCTGATTAACACAGGAACGTGAATAATTTTGGCACAGCAATAAAACATACTAAAACATGCATATCTCAATTACTAAAACTCGAAAATATTTGTTTGGAGCTTTTAGAGAAACTCATCATGTACATAATTTTTTTTTAAATTTCCGTGTATAGGTGGGATATCATTTGAAATTGATATAAGGGTTTAAAAAAATAATATTGTCTTAATTTTTGGTATTGTGTCTTCATTTGTCCTTATAGAGAAATGTTTACATAAATTATATTCGTAACCCGTTATTTCCAATACTCTAAAATTATGAAAAAAATATGGATATTTAGAAGCCCATGCCATAGTTGTAAATAAACTCTAACGGTGACTCTAGGTATCATAATTTTTTAAATATGCGTGATGTTACTATACCCACGAAGGCTATTTTTCTATGTTCACAGCCAATTATCTCAAAGACTGTGGGATGTGGGAACTTAAAATTTGGCCTAATAATAAGTATTATGAAACTACGTATTTTTTTGCACTACCTTTTTAAAAATATTCATGTATGAAGTAAAGAGGAGAGGATAAACAACGTTCATAAATAATTTTTTTTTTGATTCTATGTATAATGTGCGATATTATTTCAAAGAAGGACATGGAATATGAAAAAATATGATTTCATAATTTAAATTACATATTTAGCAAAATATGCCAATATACAGAACCCCCTCAACCCTTATTTTTGCAACTACTTAACCAAAAATAATGAAGAAAGCAGCGTTATTAAAATCTAACTAGTAAGTTACAGGGACACTAAAGCGGTTATACTAGATTTTACAATTTTAAAACATGCTTTACGCCTAGGAAAATGTAATAGTTTAATACCTTTATATATATATAAGTGCCTAAATGTGTACGAAATCATCTTAGTGCAAGTGTTTTACGTATTTTTTAGTTCAAACCCCTTCAAAAACTGTGAAATATAATAGTCGTTTTTCAGCCAGGTTTTATTCAATTGCTTAGATATATCGGAGAAGAACAATCTTGTGGTCTCTCCACCTATGCACGCCTCCCACAACTTTGCTTGAGATTGAGGCAACATCTATATGACTCATCCCCATGGGTCTCAAAAATATTTCAGGCATATCAAAAATAATACATAGAAGGAGACTTTTCGAGTGGATAAACTCCTCCAGAATTTCTCCGCACAGATTTAGACGCCTCGAGTACCATAGACAAGACTTCACTTTAGCGTCTGCCAAATTATCACGGGACTCCAACCGACCGAGCGGAGAACAATATTAAGGTGGTCACAAAAAAATTCGGTAGGCATAGAATACTGAAAATAAGTACTAATAAGAATAAACTGTAATAAGCTATGGGAGGTATGGGTAACTATGCAATGTTCATTAGACAAATTTTCCCGAAACGGTATATTCAACCCTTGTGGTTCCAAGACGATCGCGTCTTAGAGTTCGAGCCCCCTTTCCAGAACAATGAGGGACTTCAATCCAAAGCTATACCCTCCGGGGGTGTAATGTTCCTACGCACATGCTATTCAAAATGTAGAGGCACTAAGCCTTCAAAAACTTGGTCGTGACTGCCAAGAACCTTCCAGCGTTTAGTTGAATAACCCCAGATTACATTGGTGTGTATACCGTTTTCCTCACCGCCCTCTCCAAAGAGGCTCTAAAAGCGGGACAGGGACCCATACTAATGCGATGTTCAGCAGGCTTCTTGAATCTCGTACAGGTAATACAGATATGAGCTCTCGGACAGTTCTTCATGTCCCTTCTGCACACCTTCATATCCGGACCGCACACAGTATTTGCACCATACTTCGTCTTTACAGTGGCGAACCATATAGTCATATAGGTGGCGCCGAAAGCAGCGTGTCACCTACACGAAGTCAATAACACAGCACGATGTCCAGTAAAATAATGCGTTACCCGCCCTCGCCAATCTCTCTCTTTCTCTCAACGCAAGATCACAGAGAATTATTGCAAATACGCTGTTAAGTCGTACAATAAAAGAATATTATATCTAGTATGTTTACAGGTGTGTCACAAATTGTTAAGTTATTATTACTATTCATTTAATAGTCTAAGTTGAAACTAGTTTCACTGCTATTTATTGAAAATTAACTCCGCTATTTTCAACAAATTTCAACATCGTATGCCGTTAAATTGGTAAAATCACGGCGTACGTTTTAATAATTATCTAAGTACATGTATATTTTAATCTTGTTGGCTTGAATTAGAAAATATATTTTAAATATTTTTTCTATCTATTTGTTTTTCCTTATATAGTTACTATCTTTATGAACCATTTTTACCATTTAATTGAAGGGAAAATTTAAAGAACATTATCAAAAGTATTCCAATTAACTTCAACTATGATACCTCTTCAATCTCATGAAGATCAGAAATTCTAAATTTATTTCCAATTGGATAGCGTATTCACAATGTGTATCAATGAAGACAAAATAATATTTAAGACCATATTAAAAAAAATTCGGAACGAATATTGTTTATCAAATAGTTGGCAGATATTCATAGTGGAGTTGTTACATATGCAAAGTTACTCAACATTTTTTAAATTTTAAATCATTTAGCAATACGGGACCTAAAATGTTCATTGCGTATAAATTTTTGACAAACTAAATTTTTGCATATCATAGGAATGATGCAATGAAGTTAAAGATATTAGAGTTATATATCGAATTCGTCGAACAAGATAAAACAAAATGGACTGTATACAAAATCAGTACCTAACATACGATTCTAGAGCTCCATCCCGTGTGCA
Organism: Druceiella hillmani; assembly: GCA_039881145.1. NCBI lineage: Eukaryota > Metazoa > Arthropoda > Insecta > Lepidoptera > Hepialidae > Druceiella > Druceiella hillmani. The sequence continues at coordinate 26,815,636 of JAYKKI010000015.1, forward strand.
ACTCAATGAAAGTAAGATTTACATTTTGTAATGCAGCAGAAATGACCTACACGAAGAGTGGATAAAATTGCCAGTTATTATTACAATTCCGATTATAATAGTGTAAATAATAATATAATAACTAAATGAGCAGTTAATAAAGAAAACAATTTTGTGGTCCGAATTTGCACAAGATTTTGATACTAGTCTCATTGATTTTCGTTAACGTGTCCATGCATACCTTTTTTTCTTTTAATAAATATTAGATATATTGAATTAAAAATTAAATTCAGAAAATTACTATAATACAGTTTTTACAGTTTTTCGGAAGATGTAATGAAAAGAGCTACCTCACATATATGTATATATATATACATATATACATAACTGCAATAGGCTAAGTAAGCGGAAAATATCAAATAATATATTTATTTCTCTATCTTTACTATTAACTGCTGCGACCGCTTGATTAAATATTATGCAGTTATTAATAGACAGTTACGTAATATAAGTATTTAAAAAGTATTTATATGTAGCTTACATAGTTAAAACACATTACACTTAACATACCAAATTTTACAATACAAAATAGAAAGCCAAGGATAACTGTAAATTTGAACACCAAATACGATAAACAAAATTTTACTCTTGAGCACGTGTTTTACGTCACAATTCTTATTTGAATTCAGGCATGAAACAAAAACGTTATAATTAAGTGTAGCCTATCCAAATCTCTGGTTTACAGCCTTAATGCCCTTAAATCACCCGAGGTTTTCCCCAAGAACTAGTTTCAAAGCAGCGACGTGAGACATCTCTTTATTCATCTTTTGATGGATATAAGATTATAGGACGATGGTACCGTCCCCCTGAAATGAGGCTTTTCCGGAACATGTTTTTTGGCAATAAATTAATTGAAACGATCGTAAAGTTTGGTTACACCGTATCCCGTATACGATGTTACCAAACTTTAATTCGTGAAATTTATGCAGTCTGTTTGCCGTCGCCTCCAAAACCCTGACAGGAGTTAAGTATCCGATCGAAGACTCGCTAAAGAAAAAGTACGGACATAAATGTCAATTAACTGTCGAGAATATTATCATTAAATTGAGTTATTTTTCGTCTTTTGGACCTAGGTACTATACAATAATTGTGGAACGGGAATTGACTTTAATTACCAATTTCTAATTAAGAGGCGACCGATAAGTCCTTTAAGGTTTTGTTACGTAAAATGGACAAATTTGTTCGAAATTACATTTAATTAAGTAAACATATTAAAGATTTTATTTAAATAGGTATATATTTGACCTATATATAAGGATGAAATTTATGAACGTTTTATAACACATTTCAGTTATTTTGGTGTAATTCCATTTCTAATATTGTACATATTAAGTATAAGTTATTCAACTAGTAAGTTAAGAAAAATGTAAGCTATTCTTTTTTTTTTATCAATTCCTACTGAGATGGATGGGTAAAACTTGTCAAACAAGTTAGAGTTAACTTTAAGGCTTTTACATTTTTATAAGCGATTTTACCCCCCGTATTCATTACCCACTTATTAACGAATCAAAATATACTGAAAACCTTATGAGAGGAACAATTATAATTAACATAAAATAAACCTAGAAATTAGGCAAGAAAATTTTCAATGAGGCACAAATATACTTTGACATTTACTTGATTATAAAAAAAATTAAAGTTACTTTATTTTTTTCAATAACATACTATTAACCCCGCAGCTGAATAAAAATAATTTATCTCACAAAATCTTTGAGGTATTTCTAAAAAATGGCAAATTTAAAACTACATATTAATAACATTTTTTTTTTAACATGATTTTTTTAAATTACTTAAATGGAAACATTGCACATCAATAGGCCCCAAAAAGTTTGAACGTATCACTAAACAAGTACGGCTTCAGACGATGAAATAACATGAATATAAAAACCTAAAGAATTTATTTTAAACATCGAATACATTGTGAAATATTTGTACGTTTTTTCGCATGTTCATAGATAATTGTCCTTATTTTATGATTGTTTTCAAAATATCAATCAAAATTGATCGATTTAAAATAACATTACATAATTTTTTATAGGTTCAATTTAAAAAAATATAGGAAGGTTTTTATAGTCTTTGGATCATCTCTGGACAAGAAATTCGAACGCTGTGTTCTAAATAAATCCTCACGTAAGTAATACTCCTGTAATGTTTGCAATCTTTATAACACATAAATGTAAATAGTTTAAAATTATTGGCATATAGTGATCGTTGCCTATTTAAAATAACACGATATCGGTCATTTACTTCAATGATGAATAGAAACAGGTCTAAATAATATTACGCAACATTATTTTTCACTACCCAACCGTCAGCTTCCGTCTAGAAAATAATTGGCAAAAAAATTAATGTATATCAAGTATGAAGCAGAACTTTCCAGAACATTACCGTTATTAATTTATGCATGGTTTACTAAAGATCTTCGAATAAGTTGGAAAAAGAAAATAACCCACATCAACCTATAATTTGTAGTCTATTTCGGCAACCGTATGACCAAAAAATGTAGTTCTATTAGAGTAACAGTTTAAGGTTGATATTTGAGGTACTGAAATATTTCATTCACTCGGGTTTCTATGTTACTTTAATTAACAACGACTTTTTAAAGGGAAGCCTTTATTTATGCACACTTAGAAGGTATACAATCATTATTAAAAGTATTTCGTTTCGGTGCCTTTAAATTTTAATATGTATTGTATTTATAATGCTCGTACATTAAAATTCTAAGTAATGAAAACTCGGGTCAAGTACATTGTGTTTAAATGCAAATAAGCAACTTTATTATTATTTCCAAGTAATATTTTATAATTACATAAAGACAATATTATTGAAGTATTTTTTTTAATATACTATATTTATTTACCTATGTATTTAAATAAAAAATGAAAGTCAACAATTACTAAGTGAGTAGGCTAGTTTTAAATTAGCAATAAACCATTTGAAAAGTAATCTGTCAGAGCAAGTTCAAACTAATATTGTAGGTTAATTGAATCGTAAAACACCATTTCCGAAAAGCCAGAAAAATCTGACGGTATTTAATACGCAACAAGAGATAAAGCATTTATGTTTAAACGCGAGTCAAAGACAATGCGTCTAACTACCAATGAATAACTTTGAAAGAGTAAATGTCCGTGAGGTATTTTATAATATTGGTATTTAGTATTTAACGAAATATTTTATAAAAATTGGTAATTGCTGCTAGATAAGTTCCTTTACAAAACGAGGATATGTTAAGCAAAATTTTCAGTGTCCTAGAAATCTGATATAATTTCTCAATTCTAATTTTCCTAATACAAATGTTAATGCCTTTTGTCAAATTTGCCTTTTTGTTAGAAAGAAAAAGTGAACATATTGTTACTAAATTTTTTCAATTGAAAAATAGTTCAAATAACTCATTCTATTATAATTTATTAGATTATATCGATCTTTTGATATCAATTAAAGGGGGGTATTATATTCGTTAAAATAAATAACTAATGTCATCATTTGTTTAAAATTTACATCGAAATATCGAACATGTTGAGCTAATATGCAATCCTATTTCAATTATTGATATTAGACTCAAGACGGTAACAGTGAAATTAAAAAATAACTTATTTATCAGCGCTAGAAGATAGTACTTATATTCTGATGGACCACTAGATATAACATATATATATATATATATATATATATATATATATATATATATATATATATATATATATATATATATATATATATATATATATATAATATATATATATATATATATATATATATATATATATATATATATATATATATATATGGGTGATAATGAAGAAAATTAAAGAGGAGATTTTCTTTTTATAAGTGGCGAAACTTTGGAGGTAAGAGGTTAGTACAGAAAAATATTTACAAAAATCACTGTGATTTTGGCACTAACTTAATGTTAAGGTCATAATTACGCGAAATCGAGAACTTAATCAAGATAATATGTTCCTTGTATTGCGAAAAACTTTGTACAGTTGTTATCATATCTAACATTCGTTTGTTCATTTATTTCATGAGCATTACATTTTATTTTACTGCTTAACAAATCGCATTTCAAACTTTGTTCCAAAAGTAAGTAATAATAGATTGCATTTTGTTATCGGGAAATCGGATATCCTTTATTCCAATATAGATATATTGGCAATATTTATATATTTTTGCTAGTTTCCGATGAGTGTCTTGTAAAATAAAATTGTGTTAGTCAAATATCACGAAATTTCACCTAACACAGCTATTTAATTTATATTAAAATTAGGAAAAATTATTGATATTATCTCATACTTTCCTTTCTGATTAATATCAAATCCTAATACTGTACCTGCTTTTCAAAAAAGTTATGTTTTAAGTTTTTTTTTAAATTCCTACAAAACTTAAATATAAAAGAATACATTCTAAGCATAACATCCAATTATATCCCAGGCTAAAGAAATATTGCCAAAATTCAGAAATTACGAGTTTAAACCACTGTGCAATTAACTAAGGTTTCGCAACACGCCTAAATTTTTATTGTCCACACAAACTTTACAATTTCTCTTACCTATTCGCTATAAATTAAACTATACTATAATTTCGCTATAAATTAAATACATACATGGCAACGTTGACTCATAATCCAAGCCTACATTTACAAAACCCCCACGTGTCGTATTTAATTTGATGCCAAATTTTTTTTACATTTTCTTTTACTACAATATTTTTATAATTATATGATGAGTTTTTCATTCAATTTTCATAATTGGTAAAATATACTAAATTACTTGGCTACAAATATTTCTGCGAAATAAATTTATAGTTGCATCATATAAAGTAATGAAATATTATAATTTCAGCTTTTCCTTAATAGATTATGATTATAAAAAGAACTGATCTGAATTTTATTGTTAGCCTATTTAGTTTTTTCAGAACAAATTTTTCTTTTAACCGTTACTGTGCGTGGTGGAATATTATTTCATTAAACGCAAGATGTAGCATGTACATGTGCCTATTTTAGGAATAGAAATAAAGGATTAAGCATGAGGAAAAATGAATAATTCATGAATGATTTCATTAGCATAATCATGGGTTGAAAAGCCATACTAAGATAAAAACTATATTCTTTTTTAGATATTAAGTAGTACCAAATAAATAAGAAATAAAACAGAGAAATTAGTAAAGAAAGTTATTAAACATTTTCCTTTTGCTTACCATTTATTCGCTGAGATACGATGCCAGTTTGACTTAAAAAAAATAAAAATACTATTATAGACAAAAAGCTTGTAATTGTAATTCAATTTTTAATTGTAATTCAATCTTATTATCACTGTGCATAGTAAAAATCCGTAGTACGTTCTTTCTTGCCCTTGGGACATGCGAAACCAAAACTATATTGTCGCGAAAACCAAACATATGAGATTTCACATTTCGACCACGCAATACATTGAAGTCAGGAGGAATTTCATTCTTGTTAGGAAGAATGGTATGATTATAAACACACACACACACATATATATGGCTTAGGTTTATAAGTAGATTAAATTCCGGCAAAAATGGCGACAATTTTTTAATTTTTTAGAAACTCGCCTAAAATTTACCTTAAAATTAATGTATGTAAACAATATATTATTAAAATACCTTTAAATTATTGCAGGTTTTGGCTCGAAGTTTTTCCGTTATTTTTGGAAACGAGATATAATACGGAGAAAAACAGAAAGTTATTTTCCCACCGTCATTTTCTTCTCACACATAGCAATTTTTTCACTTAATAAACCTACACCCTTATTGTTGCTTCATAAATTAAGGACTAATAAAAATATATATGCAGTAAAATAACAAAATATAATATATGCAGTAAAATACCTTCGGGCGCACTTCGCGAGGACGCCCGACTTGGTTAGCGGGCGAAGGTTATGCTCGTTATATGGTTACGAGCTCCCTGCATTAGAAGCTACAGCTCCTCGGTGCTTAAAAGGGACAAACGATATTTGCTTATATATTGTGTATTAAGAATAAAGTGGTAACTACTTAGGTACAAATTTTGGCCGGAGCAATTTCAGAAACTCTAAAATTTTAATTCGCGTTCTTTCATTATTACTAAACTTCTTCCACCTCTGACCTGTCACGTGTTTTGTTTTTCTTCATTGCGTTTAAACACCTTTATCTTATTACGTGATTTTTTATTGTTTATTTTTTATTTGTTTACATTATTACTAATAACCTGCTAACATTCAATACTGATTAGGATTAACTATTAGAGGTCGCTCTATTAATAACTTTTCTAGCCTCAAATTAGTTTTTATAGTTGACAGTTGTTCCAATAGTATTTTTAAATTTAAAATTTATACAGCACAAGTAGAACTCGAACTACAAGGGTTCCCTAAACAATTAGACACATATGAATATTTATGGCTAGATAGTATTTCCTTTAAACTATTTACAAATATTTATATTGTTTTCGTAAATTATTTTTAATGCTTTACGTTTTACTATATTTACAAATATTAATTCAAATTTAACAAGCGTATAGATATCGCGTTTTTCTCGAAAACTATGCGATTTGTTATGCTTTTAACTCTTTGCCAGTAGTCTTGTTAGCACTAAGTTTTTTCGCTTTTTAATTATATAACCCTGCAAATAAATAAAAAAGATCTTAATAAGCTAGAAATATTATATACACGTAAAATGATTTAAGTAATAAAGACCAACGTGCAGTTTTAAACTTTGCCCTAAATCCTGTGTGTACCTTGATCATAGTGTGAGGAAAAATAATGAGTGTAATAGAAATATTTTTATAAGTAATTTTAAGTAGAAAAAGTTGCTAACAAAATAAAATATGGAACATATGACGACGAAATGATATGAGAATCAATGAAAAACCTTGTTACATAAAAGAAAAAGGAATGCAAAGATAAGAAAGATTTCTTACTCTGCATGTGTGTTTACATGTAGCTGCTAATCTTATACTCACTTTATAAAGCATTTAATTCAATTCGTGAAATTACATTTGAAATATGAACTTATTAACATTAAATCAGATTATAGATCTACCTTTTCAAGTGAAACTGAAAACCAAAATTTAATATCTAAAACAAAACAATATCTAACAGTACCTATTGTATTTAGATTTTTACGTTATTAAAAAAAGAGTGCCAGTAAATTGTGTTAAATTACAAAAAAGGGGAACTAATGGAATATTCACGTCTAAAAAATGTTATAAAAATACTTGCGCATTAATGGAAATAAGATTACAAGAAGGTACAATTACACAATTAAAAGCATAAGTGTATGAAATAATCTATTAAATATATTACCTTGTGTTACATGATATAATCTGTAACATATTTACATAAATAACATATTATATAAACAATCTCAATAGATCGGACAATCTACCTTTTAAGGTGATCAACATTGAGATCTAATTTCCCTCGGTTAATTCTTAAAGAACATATTAAAATCTTACATAATCGTTTCCGAATGAAGCTTACTTTACAGACTTCTGACAAATTTGTGTAATTTTCTAACAACGTTAGTTCTTCCGGAAGATGTTTTGTGGACATTTTCAGTAAAATTCCATAAAATATACTTATAGATCTCCATTCCATAAAATTCCGAAAAAATAATTTTGGAATCCATACATAAATAAATATTCAAATAAATGTATTCTTGTTAATTACGTCTTATTTTAATTCCAGTGCGATCGAATAAACATCGAAGGTGTGCAACGTACTGGATCTACTTTCAAATCATTTCAAATTTATGACCCTCAAAATCCAAAGATAGAGTCCAAGGTTCTAACCGATAAGTCAATAAAACAAAGTAAATTGGAAGATGACGTAGGTATCTCGACTGTTTTTATTTTTACATAATTATTGTATTTTGCACAATAAATTGCACTTGGGAAAGGTTTGGAAAGGCTTACACTCTCCAGATGATTAACAAAATTGCCAACGTTTTATGACAATGGACAAAACGTAGACTGGACTCCTTTGAATGCAACTTTTACTGGAATTACCCACGGAATTGATATTAACACATTAGCGGCCTTTTGTCCCTTCCGAACATTTTCTAGGGAACATGTTATTTTCTTACCTGTTCTTTTATTAATAAAATTACTTGACTGATTTGAGTTAAACTTTCCCTCGGTCAATTCTAGTATACATATTAAAATCTTACCCAATTGACCTTGATGTTAATTTAATTAATAGTATTCAAGCAGTAAAATCAAGTGCGTGGGCTTAAAATTGAAGAATATAAATTGTAGAATTAGATATAAATTATTTTTATTCAGATCGAGCGTCTTTTTTTATATAAAAATATTATTACTGACGAAAATCCCTTTGCGAAAATAAAAATATATATGAGCAAAGGCGCGGTCAAAAGCTAATACTTACGTAAAGAGCTATTTAATAATCTATTCACAATTATCCTGAATTTCAGAAGCATTATGATAATATGGGGAAATTAATATTTTATACATACAGTTATTGTTTATAATTTAAAAACTTCAACATAAATAGAAAATTTTTTCTGTAAAAACAATTTAGTTTTAAAAGTAAATTTTTGTTTAGAAAAAATAAATTTTAATAGATTTTTACTTAAAATTAAACCACGCCTATTAACAAATTATTTCATATCAATTAGATTACGTTAGAATAAAAATACATAAATTTTATAAAAAAATACTTTGCACATGTATTTCTCTTGGCGATCAGACTGTCTTAAATTAAAAAAAAAATCATTGGGGAAATAATCAAAATAATTATTCACAACCGTTGTTAATATATGATTTGATAGATACTTAAATATAATCATATGTAAATATATAACATATTTTACCTAATCAGATATATTATGGGAAATATTCTATCATTTGTTTTTCAATAAAAATCATAATAGTGTATAATTTCAAATAAAATCTAGAATATTAATAAAAATCCAATTTTCTGTTAAATTTTTAGCATTATAAAAGCGTATACATTATAGTATAGTACTTATCAAAATTGAGACTAAATTTTATATAAGTTAGCCAAATATATTCTGTATCATTTTGTACATGCAAAAGTATGTTACTTTTTTTCGCTTACTCGTCTCGACTACTTAACCCACAGAACAGAGAGTAAATGTTCTGTGACTTAACCGATCTTTATGAAATGTTGCTGACATTATGAAGTTGGCATTATGGAGATGAATAAAGGTTTATTTTGAGCACTTCTTAGCAATTGAAAAATCACTACGTTATGGATAATAACGAATGTATAATGTATGAAACTAGTTAAACATTTCCATTAATGTAAAAATAATTAATAGCTTATTCAAGTTATTCTTTTTATTTCAGTTTCCTTCATTTTTATGTATAGCTAATATATAGCTATGTAACTTAAAAGTGGCATACATGCTTTCGAGACACCATCTGAATAATGAAAGTGTTTAATGTCAACGTATTAAAATATTTTTTCATGTCAAAAAATGGTGCATCTATTATTACAAGTGAATTTGTAGACTTAAGTACATACTTAGTTTAATCGACAGTAGATGGATAAATATGTAAAATTTTCTCATCGTAAGACTAAACATTAGTCCTTGAACTTTCTATGTCTGCATTAGTCAGTAAATTAATTACAGCACATGACAACTATAATTATATAGATAGATTACAGACAAAATACACATTTTATAAATAAGCTCCCATCCTGTACCTGTTTATTGTAGTTCAAGCACTAATGCTTTAAATACATTAGGAAAAAATACATAGATTTTTATAAAAATATTTTTGGGACTGATGTTATGAATATCCAAAATACCGGAAAATAACATAGATTATGCATTTTTGTTCAGATTACCTTTCTCATCAGTCGCACAATTTAATGTAAGGCCAAAATAACTATTAAAAAGTAAGGTCCCGAATTCCATTACACACCTCATTTTTCCCCATAATAACCCTCGTTATTATGATAATAAAATATAAGGATTCATAAAAATATACATAACAATATGGGAAGTCAAATACTTTCGACCGCATTACTGTACCCCTTACTTGGGTAGCCGACTATGAATACGTACTTTATATGGTTGTATTTGCAATACATTAGAAGTCATGCGGAATTCGATAGGCACACGGTATCATATATACATGAAACCATGAAAAATAATACTCATGCCTATAAATTTTGACAAAAAGATATTATTTAAATACTTTATGATTATTTTAAAACACCTCTTTACAAGTTTCTTACGTCTGTTTATTAAAATAACATAAACACGGTGGCATGAAAGTAGAATAACCCTTAAAAGAAAAAATTTAGGTAAATTTTGCATGTTTAACGAATTCAGGTATTAAACTTTTTTTTCTGCAAAATAATCAAATGTAGTTGAGTTGTGGCATTATCTTCCGAGACTGTTGTGGGGCAAATTGTAAAAGAGCATAAGCTTTAGCCTTTGGTATAATAAACTAAAAAGAAGACAATATTTATTACAATTTATATAGTAGGCGTGGACTAAATAAGAGGAAAAAAATAAGATAAAAAAATGACACACTTAAGAACATTTTGTATATTAAATAAAATTTTAAAATTATTAATGATAAAATAAACTGTTAATTACAACTAAAACTCACATTACTAACGTAGTGTTTCCAATAAACTTTTTACAAACATTAACATTATTTTTAACGATCTAAAAATATCATTCACAAGCGTAAAAATAACGCGAATTTCTCAAAAAAGATAAAATTTGGAATCATCGGTATAGGTTTTGGTCAACTTTAAGCAGAATTTTTTTAATATTCTAGCAGTAGTATTTTGACTGTTCAAAGGATTATAGTGCAATATCCACATTGCTGATTTCATAATTAGTCAGTACTGACGCCAAGAGTTATCTAATACTTGCACTTTATCTATTGATTTCCCTGTTATTTCTGTACAACGGTTTCCATAAAAAATTTCTTTAACGTATAATCAATATTCAAGACGAAACACTTATACTTTCTTTTATATATACTTTCACATCCAACGTTAAAATGTTTTCGTACACAGGAAATTTCAGAACTAAACTAACTGTAATACCGGTCTTAATCCCCTGTAATAAAGGTAATTCAGCGACTAATTTTCTTAAGCGTACTACACACGATCAGTTAAATGTGTTCAATTTACCTCTCAGTTCGATTTAACAATACATTCCACATATACGATCAGTTTTTTTATGTAATGTCAACTTGACTGTGTGCACTTTCTTTTGGTAACACTGTAAATATTTATTTGAAATGTCTGCTTTACTTAATATTTTAATATAAGGAAATGAAATTAGAAAGTTATAAAAATCATGTATACCACACCGACTTCCCTAGTAGACTTGCAATTCGCTACGGCACCAACTGTCAATGAGTAAGGTTCACGGACGAAAACAAACAGAAGTACATTGAATTTCGATTTATAGATTTGCTATTATAATTTTTAATCACAGTACTAACATTTCTTGGAAGAAAAAGTTTAATATTTTTTAAAGTTCTTAAGATTTTGCTCCCCATAATTTCATGAGAAAATCCCGTTTATTATGAAAATTAAAATTCTGAAATCGACCAATGCGAATTTGGCTGAAGCTTTTTGCAACTTCTCTAAATTTTATAAAATTTAGTACTTCAAATTATTTTTAATCTTTTGTTATATCATAATATAAATCCTTCGAAAATCGTGTGTTTCATACACATTTAGATACTTATAAATATGTAAGGGTACACAGTTACACAGTTATTTACAAACATTATATTTCACAGCGAATATATATTGCCTCATAAATCTAATAATCACAATAGTTTTCCGACGATATTTGCGTAGACTTAGACAAAAAATTTTTTTTATAAATTTAGGTTGAGTGGTTTTGGAAATAAAGTTAGAGAAATATTTTATTTTTTTTAGTATAACTCTGAATATATACGGCCTAAAATTTTTAAACCTCTTATTATTAGCCATTTCAAACAAATTACCAAAGTATATGCAAAATTAAAAAGATATCGTATACTTAATTTGCCTGCCCTAAAATTTCCATAGAAATATACTTAAGTGTTGGCTATTGAGATATGTGGGAGTCGAAATACTTTATTACTGTGGCAAATTTCGTGTTTTTATCTCACGCAGATAAACAATAGTTACTTAGAGACAGACACTCTAGTCAGCTCATAGGGTAGGGGTAATTTCTTTAAAATTACCATATATTTATAATTTGGAACTTTTTGCCCTTATTTACAAATAAAATATTTGACAAACTAAAGTATTACTATTCTTTATTGAATTGCATATATCGTGTGTCTGTGATTTTATTACAAGAACAATTAAATACATAAATTTCCAAATTTGATTTAACCAGCGTACCAATGTATTATTTGTTCAGCTGTAATTTTCAATATATGATGAAAATTTATGCAGATTTTTTAATACCTTCCATTTTATAAACAATATTTTAAGAACCTCTACACTTAAAGTCTCCAAAAAGACCGACCAATTGAAATGATTCGATAATTCGCTATGCGTACATGTACCAGGAAACTATTTGAAACAGACCAAAGATGAAATTAAAAAAAACTATTTAAAAAAAAATTAATTTGAAACGAAGAGTAAAAAAATAATATATTTTACTAAAGAATTTAAAGAATTTAAATCTAGGACAAACTGAGGATTATGGCTCGAAACATATCTATTCTATGTACTAATCATGCATGGAATTGTTATTAAAATTATACATACTACTTAAAGATGAATAATTATTATTCAAATTATACGTCATTACTGCAAAGGGGTATACAGCACATAAGCATAAATATTGAAACTTATATTCTTAGTACATTAAGTTACGAAGAGAGTATTAAGGGTTAATTTTAAACTTTTCAATACTTTTAATAGTTCATAACCTATAAAACTACATACACACTCGTACTTACAGATACAAATAATGACACTGCGGAAAATGAAAACGTGCGTCAAAATGGCAGTTTTTATCCGTCATAAAATTAATTTACTTGTATCATCTGATATAAATTTTCATTTATAAGACAACAAAGCCACATGATAAAGTCTCTACGTTTATTTAAACATTATGTTGCATAAATGGTTTTATCTTGTAAACCTGACAATATAAATACGGGCTTATTTTGTTTCCTTCCTATTATTTGAATTCAAATGGGTAATATAAATGTTTTCGATTGACTGGCAATTAGATTACTCTATTGTATTCAGAATACACAAACATATATTTATGACAAATTTTATGAAACAGCATTCAACATACATTTCAACTTGAGATACAACAGATCATAATTTATCTTTTTTCTTTAGAAAAATAGGTAAAAAAAGTATTAAAACCCTAACGATCTCTTTACCTTTAGACAGACAGCGTAGTTTAGCATTTTTTCCTGGAATATCACGGAAATATTTCGAACATCGTCAAATTACTTATACTTGTGAGCTGGAATTTAAATTATTCATGGTGATATAATAAAATCTGTTTATTGAAAAAATATACTTAAATTATGAAATTAAATAACTTTTTCCACATACATGCAAAATACAAATGCAAATATACTTTATTGAAATGTAACATTTCCTACAAATAAAAAAATACGGTGTACACAGTATTGAATTAAAATGAAAATGATATGGAAATAAAACTAAATTTTAAATAACTTAAAGGATTCTTTTCAGTCCTTATCGTTAGAGTTAATTTAATTTCAATTTTATACTGAAATCTCAACCTAACTCTAAAACACTTCCTAAAACACTTCTTAATTGAGACGTTTTCTTGCACATAAATAAAGAGAAATAATTGTGAAAGTTGCTGTGGATACACGAATTTGAATAACACTTATAGAACTCAGAATAAAACAAAAAGCTAAATATTTAGGTATCAGGCAAATACTAAGCAACGCAATTAATAATAAACCGATATGCAAACCATTTTACTTTTATTATAAAATCCATCTTATAATTAGTGAAGAACCTTAGCTTTCGTATTAGAAACTTTAACAAATACATACGAGAAATCGATTGACATACGAGAAATTAACCTTCCGCCTTTAGATCTGATATCTGAAACACCTTATCAATACGCCATTCATTTTCATTCAAGTTTTCCTTTAATAACTTTGTTGTAAACAAGCGTGGTTACTCCCACGCCTATAACATAAAAAAAATTAAAATTAAAAATAAAATACGGCTATGTAAATATCACCTCTGAATACTGTCACTAGAAACCCTTATGTTTAGTCCGAAATATTACACGCTCGTTTATTTATTTGAGTATTATTTCAATTATCTACTCTATGGTAGCAGTTTGGGAAATAGGAAACGTCTTAATACATATTTAGTTTTACCTTGCTAAACAATTTTTGAGAACCGCATACCATATTATTAAATAAAAGTTATAAGAAGTTTCCCCATTAATTTAAATCTGTTTTTGATATTACTTCTGCTTAAATTTCCAACGTTCACTTGCGAAACGCTCCTTTATCTATCGTATGCTGTACTTGTATTTCAGTCAGTGAATTACATATTACAAAAAGGCTCCATTTTTGAACCTGTATGTGCGTCCCATATTATAATAAATTTTAAAATAAATACGTTTGAAATGAAATTAATTATCACCATTATCATACATATCCAATAAAAGTATATGTCTTTAAATTCTACTTTGATCTTTGAATAATCGTTAATGCTTGACTTAATCTGATTCATTTTAAAAATTATAAATCAATATAATACAGATATGATTCTCATACTTTTTGAAAATTATTTCAGATCAATGTATCATTACATTCTTAAATAGTTTTGTTAATTTTCTAAGATTACAAATCTACGTATGTGTATAAATATATATATTATATATATATATATATATATATATATATATATATATATATATATATATATATATATGTATTTCATAAAAGACCGGAAATTTTTTTTGACATTTTCTTCACTCTCAACCCCTTAATTTTATCTATTCCAATAGAAAACATACCAGGATTTTTTTTTAATTTATAATTAAGAGTCGCTACCCACTTTTGAAATTCGAAAAAAAAGCATTTATTTTTAAGAGTTTATTAATACCAGAAATGAGTGTTACGCACGCATAGGTTTCAGGGAAAATATAATAATAAATAACAATAACTATCGTTCCTCTAAATTATTAAGTAAAAAGAAAAAAAGTATTGTAGATTTGCCTTATTACATGTTGAGTTTTTTTGCCAATAATTCTTAACTAACAACATCAAGTATTGCTTCTGCTCATCCTCATTAGTATGTAATTTATTGTACTCTTCTCTCAATGCAACATCCATCTCAGCTATATCGTTAACGACTCTCATATGTTGTACAATTTCTTTAGCCGATTTGAAGCTTTCTTCCTCTTCCCATAGCTCAGGATCTTTCTGAATGAACTCGCAAGAAATTCCAGTGATTTTGAATTCATAGTATTTGTTGATATGAAATCTTCGATGTATCTGTTTACGATTGCATCATATATTATTTTTGTATTGTTTTCCCTTCCTTCAATTTTCAGAGCCAAAATCATATTACGTTTTGTTTCGATAGAAATCGTTTGTCAAAAAAAACTAAAGCAATTAGCTCTTTGGAAAGATACCAAAAATGACCCAACATATTTTTGATGGCGACTTTGGCTACAACTGTGATTGTTATATTTTTCGTAATCAACCAAATATTTTAATATCTGTAAGTCATTCACTGAGGCTATATGAGCCACTGGCGCTGTAAACCAGTATTTTGCGTAAACAACTACAACAAATATACAAATATCTGTAACGCCATGCAAGCTTGCTTAATGGTGATTTTAAGCTGACGCTGAAACAAAAACGTTTTCAGGGCGTATATAGCTTTTGCCATCCATCGCGCACGGTGCATTCCAACAGGGGCTTTGAATGAGATACCGCTTTCAGGAATCCCTCCCAAAAAGATAATTATCAAATGAAGGAGCTCTTTGTAATCGTCACGAAGCTGAAATTGTTCCAGTTGATTATCAAAAAAAGCGATGATATCTTTCGAGACAGTTTGAACGCAATTCCATGTGGATGGTTTGGACATTGCGGTTTTGAAGTCATTTTGGTTTATTTTTGGCCTAATTTCCATTCTTTGGCGACGTATAGAAGAATAGCTAACGTTATATTGTGATACGTTACAGCCCAGACGTTTGAGCGTAGAAGCCAAAACAACAGTTGGTTTTCGGTCAGTCAACTTAGCGACATCAAGAGTAGTAGCTAAACTTGAATCTAAAATTATTTTACGGCTTTCTTTCTGTGGTGTAGTAAAATCGTAGCTTGAACAGGGCCCTGGCTGAGGAGATATAGGATGACTTTAACTTATATCACTTTCATTCCCTGCAGAAGAAGCTGAAGAAGATAGTAAATCAAATCATCAAATCATTTCTCAGTTAATTTCTTCATTGCTTCTTTTTCCTTATCTATCATCTTTTGCAACTCGGTTTCTTTTTGTGAATGTTTTTTCGCATGGCTTCTATCGATATTACCAATTTTTCCTCATTCCTCTTTGTTTTAAAAGAAATTGCTTATCTTTTTCAATAGTTATCATATTAAGGGCATTTGAGTGAGCAATATCAAACAAAACATTTGAATTTTATTGCCATTTGTTTTCTTTTTCTTTTATTGCTGCTGAGCGTTTTGCTTTATTTCCTTTATTTTTGTTTAAATTCTGCCATCCTTTGAAATATATAAGTATTTTTGTGATAACATGTTATTTTTCCTTGATAGGAATAATTGCTTTTTGCTATAGTGTCATCACATCACTTGCTGCTAATGACCCCGATTCTCTATTTGTGTTATTCATTACGTTTATATAATGAAAAAATAAACACATCACTTCTTTCACTGACGGTAATTTTGTTTGCGCCAATTTGGAACGATATTGTCCAATTAACCATATTTCAATACACAAACAATAAGCTGAAGTAATCACATTTACAATCAAACACAATCACTTTGACTCGGAACGATGGCGTTACTGAAAAAGTGTATACAAGAGCAATGGATTATATATATTAACTAAATTGTGGGTATCTACAGAGAGCACTGAAGTGCCGACAAAGTGAGTAACCAAAGAACTGTTTACGTTAGCAACTAAATACCATCATCAAAGTTGTATAACTACACCATAGCCAACATAGCAATAAGTGCAAATTTTAAGGTAATTCTTAAAAAAATCATGAGGCGGTAGCGATCCTTAAATATTAATTAAAAAATCCGAAATTTAAAGAAATTGTTATTTTGGTAGATAGAATCATATTATGGGTTGAGAGTTAAATACTTAAATAAATATTTTAACAATAACTAATTCAAGACACATGTTAAAATAAATTTATCAGTCCACGTCATAAGTGGCAAATTTAAAAATCAAAATATATTCCCTTAGCGGATTGAAAGTAAAGTGCTTTGGAAGCACAGATAAATTTTATGATTGATTATCATAAACTATTATCAGAAACATTTCTAAATTTAACAAGGGTTTTATATTTTTTACTCAATAATTTAATAATTTGAACGATAAAAGAAAATAATATATTTATTTAAAAAATAATAAATTAGATTATCGAAAACCAATACTATCAAATCATTATTCCGTATACTTTTGTAACTCTAATTTTCATGCTATATACTTTCGTATGCATTGATCTTTCAGGGCCTTTCAAATGTTGTAACGCATGAAAAGTTTTTAAGTGCAAATATGTACTATTTTTATTATATACATTACTACCATTTCATCTTTATTACATGGAAAAATGCGTAAAATATTAAAAAAATTTAGTATGATATTTTTATGTACTACATCGAACATTTAAATCGATAATTCTTGAGCATTACCGTGAATTATACCGAGTATTTAATCTACATAATGGCGCAC
Source organism: Druceiella hillmani (assembly GCA_039881145.1). Classification (NCBI taxonomy): domain Eukaryota; kingdom Metazoa; phylum Arthropoda; class Insecta; order Lepidoptera; family Hepialidae; genus Druceiella; species Druceiella hillmani. Next base: position 26,833,578 of record JAYKKI010000015.1, read on the forward strand.
TAAAAACTCAATTGTTTTTATGCGAACACTACATATCGATAGATAAAATTCACTGTATCTTGAAAATTTTATGCAAAGTTCATATGTTTATACCATTTTATGTGACTATTATCATCCGAGAAATAATAGAAATATAAATTTAATTAAATAATATCAATTAGACTCTCAATGTTCGTAATAATCTGCGTTTCGTTTAAACCAACCTTCATTATCTTTGAGGTTAGTTCATAATAAAAGCTCTTAAACATAATTTCCCTCGCTTAATTGTCTCTAATTATCCCCATCTTCTACACCAATACCGTAATTGAAAAAGTTTTCTGTGGATGCTCGAAATTCTTCTTGCCCTCTCACTTTGTTCGATTATTTTCCGAGCTGCTAACTGAAAATGTGACAATGAAGTTGTAGGTTTAATTATTTGTTTGCTATTCTGTTTATATTTACTCCAAGTGTTTAGTTGCCTCTACGATATATTGTTATGTTAGATTTACAATTTACACTCCACTTGACTCATGCTCCATTTTCCATACTATCATAAATATCTAAGGATATATATATATATATATATATATATATATATATATATATATATATTTATATATATATATATACATATATATATACATATATATATATATATATATATATATACATATACGTATGTATGTATATATTGTTTATCCTTATACATATACAGAGGTAAATCATTTACCCAGCTCCGCCTGGATATAACCATAAATATATTCCATAGATGATAAACATTTTACGCTCCTGATTATTGCTCGATGATCTACAGTAAGTAGTACAATAATTCATGGAAAATGTTACAAAATATACAAGTAGAAGAGAGCAATTTTTCTTTAAAACTACTATTTAGCAAATTTCGAATTCATATGAATGTTTTCAACGAAGTAATAAGTTTATATGTTTTAGGGTTTCGTATCTCAAACTGAAAAAGAAACCCCTATAATCTTATAGGTTTGTCACTCACATGTTTGTCTAATACTCCGTCTCTCACAGCCAGTTTTTCAGAATTTGCTGTCTGCGTAAACTACGCGATGTAGAAACTTGAAACTGGAATGTTTTATATTTAACCTCTTCATTCTCTTATAGTTTTTCTTATAATCATTTTAAGGTCAATCAATGCGGTTATTCTTGTATATTAGTTTCGATTACATTATTTCTGTGTCAAAATTATACTGTTTTTAATGATAAGTGGAAACAAAATTTACAACCTGATCTCCACACAGTCTAAGACTGTTCTGAAATTCTTCTATTGTATTACCAAACCTTTCTTAAAAACGCCATTACGTAGAAAACTACAATTCGGTTCTAATATCTTTTATATTCTGTATTTAATTAACCATTACAAATATGTAGTGGTAAAAAATATGTGAGTAATAAAATTATTGTATTTTTCAGAAATGCATGGTATAGTTATGCCTGCAGAAGATACGTTTGACAATAAATTCACATGATGAAAATAATACTAATATTTGTTAATAGTTTAATTGTAATACCTTTAAATGTTTTATGTACCTAAGTGTATATTGAACCCTCGTGGCGTGAGTTTCAGTCTTACTTCATAGGTTTATTATTCATTTGTTATCAAAAATATAACACTAAACTTTAAATGAAAAGTCGATATAAAATTTGCAGTCAATTGTATTTATTTTCTAATATTGGGTTATTTTCATACATATATTATTTGTTTTAAAACTGATTAAAAATGATCGTGATTTATAGATGTGTGTGTGCGTGTGTGTGTGTGTGTATATATATATATATATATATATATATATATATATATATTACGTACATACTTCTGTAGATATGTACCACCTACTTCCTAATATTGTAGTTGGTATACGTCTTGATTTGTACCTGTAAATACTAACTTATATATACTTGTGGCTTTATACGCATTTATTTAATTGTTTATTTTCTTTCTTACATCAAACTAAGTGAAACGAGTCCAAATCCCGTGAGTTTGGTCTTCATCAAAAGTTCCTATCACCACTTCTTCGCTCCATCATTGTACACTGATTTAATTAAGAACAGATTTCTGCCGCCTTTAGTCGGGTAAAAACCATGGTGTACCTACTTCTGTGGTGTTCCTACCATTTCTGTGGTCAAATTTCGGGGGCCATTCAAATAAAAAATAATTATCCCAATTAGTTGATAAATGCCAAAGATTTCAGTCAATATAAACAAAAATGTGTGCCATTGCAGCATCAGGCTGATGAATTTGCATCCGGAGTTCAATAAGAGTTTCTGCTTAAGAGTCACAATACTATTTTAAAAAGAATAGATTCTCAAGTCTCACTATTTAAGCAAGCAATACCCACTCAGTACGAGAAATAAAGAGAAGGAATCTGAAGTCAAACGACAGAGTCTGAGTTTAAGACTCACAACACTAATTAAAAAGCATTTCCTTTAGTCTCGCGATTTAGAGTACCCGCCCAGCATCAAGACTAAAGGGTTAGAACTCAAAGTTTAGTGATAAAGATTTTATTTGAGACTACAAATACTCATTTAAAAACAGAAGATCCGTAAGTCTTACGGTACACGCAGGCTGTAAATCTGCACCATCAAGACTGAGAAGTTGCATCCAGCATTCCTATTAACTATTTTCAAAATAGTAATTTTTAGAACGAAAATATATTGCCTACTATGTCTTTCACAGACGCATATTTAAAAAAAAAAATTTTTTCAGAGTTTGTACATGAGACCCACAAAACTAATTAAAAACAGCTGATTCTCAAGTCTCACGATTTAAGTAGGCCCTCACAGCGTCAAGCCAAAGAATTTGAAACCCGGAGTTTAATTAAGAGCCTCTTCTTGAGACTCAATAACTAATTTAAAAACAACAGGTCCTTAAGTGTCATGGTTTAGGGAGGCAGAATACCTACGGTATCAGGAGTGAGGGGTTGAAATCCGGTGTTTGTCAAGTTCCATGGTTCAGACAGGCAGTGCTCCTTTAGCATGAGGGTTGAGGAGTTGAAACCTAGAGGATGCTATCAGAAACACTGCTTGAGGCACAATACTATTTTAAAACATCAGATACTCAATTCTTACCGTTTAGGCAGAAAGTACTCCCGCGGCGTCAGGGCTGAGGAGTTGTAACCTGGAGTTTAATGATAAAGTTTCTGCTTGAGACACGCAATACTTATTTAAAAAGAGTAGATTTTTAAGTCTCAGGCTTTAAACAAGTAGCATGTCTACAAGATCAGAATTTATGGAGCAAAGTTTCAAAATGATATCATATTTATCCATATATACTTACCAACCTATTTACCCTATTATTATTTTGCTACCTCAAAACAGATAAAAATATTCCAAACTTGATGGGTTTACTTCCTAGTATCGAGGAGTTCCTGTCAGCAATTTCCAACCCTGATTTTACTAAAGAGCAAATTGATATCATCCTTACTCGTGTGTAATTAAATTATCCTTAGACATATATCATCCAAATCCGGTCAAGGAAATTGGGCTGTTCCGTGTTGACCAATTTATAATACGTTTTCCATTTTCGTCCAATAAAAAAGATTTTTATCAAATTTTTTGAACCATTTAAATTCGATCATGGCACCATACTCACAGTTCAGTGTTGAGGAATTCTGTGGTATATATTCAATATCCTTAGTCAGTTTCTGAGCAAGTTATTATGAGACACTACTGGGAATATATCCTTTCAACTAAAAAATCATCACAACAATCGGTTGAGAAATGCAGAGAATGAGTAAACATACAAAAAAATCCCCCGTTTTTGAGTTTATTAAAAATAATAAACTCCATTTATTATACGATTGTACTTGAGTCCTACTAAGACCACACGATTGTATGTCTACATACTATACAATTATTTTTTGAACGTACAAATAGATATCATGTCACTTTTATAGCCATTTTATATTTACTGCATTGTTTTTAGGGGAAATAAAATTGTACTAAGATAAAGTGAAGATATTTTGTTATATGTTATTGATACTTAGTTAATAAGTTATCTTACTTTGTAAGTAATTTAGTTCGGTTTAGTTTACGGCATATATTGGATATATGCCGTAAATTAAGTCAAAATAAAGTATAAATAAATAGATAATGACCATAAACGAAAAATCAGGACATCATTTGATTTACGCATGAAAAGCACTGGTACAGTAAAAAATCTTCAATAGTACGCCTGCTAATTCTAAGTTCACGCAATAACTTCTGTAAATCTCCATAAGCTAATAAAACCAATTGCAGAATGTAAATTTGAAATGCTGATTATACGCATTACTTCTCAAAATTATTATGATCCTAACAGCACCTCGTGGCTTCGTCCACATTGTATTCCAAAATGCAAGTCTATTTTATATTCTCATAATGTAAGCGCTCCTCCCCCCATTCCCTTGTCCGCCCTCGCATCCTACTGTAGTCCACCGTTATCCACAATCCGTGTGGTGAAAATTTTGTAAGTAACCTATTCATCACAACTTTGGAAGCGTTTGAAAGATCCCAATGAAACTAAAAGTATATTGGTACCAGGTTCAATATCTATAATTTTTGTAAAAGTTATGTTAATTATTCGATAGCTTTTGAATGAAATCCGTTCATATAAACAAGAAGACAAACAGACAACAATTATATTAAAAATTGGTTCGTTTTACTAATCAAATATAATAACAGTATTCTTGATTTTTAAACACAAAAAAAACACATATTAAATTTTATTTACATGTAGATGTTAAACATGCGTCATAATATTAGTACATATATAAATAATAGTTTAAAATATATTCAACAAAAAAATTACGTGAATCAAAATTACCAGTCCTTTTATTTTTAAATATTAGAAAATCCAACGTGAAGCACAAATTAATTGATTTAGAAATATTTCTCTTTGTTTAATAATTTTGCAGCCTGAAAAGCCCGCTGTAAAGTTATGACACCTTTAGATTTTATGTAATTTTTACAAGAGTTCAGTTCACTTTTCAAATATAACTTTTTCAAAATAACTTTCAAATACATAATAACGTTTTTTTAACTTGTTTGTTAAGGTAAACGTACCAGCATTCGATTAAGTATGTATATTTAAAAGTTACAACGTTTAGACTATCACTTGTCGAATTGTAAAGTAAAAGTCAGTCGTTATGTAGTCACTTGGAAAACGTAGACATACACCTAAAACCTAAATACTATGTAAAAAGTAAATTTGAAAAGAATAAATGGCAAAAATAATAGAAAGTACCCTAAGTGTTGTTTACTTGAATTTATTGAATAAATAAAATGTCTTACTTGTATTACCACACGATAAAAGGACCGTGGCAGGAAGAATCGAACCGCCTCACAGTGGAACGGAACTGCTATATGGCGGATATAGAGATTTTATTCCACAATTTATTTTCTATAAGTATTGAATATATTTGGCGTTAATTTTGTAGAAATTGATTATTCACAATTAAATGAAACTACGTGATGTAGTATTATTTCTACTTTCTTTAATTTCTTTACCACGACCTAGGTTTCGTTGTATTACAACATCTTCAGGTGGGATATTAGCAAAGATGTGTTTCTATAAGTACTTATCGATAGGACTTGTTCTGATAAATATTTTTATTAAAAGTGTTTGCTTAAAAGTAATTGTTTGCCTGGGAAAAAATATTTGTCATACTTTTGCATAAAAAGAGTGATAAAGTGTTCTATTTCAGCCAACTCTTGAGAGGTCTTTCTTTCAAACTACATGAACTTTACTTTTTGGTTTATTGACTATAATAGTATACTATCAGCGTACACTCAAAGTTGCCCATTTACGAGTGATGTGAATTCAAAAAAAGTTAAAAAATATATTTTCTAGTGCCTTCGTCAAAACAAATGTTTCTTCTAATTACCCAGAAAATACAAAAAGTGCAAATTCGGCGAATGAAATTTAGTTTTAAATTCTATTAATCACTCTTCAACCGTATTTTGATTCTACATAACTAAATAATTTTTTTGGAGCATATCTAATTAATAGTAATGAATAATTTGTTAAATACCACGTAAATTTAGTATTGATTTATGTCACAGTTGTGTATGACCAGTTATAATTAGTAATTATGATGTAACGAAAAAAAGTAGTAATTTCGACTACATAAGTAAGAGTTTTATTTAAATACAATCATTTTGAGATACGCATTTCGACTGTTAATACATCTTTCAGTGTACTTCAATATTTCTGTAACCAATATGGAAAGTCTGAACGTTGGGATCAACTGGGATCATTGTCAGATAATAAAAAAACTTTTTTAATATCTAAATAAGATGCTAGACTTTTACTGGATAGAAGAAACAAGTGTAATACTCCTGATGTTTTGTAGGAAATTTTGTTCGAATATTTGTGGTAGACGAGAAAGATCAATTTTTTTTAATAGAAATGGTGATTGGCTGGTAAGTGCTGATATCTGACCTGAAAACTTATTATCTGATTAATCTGCGAGACTCTTCGAGTGAACGAGATGCGTCCATATAGCCTCCTATTACAAAGTCAAGCAAGCAAAATCAAATTGTTACCCTGCTGAAGAGGACTCACCATAACCTAACAGAGAGAGCTTTTATTAAAGTGCAAGCTTTGCTCCATTTGATTGCCTTCAGATTACTAGAGGCACTGGAGTTCGATCTGTCCTCTAAAGCTGATTTAAAGCTTAGGAATTATGAAGGAGCTTCAAATCAAAGTAATTAAAAGCAAAAGGTTAGCAGTCCCGATTTGAACGACTACACGTTTTTTTGTTACTTAAAGCTGTTGCATAACGAAACAATTTTATGAAAAAACGATCACCCGTCTTCAACATTTTACTGTTACCTAATTCAGTTCAAATCCGTGAAGGAATGTGAAAGGACGGTTCAACTAGAAAAGAAACCATAGAGCGGCAAACAGAAACAATTCGACGATCTGAGCTGCAGGAAGTTACAGCGAAACAACAATTGCTAATGTCGATAATCAATGGAAAGATTACATAGCGTAGATTACAAGCGTAGACCAAAAATGAAGATATGTCTACGGATATGTATACGGATTATCTTTATTACGTGCATGGATTCAGTGTACGAAATGTTTGCTTCATATAGGTATTTAATAGAATTTAGTAAATTTCAATACATTAAACTAGTAGATATTTACTAGTATAATATGTCACTTATGCAAAATGTTCTTAGATATTTTGATTCTGAACACTAATAAATTGTGTTTTTATTTCAGTTTACCGCAAGGACTTCAAAAAATGAAGCTCATAGGGAAAGGACCAACAGAAGATGACACAGCGAAAGCAACAGATCCAGAATACCTTTATGGATGTCAGCTTGCTTATCGACATTATTAAACAAGTATCAGGTATCACTAGCAATGGTAATATAGCTAGACGATTTTTATTGATGCCAATACATCTGCTCCCATCACTGGTATTGACGAAGCATTAATTGAAAAGTTCGATATTATTTTACAAACAGTGGTTCGAGTAAAGCGAGTGGATCCTATGAAATTCACCCAAATTTATAAAGATAGGGTATCTCTATATGTTCAGTTATATACATGAGACTACATGTTCTCTAGCGTACATAAGCTGCCATGTATTAGCAGCTTGGCTAATTTTGGACTTGTACCAATCGGAAACTGACATAATTGAATATTTTGAACTTTTAACAATCGGGAAACTCTCAGAGGAAGCATAAAAGACTTATAATAGGGACTTTCGTAAATATAGAGAGAATCGTTCTGAAAAATTAAGTAGGATAACATGAAATGAAGATATCGTGCATAATATTCTTTCATTCGATCCAAAACTTATATCTCTACGGTCAAATATGTCCAAACAGAGGAGAATGCCACTAAAGCAGTCAAGCTTTTATTGTCTCTTCCAAATGAAATCGATTATCATTTTTAGATATGAATAAATTACAAGATAATAATAGTGATTATTAACTTTTTTTAATATTGTTTTAGCTGTTGTTGTAGGTAATATTTGATTTAAATGATTTCTGATGATATTCATGTGGTTGATCTTTTTTATTAACTTTCAATTAATTTACTATTATAATCAATATTTTCACTGCAAATGAAAATTTTGTATCTATTAATACTTGTTCAATAGAAAAACTCGTGTTAAACACAGATAAACTCCTGTTTGGAAATGAATAACATTGTCTATTTGTTAGTATTTTTACATAAAACTATTATTTTTGTTAAACGTTTGATGACCTGTGATTTAAAAATGAAAAAAAATTGGCATTTACTTACCTTTTTCATTTGTTTTTCTATTCACATTACTCACGAAGGGATAACTTTGAGTGATAGTATGGGATTAGATTTCATAAGCCAGAAAATAAATCTCAAGTAATTTTAAAGCAAGATCTGTCAAGAACTGGCCGAAAGGGAGCACTTTCTATCTCGTTCCGTACAAAAAATAGAAAACGTATTTTTAACTGTTGCTTTTAGATAATAACTTGTAATGACAATTATTAATCAAAATGACGAGGCTTATCGATGCGTTTTTTTTTTTAAAACTGGATTCTTTCAAAAAAACCTCGATATCCGCCACAAATAGCAGTTTCGTCCCACTGTACGCCGGTGACGTTTGACTCGTTAACACTTGACCATGCGACTTTTCAGCCACATCCACAATTTTTAGATATACCTACATATATGCTATTATTAAAATTTCCAAGGTTAATTCTCATTATTTGCTAATGCGCGTTTTTCCGATTTCATTTCATACTACACAAATCAATTAAAAAAATGTAACTTAAATTATTTTTATTGCTTCTAAATCAAATATTTTCCAGATAAAATGGCCACGATAGACGGATAGATGGAAAGACAAACGGACAAGCGAGTGATCTTATAAGGGTTCAGTTTTTATATTTTGAGATACGAAACCTTAAGAAAGTCATTACACAAATAACAACCTATTTCAAAATACACCACACTACTAGTTCTAGGCCTTTGTCCACGAATAAAGCATGCGAACATTCTCACATAAATAGGATACATGTACGTCACCGGCCCACTTTCATATTCCGCCTATTGTTAACCTTCTACTAACTACCAATGATTATTGTGGGTAATTATAAATGGCAAATGAAAGGGAAGATCGGCGTAATTAAGGAGAGTTAAAGTACTTGGAGTTCTTGACATCGAGTGAGAAAGTTTTATTTATAGGATCAATTATACGTCTTCCAATATTGATTTCAAAGTAACAAAATACGAGATTTGTAAATTGGTAAATCAGTTATTTCAATCGCTGTCATTAAGAACGTTTTAGCTACCGCATTTAAAACATCAGCAACGTGTAATCATTGGAAAAATTAATTTTTTTTCTTGCTTTTAAAAATACAAGTTGTTATGTAATATAGTTTAAAAAGGTTTCTAATATAGTTGGAAAAGGTTTCAAGTGTTAAAATTAATCGATTACGTTACTAGTGGAATTATATTGAAGTTTTAGATTTTCAAAGTATTGCTTTATCAAATATACCTAATGTTAATATCTGTTTTTTTTAATGTTATGTTCCAAATTAAAACATCCAACGGATAACCTCACTCAGTTTAAAATTCGAATTTGATTAAATTTCATTATTTGCAAATCGCCTGTGAATTACAGAAAGATATCATAAATTATGGAATTCATTTAACGTTATTTTAAGAAAGCCAGTGGTTTGTCGATTATAGGAAAGCCGGTCTATAATAAACGCTCATAAAAATAATTAATCTCTTTCTTAATTTATTTTAATTATTCTCAAATTCAAAAGTTATAACGTAATCGGGAAACTTTTCTGCAAGCGCTAATTGAAAAGACCTTTCATAACAATTTCTTCATTTTCTCTTTTTTAATTATATGCGTGTCGGGTAATTAAAACACCTTATTAAGTTTGGTCATTTGGATTTTTAGAATCATTTTGCTAGTTTTTCTATCTCTTTTATTTGATTTGCCTTTTTATTATCATAATAACTACGTTAAATGTACGAACTCCCTCTCTTTAATTAAAGCTCCCTAACATCGACGCAAGAAACGAAAGCAAGCAACGAAGGCAACGAAGGGTGTTTTAATATAAATATCGTTTATTTGGTATTTTGATTTATATTTATATATTAATTTGAATTTTATGATTCTCGTTAAGTACATAATTTAAACATTAATTCGTTATCCAATAATCTATAATCTGTTACAAAATAATACGCTTTCGAACATATTATTTAATAATATTAATTACATTAGATAGATTTTTTCAAGTGATACATGTAACATAGCTTTACTGCTAAATATAGAGATAATAATAATAGTTAGGGAAATAACCATAAATTTAGGTAATGCTAAATTGGCAGCCTAATAATTTGATACGAGTATAGATGTTTTACATATATTAAGAACCATTTTGAAGAATAATAATAAAAATCTGATAAAAATAGTTATCGAATTTACCATTTATATGTATAATTCAGTTTGTAATCTGGATGAATTTTAGTAATAACAAGGTAAGTAATTTCGGTAATAATATTTGTATAAAAACTCGCAACTGAGCTTCTAAATTTACATTCAAAAGGTGAATTATAATCGTGATTTGTGTTATTGCTTAGACCATTGTGTTAAATTTGTGATATTGAGACTTATTTTTTAAATCATCCGAAATTCTCTAAGCATGTTTACAGTAAAGGAATATATTTAGGCCGTTACAAAGACCATTCTAGTTTTATTTTAAAAAATCAAAAGAAAAGTATTGTTTCCGCACAAATTATATTTTATCGACAAATTATGTTATAGTTTTTTTTGACTTAATTGACATTATGTATTTCTAAACAATAAATTTATAAATAAAAAATGGCAAATGTTACCAACAAAACGTATACTCTTTACATGTTTTCATTTTCTTTTTGTTACATTTAAAAAATTGCATGAAAAGACCCTTTAAATTTATATCTAATGGCTGTTTGTCAGTATTAAAAGAATTGTCTTCACCTGATTTTTTTTCGATAAATTAGTCGTGTCGCTCTTTATGGTTATTAAATTGGATGTTTCATGATTATATTCTAATTAATTATTTTTTGCCAAGTTTTATTTCATTTAATACCTAAATATAGGTTATCAACATTTAGAGAGCTAAAAATTGTATTTGTCATAAGGAAATCAGTTAGTTTAAAAATGTATACGTATATTTGTTATAACTTCTAAATGTTTAACATGTATTGCTTATAATTCATCTTCGCAAACAATATTTGAAAAAGAGATGTTTGAATATCTATATTGAAATAAAATACAAACATCGGCGTGACTTTTATACATTTTAATATTATGTCGCCTGACATATTAATCCTTGGTTTGCCGCCTCACGTCTAGCCATAGCCTTGTTATACCACATGGACGAACAAAGGCGAGAGAAGACAAGCGATATTAGAACGAGATAGCAAAAACTCTTAGCGATTTTTTTAAGTGAAAAGCTTTAGTAAAATACACATAGCTTAATTATTTAAAAAAAACTGGATGGAAGTATCAACGCTATTATCTTTTATTTAATTGTTATATTTAACTTAAAGCAAAAATTGTCTTGTTTGGTAACGAATGTTATATAAGAAACATGCAATAAGTCAGTAATTATGAATTAATATGAGTTTGTTGCTTAAATTAATTTTTAAAAAATTCAATTACTAAACCAGGCCTTACCAGGCCGTACATCATTATGAAATCCAAGTGCGACGTTGTGAATTATGACGTCGAATCTGCGTTACTGCCAGCGTATGATACTCTTATTAAGGAATAATTTATCAAGGTGTGAAGGAAACGGATTAATAATTAATAAGTAAGAAGGGCTTAGGCGTAGATACGGTAAAATAATAGTTAATTCTTGTGTAGAACAACATTTTTAACTTTTTATAAAATAAATGTTTAAAAAAACCTGGATATGACAAAAAAATCTATGAAATTATTTATGTTCGTAATCAGTATCTCAATATCATCATAGTCGTCAATTTCCAAAGTGTTCGACTTCTATTTCAATGATTTCCAAAGGTCTGCTTTTAATTTTGTGAATAGAAAAACCGCGTGGTTTCACTTTTGATTGACTTCATTTAAAATAAATGATTATGAATATTTTACAAAGTACTCGTCTAGCATCCCTAGCATTATTTTCTGCAAATAACTCTCGATATTTGCTCATATAGTGATCAAATATTTAATAGCAATATGTGCAAGGGATACTATAGACTAACATCGCGATTGTCAATTATATTATTACTATGTGATTACTTACTTTTAATTTTTTCCTTCAATTAAATCGTTACTATTCATTAAATATAAGGTTCATTAAATACACTACATATACAAGGTTGCATTAAACAATTCACAATTCCCGTACCACCGGCTCGACAAACAAAGAGTAATCCCCGCGCCGCTCATTAAAGGCACGCAAGTGCCTGTTATTTAGTGTCCTGTGAGTCGCGCACAGATGGTTTAGTTATGTATGTATAAACGTATCATTATGTATGCATTACCCATCTGAATAAGGGGGAATAAGACCAATAATAACGAATATTATGAGACGATACGTTGTTATGTTTTAAATCGTGAGACCTTTTGTGATGCACGGAGATCTTTTGTGATACGGATGTGAAAGTTAATGTATTTAGGGAAACGGCTTCACTTCAAACAAGAGTTAAAATATCAGTAAGGACAAGGACATGGAAGTTGATTAGGTACATAAATTTTCAACACTTTTCAATACGTTGGTTCGATTTTTTTATTATTATACGCCTTAATTAAATTACTGGTTTAAACAACATAAGCAAAAATAATATGTTATTATTTTATACACAAAATTAATAGTTGCACACGATTTTAAAATTTGTTCTCTTGATTAATTGATTCGGGTAACCATTAGTTTCACTTTTAAAAAAAAATCGGATGGATGCTTCTGAAATTTTTATTTCTGATTAATCTTTAATTAGGACAAATGCCTTTATTTGGGATTGAGCTCTATGATTTCATCTTCAATTTTTGCTCTGATTGAAATATAACCCTGTATACTCTGTGTTCTTCTTATTACTTACTTATTATTTACTCATCTTAATACTTTAAGCTAAATAAAAAAAAGCAAAAACCAAGCTTCTTCCTTAAAAATTTGGTATCATATGATAACATTTAAATATTTTATAAACTTGTAAGTTAAAGAGAAAATAAAAACATGGTGTAAAGAAAAAACAATATCTTATTATTTATGTTATTTCACACTAACTTACAGGTCCTGTAGAAGCATATAATTTGGTTTACTGTACATGTTTTAACACTTATTTTATATTATGTTATATATTGTCATACTTCATAGCATGATTTTATTTTATGCCATCAATATATTGGCATAAAAACATTTTGGGACTTCAGGGTAACTAAAAATTAATGACTGCAATTGAGTATTTTCATTAGAAATCAATCACTATATTTTCATTACTATATTATATATCACGGGGTGCACTCTTTAGAATGTTTAACTGTCAACATTATAGAATACCTCAACCTCATTGAATAAAAAATATAATGTTTTCAAAATAACGAACAACTCACGATATGTCCATTAAAATATGGGTAAGCCGTTATCAAAATTATTGTGACAGATGGAAGGAATATTAATATGATAAATAAAAACAAATATATGCTATATGTACCATAACGACTTTATAAGTGAAATAAACAATAATACATATTATTAGATACATTATACTTAACACTCACGATTTATATTTTTAATTTTGTTTTTATAATAACATTCTTGATAGTGCCGTTGTATCAAGTTCCTAAAATAACGAATACAATTTTTAATATCGGTGTGAAAAAAACTGATTGAATCAAATTAAAACACTATTCAGAAGCAACAATACAATTACAAAAACAAGATTCCCAATGCAAATTGTCTAACATTTATTTCCAACCAATATATTGGCTGCGTTACTTATTCATATTTACGGCTCGACTTTATTTGTCCGTTTGGCGACTTTTTTCCATTATTAAATTTAGACCTCGGCGTTTAACCTAGCGTTAATCTGGCGTATAATCAAAAAGGCTTTTAAAAACTGAGAGTAACTTCCCATGGAATTCGTGATACGACATTTTCAAAACAGGAAATTGCAAATGATACTTTTTTGTTATTATATTCTAATATGAAGTATTTTCTACATAATATGGGTTAAATTATGATAAATAAAAACATACATTTTTAACATCTATTTTATTACTACGCAATTTAGAAATTGCTGATATCGTAGCATTCCTTTTATCGATTATTTATTAAAAGGTCCAGAGGTAATGATACAAGCAAAGGTAACAAATACAGATAAATATTTACACTGAAACGGTAGTAGCCACATGAGGTAACAAAAATTAATTATTAAAACAAAATGATTAAAAAATAGTAATGCATCAAAAATTGCATATTTTTTCTTTTATTTCTAAGTACATGTACAACATCTAAGCTTTTGGATGAGACGAATGTACGGTTACTGCTCATTTACCTTAAATTTATTACTATTGTCCAAAAGCTGACCGCGAAAGTAGGTCCCATGAGATTGCAGTATAAAATGTTTTTAAAGTGTTAACATGAATGGCTACAAATAAAATAAAACCATACACTATACAAAAAATAAAACCAATAATATGTGCCGGACGGAAATGTGCATTTCATATAGTTTTTGATTACGAGTCAATCATAAACCAAGTAACGTTGTTGATGGAGTGGGAAAGATGGTCACCAAAGTCTACTTTGTGTCATAAAGATGAGGGGTGGGTTAAATATAATTGTGACGTAACACTTTTTTTCCTAAATATTAAATAGGAGTCCATTGGCGTCACTTTTCAGTGACATTAATCGGTCGTTAGATATTAAAATACTGAGGATAATGATCTCAGAATTCATGCCCGATTTATTCGAAATGGTAAGATTCAAATATACGTTTGCACAATTTTATTCCCTCATTTTATGCGGCGATAATCACAGATATTATTATATGAGTTGGCATGAGGCAGCATTTTATTATGATCCCACCTACGTCATCATAAGACGGGGTGAATATTCTTTATCTACCACAATGGATTTGGAGAGGAACGAAACTTTCATCGTTAGTATCATAAAAAATGTACTCGTTATTGGAAACCTTATGTTATTTATAGATGAAGGCCTAAGATACATAAAAGTCATCGCAAATGCCATGCATCATTTTAAAGATTGTAATTTAAATAGGATGTACATGTTTATCAACTTACCTGAACAGAAAGATTTTGATACAGTCGAACGGTGCATGGCACGGCTGAGCTTTATAATTTCCGCTCTCATCATTTCATATAAAAACTTTGGGATGCATCATGACGATAAAGAGAAGACTGTAGATCAAGAGCTCAAAATTTAAAAAAATTTTGAGTTTGCTAAAAATGTTAATAAAAATAAAATTTATGGAAGGAACTTGTAATTTATAATATCAGTGTTTTTGCAGAATATAAAGTCTCAAACAATATAAAATATCAGACCGATATAAGAAACGCCCACAAGAAAACCGATATCACTTGCAAATCTTTTTAAAAACTCGTTATTTATCAATTGTTATTTAGTTATTAATAAAAGACTACCTTGAATGACAAATACAACAAATGAGACATCTTGCATTTACACGTCATTTTCAATTATAATTAATGAACGCGAGTGTAATTTAATGTTTAATAAATTTTTGAATAATTCAGATATTTTCTTTAACTCAACTACACAATAAAGTGTCTTGACATGAACAAATTTGCAACGTACTCGTAAAGATGTTGTAGTATTAGCAGGAAGCAGTTACTGTCCGTATACTTCTGTGAACTTGCCTTACTATACTTGCCTTAGTATACTTTCCTTAGTCAGCCGCACCAATGCATCGATATTATCGCGATACAACATCTATACAAACAGTTATATATTTGGATGCTTGTGCAACTGTCACTCAGTTGGTGCCTTGCCAAAAATAGCACAACGAAGTAGCTCCTAACAATGTTGGTATCGTTACTGCTTTTAAAAATATGTATGTATGAATCGTGAAATTTGGGTATGTCTAATGAAAACATGCCGTATAATTATTACTATTGAATATTTGTTCGAGGGCTCAAAAAATTATAAGATATTTGAATAAATACTAGTTTTATTGGTTTGATTCTAGATCTATGGGTATAATTTTATTGTTTGCTTCTTTTTTATGGTAAGATTATTTCATTTTAGAGTTTCATGATTTAAAAAATGGAGGTAAATGTTTTTGTTCTATATATCTATTTATTTTCAAGAAATATATAATGTGAGAACATAGGTTACAAAATATAAATTTGTATCGGTCGAAAAATATAGCGCTCGCAAAAAAGGCTGTCACATAATACTTGTAATTGTAATTTGTTTTTCATATGTACATATAATTTAATGCTATTTTTAGATCATTACGATTTTCAATGTGGTTTTACTAAGCTTGCAAGAAATGCTAAAAGTAATATGGTTTAAAATGAAAAATACTTCTGTGTCATAACAATAGTTATTATAATTTGTAATCTACTCTAATTCAATACGCTTTTATCGGATGTTAATTTGGTGAATTCGAATTGGAATAATGACCATATCAATGCAAATAAGTCCTTTCATTTAATTGTTTCCTTCACCAATTTTGCAGGAAAAGCGAAGAAGTAATAACTTTTGTTATAATATCAATTTCAATAGTTGTAAAATATTTGATATATTACAAAATATTATTTTATATGTGTTTCAGTTTTTTCGATTATAATAGACAGATTTACTTCTACTAGTAAAAATATACAGAAGGGGTAACATATTTCGGAGGTATTATCGCTACTTATGTAACATATTAATATTTTGTGTATAATTATTTAAATTTCCATAATATTTAAACTTATTTTAAAAGAACTCTACAAAGTATGTAACAGAAAACATATGTCATGATAAAATTGCTAATAACTCAATTTATTAGTACCAATTTTTTTTATTATGGATGAAAATTTCAAAGTATTTGGCATTATTCGTGAACATTCTATTTTTATAGTGTTATTGAAAAATAAATAGTGTGCTATTATTATGGTGATAACTATTTTATTACTATGCAAAATCTATTTAATCCATTACCTATCTTAGCCATTTTACATACATTCTATTAAAGCCTTTCAGCATACCACACACTAATCGTTCAGCCAAAACTAATCATATGGTGTTTGTTGCACGGGGATTAGTTTTAGGGGTTATAGATTTAGACCCTTTATACCGTAAGCATTAAGGTATCTAGATTTACATAGGACACAAAGACACATGGACTTTTTGAGGTTGGAAACTTGCTGGCTTATCAGGCGGATGCCCTATATTTTATGTCTCTTTACATATAAGCGAAGGCAGCCTAATTATCTTGGGAATTTTGTTGTAAATATAGCTTATAGCATAACTATTTAATACGTAAGCTTTAGATAAGTTTATAACTGGTAGATGTCGATATGATTTAAAAACCTTCCTCTCCTCGACTTTCACATTTCGGCTTACAGGGGCACGGTTTGATTCACTACATTGTGACGAAGAACACCTTCTATTTGTTAGTTATGTGATGAAAATCACAATTTCTTGACAGCAGGTTATCTTGAACTTATCCATAGTAAAGTTAGTGCCTTGATCAACTATCATAGTCGAAGAAATTAAGTGGGTAAGATAGTCATATCTGTCTTCAGCAGTAGCTGAATTACTACAATGAATTTTAACCCACATATGCCAAAGTTTTTTGAAAACAAATTTTTGCAATGTTTACTTATTTTGATTTTTTTATTACAAACTAAGGGTGCAATAGCGTTTTTAATTTTTTGTTACTTTAAAGTCTTACGCTTATGTGGAATGGAAATTATTTAAAGTCAAATTTACTTCAGTAGTCAGTCTTTATTTATTTGGAAGATAAAACAAGTCACCGCGTAAATAATTAAAGTAAGGAATATAGAACGTAATCGCAGTTACGAATAAAATGCTGTGAAATATTTGTCATACGAATTGACATCACGTTTACGACACATTTTGACAGTTACATACTGCATATTATCTTTTGAACTGGTCCATAATGATAATATGTTCAGCTGTATATTTTTCAACTTAGATATATTTGTATGTGTATGTTAATATATATATATATATATATATATATATATATATATATATATATATATGTGGCGCAGATTGACTTTTAGCAATACCATACTTCTGTAATAAAGACTTAATAATAGGTCTATGAAATTATGATGTATCCACCGTCCCCTTCATAGATAAGGCGAGCAAACACGGGTTACTGTCGTCAAAATCAGTCAAGTACATTGAAATGGCAAAACACCACTTTTTACCTCTAATGCCAATTCAATAAACTCTGATATTAGCATCGAATATATCTACTCCATCCATTAATCGATTGTATTGATGGCAATGAGACCAAAAATGATCCTCTATGAAACATGGTTCGAACCGATGGATTTAATAGAAACAGATTATAAAGTGTTACAATGCCATATTAACATTGGCGTTAAAAGCAAGGTATGAGATCTTTTACTATCATATATTTAGCTTTTTTAGTTCTCACATATCTATAAAGACTGACGGGACGTATTATGGGCAGACATCAACATTTCCATAACAAAAAGATTCCTTCCGAAATGTTCGTATACGGACCCTGATGTAATAAGGTACCCTACAAATAATTCTGTATTCTATGTTATCGCAAAGAATATCATTTTTCATTAAAAACAATTTTCACTATCAATTTGAGCATCATCATTTTCATAATCACGTATTGTGGGAAAATTTCAACCATTGTTCTTTGCCATACAAAAATATCAATGTATTGGATAGAAGATACTATGATACGATATAGGCCATACAAAAATACCAATGTATTGGATAGATGTTACTATGATACGATATAGGCCATACAAAAATACCAATGTATTGGATAGATGTTACTATGATACGATATAGACCATACAAAAATACCAATGTATTGTATAGATTATACGACAGTACGATATAGAAGGCAATGTTAAATAAAAATGACCGGAACTTCACTTAAGAACAAATATCGCAATTAAATTCATTTCACGCTGCACCTCAGCGTTAGTAATTGTATTTTGAGAGTTTATAAAAAATATGCCTCTTTAAAAATCGACAAAATGAATTGAAATCCTCCTTCATAATTTTATTTCTAACCTCGTGCTTAGATAACATGAATTCACGTTGTGTAACAATAGATTAATCGTATAATATATCTCCTTACGAACGAAATCACTTTTTAAATAACTTGAAAATAGATAAGCCTAATCAAGCCATAGTATGAACATTTAAATAAATTATAATGTTGAATACATTTGGTATTAATTTTGTAGAAATTCATTAATTACAATTAAATGGAACTAAGTGATGTAGTATTATTTCTACTTTATTTAAATTCTTTACCACGACCTAAGTTTCATTGTATGACAACATCTTTAGGTGGACAATCAGCAAAGATTTGAAATAAAGAATTTAAATAATTTAAATAAAGTAGAAAAAATACTACATCACGTGGTTCCATTTAATTGTGAATTATAATGGGTAAGAAAGTCGTTTTCGTGTAATATCGAAAATATAACTTCTAAAAATATTCACTTTTTGAGATGTAAAAATGATGTGTCATCAAAGGATTGAACATTCTGTTGCATACTAACTTAAATCCTTAAAGATGAAAAACGCATTACTGAATTCAATTATATATTATTTATGTGCACGCAAATTTTTCACGATCCCATTTAACCAGCTTATTCAGGAGGGGACGTATATATGTACATTTTCGCTCCAAAAGTTATTACTCAAACGACCGAAAGTACCTGTAACCCTTCGTCAATATGCCAAAAGGTTTTATAAAGCCAATGTTAAAATGAAATCCACATTTGACGTCAGCTCCTTTAAGCAGTACTTTCAGAAGTATTTTCCTTTTGACGCATCCGGTAAAGTGAACATTAAAGTGATCTTTGAATGGTTTCGAATATTGAACTGAAATCTTTCTCGCAAATCAATTTTGCAACTTTTATATGTACATTTATTTATATATGCATTGGAAACTTGAAAACATAGATTATTGCATACTTGTTACGGAACGAAGAAAGTTATAGGGTGGAATGAAGGAACTTTCTGTGGTTCTTTTTCTGTATAACTTTTAAGGGAGTTGATACGATTTTCGCTAAAGTATTAATTTAATTTGATTGTAAATTTTTAAAAAAATTACATTAAAAATAAATGCTCTAATAGATAATAGTGTAAATATTTAGTCAGTATACTTAAATGCCTAAACATTTAAATACAATCAGATAATGGATAGAGGAAACGAGTCGAACTTAATTTTTGGGATATTTCTTCTGCCCGTCGGTCCGCAAGCCTACGCGTCTGAATGCCCTCACTATTGTAATAATTGAAATACATATTTATTTATGGTATAACAGGTAACCCATATTATGCTATTAAATTTAAACCATGGACATAAACATATTCCCAAAATTTATAAAATTCCTACAATTTTTACACACATATCATGTTTTCATGTGGAAATATCCTAAATTTCTTTCTTAATATGCATAAAGTCTTTGAAAACTAATGATGGAAGAAATCGTGGGTTTGGAAAACATTAGTTGTTTGCTCTTTTTTAACCTATATTTAAAAAAAAGGCACTTACCAACCTCTTTCTGGCACTAATCAACCGATTCGGATGATTCTTTTTTGATTTGGAAACTATATTACTAATATAGAATTTCTTAATACTGCATAGTACACCAGTACTAGTTTAGATGGTACAGATCTTACGATAATCTAATAAGACACTGCTAAGGGCGACATAATTTTGCTCTATAGTGTAATTAATATATAATGGTGGAGCCGAAAGTTGGTAATAGGAAGTCTTCAATGATAAGAAGTAAACACATCGAGTCTGGAATCTTTTTGTCTAATATGAGCAAATATGGGTACATACAATATTTCATAAAATAACCACAAAGCAAATATGCAGGTAAATAATCCGGGTAATTTCAATCTTTGATCCACAAATCCTGTTACAGGTGTACTGCCTGTCTAAAGGTGAGACTAGAGGATGCTTTCTTTAAATTAGTATTGTTGCTCTCAAGCAATAATGCTGCCATCAAACTCCGGGTCCCAACTACTCAGCCTTGACGCTATAGGGGTGATGTATGCTTAAATTATGAGACTTGAGAGCCTGCTATTTTTAAATTAGTATTTTTGTTCTCAAACGAAGATTTCGTCATTTTCTGTATGCTAACTCATATATCCGGCATTACTAAATCGATATGGACAATTACTTTCTTTACATTAATCACCCCACTGCAGCAGTTTAAAAATTTATTATTATTTGACTATTGAATTGAAGGTATACCGTAGTATTCCTCAACAAGGAACAACGTAGGTGCCGTTATCGAACTTGTGCCATCTAGATCGAATGATAATCTAGTACTGAAGTATCTAAATATTTGGCAAAACTAAGGGTGGCTTAATATTCTTTACTAAAATCAAGGTACAGTTGTATAACAGGTAGATGGAGACAGGTACTTCTTACTGATGAAATATGAACTCATCGAGTTTGTACTCGTTCCATTTGTCTTGATGTAAACAAGAAAATAAAGTAAATAGGTAGATTAATGAATTCAGCATGACAAAGGCGTACAAAAACTAAGATACTCGGTAGGTAGGTAGGTATGTAGATAAGAAAATAACTAACTAAACGGAAAAATAACTAAAGGTTGGTATGTAGGTAGGTAGATATGTAAGTAAGTAATTATATAAAGAGAAATACAGCAAGTAGAATATTAGGAAGCAAGTAAGCACTTATGTGTAGACTGTATGTAGATATACAAAACATGTGGTGACAAGGATATTAATATACAAATGGATAGTACGTGCAAGTTATATACAGGCTTAAAAGCACCATCTTCGGTGAAACAAAAAAGGAAGTGATTTACTTGTTCTTATGTATAAATGCAAATGTTTATGCAGACATGTAGGCATGTGAATATATTTAAATTCTGGATATGCTGCAAACATGTATTCGATTTCAATAAATGAGTTATAATTTATATAACATTTATTGTAAGTTCCGGACAAATTCAACCCACTTCAAATAACTACCGAATAAGAAGAGCACTCAAAATATAACATAAACATGGAGGCGAGGATCTAATAAAAATGCGTGTACATAAATAAACTTGTAAAATATTGCTATTGCTAGTGATATTTGGATCAGTGTTAAGTTAAATGTAATAATCATTTGTGTGTATGTGTGCGTGTGTGTGTGCGTCCGTATTTTAATTATTTACACTTTTCAATGCACTTCTCATTCGGAAGTTATTTGAAGTGGGTTCATTTTTTTTTAGAAAGTTGATTTCAGTTTTGACATCCTTCGTTATTTTTTACGTTTTACATATTAATAAATTCTGTATAATAGCAAAAAAAATTATAAAACAGCAAGTTAACTGATTTAACATTTTTACGGTTTCGTACCTTGAAAGGAAAAAAGGGAACCTTTATAGGATCACTCGCGCTTTTTTTTTATTCGTTTAGCGCACCCCTTTTTCTCAGAAGCCGCTTACCGCAGAAACTTGAATTTTACTGTAATAAAGCATGTTATCCTGCTTATATTTCAAAAGTTAACACTGAAAAATATGCGTATCGAAATTTTGAGAAAGAAACATGAGGAAAGAATGTGATGTGTGGGGTCGTTTTAAAGTACTAGTTATAAAATATTTTAATATTTTTGGTATATCTTTAGGGACGTAACAAAAAATACACAAAAATATACTCCTATTTCCAACATTACTGAATCTAAAATTAAGAAAAATTCATAGTTTGCAGGAACCTACATAAAACCTGAGGTAAACCATGGTGATGATTCCAAATTTCAGAGCATTCGAATTATCGTCCATGTGTTTACGGCTATAAAAGGCAATATATTTACTTTGTAAATTTTAATATGTGTTATTATTTTAATAGAAATACTATGTAGACTTAAATGCGTGTTCTACTCGTACTTGATACGTTTTTTATTGTTCATTGTAAGTGCACATACATGGTGACCTCAATGCCTAACATTATATATAATTTAATAAAAATTTACATAAAGGAAACGAATACGTTTGGCGGTAATGATAGGTTACCAACAAATAGTAATGGGTACATTATAAAATTATTATTATGTATTCCAACAACACAAAATCAACAACGTTTTAAGACAGTGAACTTTAGTATGTTTTTTTATATTGAGGTCATCGCAAGAAGTCATAAATTTGAAAGCATAAATACCAAGCGACTAGAATATAAGCGACTAGAAAAATAAGGTCAAATTCCCGCCACACGAGAATTCCATCCGTGCTTCTTTTTGCATTTTGTATGAGAATTTATTTTAGTAGCGTTTCTCAATTCATCTTACTGCATAGTAATATATCGGCGTCTATTTATAATTACAGCATATGTCCCTGTTATTATTATGATTGAATAAATTCAGTATTCATTTAAACATAACTTGAGTTAAATTATCATTGGCATTCAGTTATCGACCACTAAATTTAGAATATTTATTTAAATATTTATACAATAACCACTTCGATTTATTTTAGGCATGTAGGTACTAGTAAAATTTGTTAAATCCGGAAATAATTTTTATCATCTCTCATGAAATCGAAACCGAGGATAGCAAGTAATAATGGCGGAATAGTTCGAATTGCACTGGTTTCTGCAAATATTTCGCCTTAATTGGAATGCGGTGTCTATCTCACTAGGTCCTGATTATTTATCATTACGTGCACTTTTTACGCCATCTTACCAGACAAGAATCTGCGAATATCAAACTTTGCAACTCAATTTTATAATACAAAACCGCTAAAAACAATCTACCAATTAACCATGTCCATACTGGAACATTTTTGTAGATATTATTGTTGTATACAATCGTTTCGAACCTTACTTTGATTTAGTAGTTTAAATGTTTAACTCAAAAAGGCACCGACACAGTCTGACTCCCTCCATTTAAATAGTTACTTTCTTTATCCACTCGTTTTAAAATAATTATTATATGTTTTTAATCCTTCCGGACATTACAAGCTGTATGACGTTGAACGTTTAATGTTCCTTGAATTTGCTGTTTTTCGTTAAACAAATAGACCAACTTGTTTGCTTTTGAAATTGGTATAATATCGAAATGTCCTTTTAATAAATAGCCAAATAATAAAAATGTATTTAGAACGTAATTTATGAAACTAACCATGAATAATACGGTACTTGACTTATTCTAAATTTTGATATTTTTCGTTACTATATTTTGAATATAAATTAATTAAAAACTAGTCTTGAAAAAATTTCAAAATTTAATTGAAAAATAAGCCAGTTGTAGACTTCTAAATTTGAAGTTACGGCTGGAGTTGGATACATTCCTGTCTCTTTTCCTCTTGTAAAATATAATGCACAATATTTAAAATGACCTCATAACACCGTATTGCCGTCCTTGTCTAAAGGTTAAATTTAAACTTTTATAACTCGGTCAATTTTTAAGATTATTTAAAAATTTTCTACTCTTCATCAGCTTGTACTTTGAAATTATGTTTAATGAAATAAAAAAAAATTGTCTGATACCCAATTTAAGTAGTGTAAATTTCAGACCTATTTAGAGCAATTGTGTTCATTTCAGTTATAAGTCATAATCTACTAGAATCGAATTATCATTTAATTTTTCACGAGCCATTCGTTAGATATATTTGTAGATCATTTGGATTGACAACAACATTTAAAAAAATATATTTCTTGTTACATTTTGCTACAAAATATTTAAGCATACGAAAAAAAATGCTAGTAATAATGAGAAGAATATAACGACAATCACATATTTTAAAAAATAGGTTATGTTCGAAATAATGTCAATGTTTTTAGAAAGTAATTTAATATTTATCAATATTTATAATTTAAAGGGTGTTTTAACAATTAGGCAACTGTGGTTTTTTTATGGCTATTTAGCATGTTCATTTATTTTATACATTCCAACGTAATTTGGATTGTATATTTTATCTCAAAAATTAATTAGACGCGTAAACTTACTGACATATTTAATAACAAAATATTGTTATCGATTTGTTTTATCCACATTTTTAGCTGTCGTTTTATTCTTGCACCATTTTTGCATAAATATTGTTGCAGATAAATTTTTTGAAAGGTTATTTGAAGGCCCTCAGCTGGGCTGATACTGTAATTATTTCATGCAGGTTAGAAAGTAGGTTTTCTTGTTTTTGAACACAAGCAAATGAAAATTCAAAAATGCCAAAAGAATTACCTACTTGTAAATATTTAGACACAACAAGGTTAGAATAATTAACTTATATTCTGAAATGGAGTTTATTAAGAGTTGCACTTCGTGGAATTATGTAAGGCTTAAATTGAATTTACAATACAGTGGCGCTTGTTTTTTGCGTTGTTAATATAAAAATTGTGATTATTAAATTACTTGTTTGATTTAATATACAGTAAGAAAATATTTTTGCAAGCAAATATCATTTTATATAACTATATAAATAAAATATTAAATAAAGGCTAAAACAATTTTATCGTAATAGTCCGTTACCAGTTTGGAGCTTGTAAATATTTATTGAATCAGTATGAAAGATATATTACTGTTTTATATTGGACTTATATTTTACATATATTATTATATAAATATGATATGTGTGAATCTTTGAATTTTAGTTACATAAAAGTGTATGTAGACTAGATAATGAAGACGATTTAATATAAACGCGTCCAGAAATACAGTGGAAAGTGAGAAATACCAGAATGATTGTGTTCTTAGTTTCATATTCCTATTTTTACTTCAAATTTCGCCAAAGGAAATCTTGCCGAGAAAAAAGTTCTTGCACATATTTTCTAATTATAAAGATGGCCAAATGTCTTTATAAACAGAAAGTGATGATAATATGGCAAGAATATAATTACCGTTATCCAGCTGTATTTCTTCTTTGGAATGTAAAACGAAACAAAATTTGAGCTCTTCCCGGTATTGAGACTAAAATGCCAACACTGTGAGATGGCTACAAATACCAAGTTGAATTTTAATGTAAGAGCCAGATAAAAGAAATATAACAATATATATATATATATATATATATAAATATATGTATGTATATATATATATATATATATATATATATATATATATAACTATATATGTTTATCTATATATATTAATTTTTATTTTTCCTTAAAAGCTAAAACTCCCATATTGATAGTAAAATATTTCATTTTTTAACCAAGAAATAATAATATTATGTTAAAATTCACACATATATAAAACAGTAATATATCTTTCATACTGATCCAATAAATAGTTACACCTCCAAACTGGTAACGGACTATTACGATAAAAATGTTTTAGTCTTTATTTAATATTTTATTTATATAATTATATAAAACGATATTCGCTTGCAAAAATATTTTATTACTTTAAACTGAATCAAACAATTTATTTAATAAATATAACTAACACTATAAAATATGGCACACTGGCTGCAACTAAAACCTGTCTAGTAATTGAATAACAGTCAGGAAGCATATGAAAATTCTCAACCGCTTAACTTTGCGTTTAATAAATTTATCATCGTAAATAACTTTAGATATTTTTATAGAAAAACGCACCAAATATGCTCACTTTGTTGTTACGGATTATATAGGTGGTTCTAGACATTAAAGCGAGTAGACAATGTATTACACTGTATAACAATTCTTCACCGTTTTTAAAAATAAATTACTGTTTATTAATCAAAATTCTGATTGCAACGAAAATAAATTATATATTTTAACAAAGATATGCTCCAAATATACTTAGTTTGAGGTAGGTCTTGGAAGATAGAATGATATATTTGAGAATATAGAATAAAATGTTAACTAAAGTTGCCAGATTACTTAACAACATTATAAAGAAATATATTCAAAAAAATTCAGTTTTATCAAAGATTAGTTAACAAAAAGTTGAGTGATATACAAAGATAAATAAACTAAACGAATAGCTATTCGAAAGGTCAGCATTTTTATTCACTTTCATTTCCATAAAACTGGGTATAAGAAATACTATGAAGAAAATTTGAAGCCACGACATCATAAAAACTTTCACAATAAGCTTTATGAAATGTTAGTCATTTGTGTAAACTATCGTATCGGATTAAAGATGACAGGTGAATATCGATGTGCGCTATAAACACATTAAAGCCTGTCTCGTATTGAACTTATTTGTGTATTTGTTTACCTACTTTGCAAACATAATAATCATTCACATAGAATAATATTCTTTCACGTAAATTTCCATAACTTTCGAAGTTTATTTTGGAACATCACAGTTCCGACCGTGCTCATAGAGTAACATTAGAAACTAAAATTTTAATTATGAAAATATTAAGCCTGAATGGCTCCAATTTTTAATATTTTTTACCCTATTAACCCTTTAATTATCATGCAATTAACCCTTTAATTATATTTAAAAATCACAGATTCACCATTCATACACCGCAATAAGGTTATCTAATTAAATTATTTCTATAGTCACGTATAAGAACTAGTAGAAATAATACTACATTACGTAGTTTCATTTAATTGTCAAGTATTAAAGTTTAAAAATGTAATGTTAAATTTATTTCATATGACTTTTTGTGTCTCTGGCATTAAATACTGTTTATTGCATGATCATTTTGCCAGCATATCTTTGATTATTACTAACACAATATTTTAAATTTCATATATTTTACAGCTTACTACAAAATTAACATGTAAATTATAATTGTAACAACACCATTTATGCAGAAAATTAATTACAGAGTCGCCGGGCAATGAAATGTTGGTCACCCTATACACCACAGTTCGTTTGATTTAACAGGATGCGATGTATAGGGATGATGGATTGGCTATCTGTGTGCAAATTTGGTGCACAACTTCATCATTCTAGCCTTATTCCTCTCGGAAATAGATAGTGTGAAAGTGAATATGGGAGATGGATTGGAGTACTAAGTTACACATATAACAACTCTCAATTAAACATTGCTGAGCTGCTGACTGAATATAACGTATTTTAAAAAAAATAAAAACGTTACTCATTACCAGCGTCTTACGTTATATATAGTTAATTTCTGCATAAATATGAAAATTCGAGTATTCAATAATAAAATATAAAGTAACAAAATGTTTTTGAAAAATTATAGAAATACGTATTAAGGTGGTTTGGTAACAAAGACTGGCCAAAAATACATAAATACAAAATAAATAAATCAAATGAATAGAGAAGGACAGAGTTAACGTTTACCAATCTTTATATGTAACAAAACTAAACGTAGATTTTTGTCTGGACGCAAGAATGTTAGGATACAAGTCCGCTTAGTATGGAAATTATACGTTGTTTCACGCCATGAAATAAATTAAGTAATTGAGACATAAAAGTAGAACGAATTAAAAAACAAATAAAAAACTCACTTTTACATTATGTTACTCAATATATAATTTTACATCGCTGAAATTACAATTTCATCTTTAAATAATCTAACAAATTCATTGAAATGTTTTCCGTACCCAATATAATCAAAATGTTTATTTTACTCTCTCTCATGTCTCACTGAGATTATTCACACACAGGAAAGACATTTCGGATTTAAATTATATTTTCCGATATTTAAAAATATTTCCAAGCTTCCATACTACTTGTTGTTGTTAGGTTTTCGTTTTTCTTACTTATTAACTTTCTACATTTGCATAGGCATCATCTGTTTGCATACCAGAATGTACGGAAATATGTACTCGCAATGAAAGTTCTACCAGTACTTAACAGGTTTCAGTTATCACGAAGCTATATTACATAATTTCAAAATACAGTAAAGTATATCTTGTACTCACCTTACATACATTACTTGTACATTCACTTTAAATAAAAAAAAAGAAAGATATATATATATATATATATATATATATATATATATATATATATATACAAATATCGTTTTATGAAAGTCAGTTCACAGATCCCCCGTTCTGCGAACCCGATCCACTTCTAACAAGTTTTTAAAGAAATTTTCATCGACTATTTGTTCATATGTATATCCATTTTTAGGAACCTCTTCGCAATCAACCTCTTGGCAACAAAAATAAAAGAGTTAAGAATATTATGGAAGAAAGTGAACATTTCGAAAAAGAAATACTTTGTCTCTTGACCAATTTATGGACACATATTAGTTGAATTACTGAGAAAAAATTGTAATAAAGCATTGGAAATAAAAAGCCTGGAATAATGATTTTAATTAAAAAAATGTTGCAGGTACCGTTTTATTTTATTTTTTTGTGTCTTAGTATTATCTATAGCATATATTTTTATACGAAGCATATTCATTTGGTAGACCACAGTAAACAAATTTAAATTCCATAATTAGAACCTTCTGTTTAAATATAATATACTAACTAGCTTTTCGCCCGCGGCTCCGCTCGCTTAGACGATTCGTTTTCAAACTTCAAATGTTTAATTAAAATCGAAAAGTAGATTATAAATTGGACCCAAATATATTTAATATTATTAAACATGTTAGTCTTTCAAAGCTTCTAAACAAATGCACATTTCAAAAATTTATGAATATTTGTCTATATGTTTTTCCACGTATTTGTCAGAAACTACTAAAAAAATTACAATTATTCTATTTTTATCGGCTTAAGTATCTTTCAACTTAGAGAATAGTGAAAATTTTATAAAAATTGGTTTTGTAGTTTAAAATATAAAATAAAAAGTCGGTTTTATTTTTATTAAATTACTACTTACTTGTATGCTGTTAACACTATTGTTTATTTATATATCTACAAACTCCACAAAGGAGTCTACCTAGTTTACGCAAATCAAGCATCAGAGAAGAAGTTATAATTTAATACAGCACTTCCTTGTGTACCACATTAGTGGTTGTACTCTCTGGTGCTAAAATCTTGTGAGAAGCAATCCCCTAAGCCAATTCCTACCACATTTTATAATTGGTCCCAAAATTTATTAATCGACGTTGCGAAACAAACTCTAAGAGGTAATTGTAGTCGCTTGAATTCAAAAACATAATAATAGGATATAAGTGACTTTAGCGGTATAAAAACCAATCTTCCCCTCCCCGAGTACAGCCAGTGAATATAGTGGCACGTAAAAATTTATAATAGAAACATTTTTCCTGTATAAACTTAGCTACCAGTTTTCATTCGATTAGAGACTGAATCTCGTAAAATTCGTACTTGTCACATATTTTGTATTAAAAATATTAATACTAAATTTTAAGTAAAATCATACTAAATTTTAAGGAAACCCATTACAATTTTTTTTTCATTCAAATGTAGCAACCACTTTTTACCTCCTTAGGGGTTGAATATCGGAATATTCTTAAATGCTTGTTATATTATATTTGTATTGCAAAGCATTAATACATTTTTTTAACTAAAAATAGTCTTAGCAATTTTCTTGACATACAAATTAGCCACTCCTTTTCACCCACTTAGGGGTTGAATATAGAAATATGCTTAAATTCTTGTTTCGTTTTTTGTACTGAAAAATATTAACATGACTTTTAAAGTAAAAATTACCAAAAAAAAATTGTCTTCTTAAACGATGCCTCCATTACAAAATCAACACCCTCTCCAAATTTTAATTTTTATCATTAGCGGCTTGGGCTGGGCGATGATATGTCAATCGGGACTTTGCCTTTGATATATATATATATATATATATATATATATATTCGAGAGAAATCGTGGGGAGCAGCCCTCATATATATAAAAGAAACAAAAGAAAAATGAATTATCATACAATTAGAGAATGTCAATTTTGCAATTCGAATATAAAGTATTTCGTACAAACTAAATTTTCGTGGTACATTTGAGAGAAATAAAAAATAGTTCACTTTCCACAATATTAGGCAATGACTATATCAATAATATGACGACATAATTGGTCTTCAACCATTGTAGATTCAACACTCATTTAAATATATAATCTTATCTATTGGGAACAAAGAAGATGCTGCTCGACCAAATTTCCAAAGCTCTCTTAATACTTAAAGATAACCCATTCACAATAATTATGTGGATCCCCAACATATCAATAAGTGAAATTATATAAATTAATTAGGATGTTATTGAGAGTGCATTAAATTAAAATACGACGACTAACATTGGTCGTTAGGGACTATTTATTAAATTTTTATTAAATATTTAAAAAATTATGATCCATGCCGTTAATAGTTCAAAATATGTATGGTCATTATATCGTCTAGTCTAGGCTGCGGTGCGTCAATACGTTTATTTCTTGAACAAGTTTTTTAAAAACACATTTTAATAACGGAAAATATTTTTATTCTATACAAGAAATGTTATGAGTATATATATGGTAATATATAAAACCTTATCAGCATTAGTTGTTTCAAATATTGAAAACAGCATCATTAATAAATGCTGAGGAAAGGCGCTTCTATTCTTTTCTTAAAGACATTTTGGCATACATCAGTTCTAAATATTTAAAACTGTTAAATTTCAAAATGTTATTTTCAACTTAAAGCTTAGGGATTTTTACTTTGTTTATGTAATAATAAACATAGGTTTAGCAGCCTCCAATAAAAAAATAATATTCGTCATATACAAAATTCATATAACTAATTTTTATCATAATAAAAGTAATTTTACGTGGATTATTTTTTATCATAATAAAAATAGTTTTATTGAAAATCATTTTTAGTCTGTACCTAAAATGCTATCGGTTTTAAAATTAAACCATTAAAACGTAGACAATTTAAAAATTGTCACTGAGCCGACAAGACTCAAAGCTGGCCGAATTAAGCCGGAAAGAACCGACAAACTGCAAAGTTGTCCTAATATCAGGTCACGACGTGTCACCAAAATGTTTTAACTTCCATCTAAACACGCCATTAGATGTTTCTCATCAATATGGTAACATAACAATTGTAAATGTGTTACCGTCCGTTATCCATGCGACTTCTTGACACATTATTCATGTTATTATGCATATTAAATCGATGTTTAATTTTTGCTTTCAAAGTGTGCTAATTCCAGTCCTGAGAACTAAAAATTCATTATTTCAATATTACATTTAAATGAGTATTTATATTGTCTAACTGTGCTTTTATAATTTTCTGACTATGCGCTGCTCAATGTAATATTTAAATCTACAGTTACATTAGATATTAACCTTCATATACACACAAAATGATTCTTTTCTCAAATAAATGAAGTTTCTTGTAGCAATTAGTTTATTAATAAGGTATTAAGCTATCGACTGAAGCTTTCGAACTTTAAAAGTTACGAAAAGTTCAGAAGTAAACTTACTTCCTAAACTTAAACTCAATTTTAATCAGAATGTTTGTATTCCTGTGGATCTTACACGATTAAAATGGCTAGAAGTTATTGCATATCATTAAGTAAAGACATTTCGAATTCGAAATTGCGAAATGATCTACACCTATAGAATGTGCGAATTTTTAATATCATTTTCCTCCTGGAATAGTCTTTTAATCAAAACTCGATTATTATTTGGGTCCTCAAAAAACGACAAATGTAAATTATTTTACCTGAAAATAACGCAAATATTTATATGACACATCAGATAAATTTTAAAATTTGTGTATTCTAACGGTTCATCCTTTCCTGTGAAACATGTTATTAAACATCTGATTCCAACTCTTCAGTCCTGACACTGCCTACCTAAAATTGTGAGACTTGAAGAACTGCTATTTTCAAATTAATATTTTGTATCTCAGAGACTCTGTCAGTGAACTCTGAATACTGACCGTCTAAACCGCGAGACTTGAAGATCTGCTGTTTATAAATTATTATTATGACTTTCAAACAGAGACACTTCAAACTCCTGGGACCTTATAATGCAAAAGACTATAATGGAAGAACTGACTGCCTAAATCGTGAGACTTGGAGACCTGCTGTTTTTAAAGGGTTGTGGATCTCAAACAGAGGATCTATTATTAAACTTCATGTTTCATCTTTTTGGTCGTAATGTTGCAGAAGTACTGCTTGCTTAAACCTTGGGATAAAAAACATATTGTTTTTTATTAGTTGTTTGGGTCTAAAATAGAGATTCTGCCATGAACTTAGAGTACAAAGTCCTCAGTGCTGATGTCATGGAAGTATTAATAAAATGTCAAAGGATTAATTCGACTAAAGGCGGCATAAACCTACCTTCAGCTAAATCAGAGTACAATGATGAAGTCGGAAGACGGCGACAGAAACTCTTTATTAGTGGGAAATAAACTCATCTAATTTGGATTTTGAATATATTTGGCGTTAATTTTGTAGAAATTCATTATTCACGATTAAATGAAACTACGTGATGTAGTATTATTTCCACTTTCTTTAATTTCTTTATCACGACCTAAGTTTCGTTGCATTACATCTTCAGGTGGGATATTATCAAAGAGCACCTGAAGATGTTGTAATACAACGAATCCTAGGTGGTGGTAAAGAAATTAAAGAAAGTAGAAATAATACTACATCACGTAGTTTCATTGATTTTTTAATAATTTGGATGTGTTTCACTTGCCTGTGATGTAAATAATGCAGTTCGGAAGGTATATATATATATATATATATATATATATATATATATATATATATATATATATATATATACATGACACTGAAAACAAAACATTTTTAAGACGACTTCAAAGAACTACCGAATAAGAAGTGCATTTAAATTTACAAAGTAATAAAATTACGGGTACTTAGATGAAACTTTTGCGCTACGACATTGAAATACTGCCACTGCAAAATTTTTTAGATTTGTTGCCAAATTAAATGTGCCACTCATGTATGTGTCGGTGTAAATGTACGTGGAAAATGTCGACTTGACACCGATTACATAAATCTCTGGCAGTTGCAATATTTTGCAAATTTAATTATGTACGGAAACAATAATTTACTTATACTTTATACTATGTTTACGTTACTCCCTATTTTATGGCTATCATTAAAATCGGTTAAATATTTGTGGAATGTCTTTTGACATTTTTTTGTACTTTTCACACAAGGTCAAAGTTAACACTTTTTCACGCCTTTAATTTCTAAAAAGTTTCGTCTGCAATTCAGTGTCTGATAATTACGATTTGTAACTTGGTGGCGTCCTGTAACACTGTACACTTGTCAAAATCGTTTTCATAATTGAATAAATTTAAATAATAATTTTCAAACAAATTAAACTCATACAAGACTATAAATTTCAATCAGACCAGTTTCGGTAAAATTGTCTTTTCTGTTCCGATATGTTTTATGTCTGTATTCATATACATATACATATACATATATATATATATATATATATATACATATATATATATATATATATATATATATATACACATATAAATATATATATGTACATATATATATATATATATATATATATATATATACAGACACATATAAACATACGTTATATTTGAATACACGTATGTGCTTAATGCTTTATATTGGGGACAAATTGATTTCAATAAAGAAAACAGATTTCATTAAAATTGCACGTTTTCGTGCTTTTTAATATTAAACAATCCAAACAATCCTAAAATATTGAAATAAAAATACATAAACATTTTTCTTTAGTGTAGGATACACACATTTTAATATATTAAATGTAATACATTTGTCAAATACGTAAATTAATAAAATAATAATTACTGCCTCAAAACTAAATTTATTTTTAGTTAAAAATTTATTATAATATAATAAAGAAACATGGTATATATTTGATATATTTCTCATTTTGCGAAAACCTGCAAATCTACCAATGTCAAGAATCGAAATGTAACGTCGAAATAAGAGAATGTACCAATCTTGTTACATTCAACGAAGTTACGTAGACGAAAAGGTACCGGGCAATCCGATACATAATATATCCTTCATATAGATATTTATTTAATATAAAAACTGTATAATTTTCCAATTTTAAAAACGTGTATTTTCAGAAATATCCATATTGTCAACCGAGTTCATAAAAAAAATTATTCCAATTATGAGTATCCGTTTCGACTTCAGCTAATATTTTAAAGCAAAATGGGTACTAAGTATAACTCCATCTTCATAAACTAGGATTTCTTAAAAGCTTTTCAATTCTAGCATAATTATCATGTCAACTTCACGACACGCGTGGAAATGAAGTTCTATTTCCGGGTACATTACTTACGGTAACTGAAGTTAAATTTACTTTTCCTTTTAGGATTGGCTTTTTAAAGTATTTTAGAACGTTGACGAAGGATGACAGGTACTTTGATGGCAGGTATGCTTTTTTAGAAATAATCTCTCGTCATAAATACTTTCACGTATACGCGAGTTATCGCTTTAGTTTAGTCTGTACCAGAGAATTGCTGTACACTTCAAAATACATTTATATATTATGGCTCTTCTGTCTGCAAAAGCGAAAGATAAATATAATCAGCAATATTTTATATTAAACTTTATAAAGGTCAGATTCTGAGAGGGCCTAATTCTGAAAAAGTTTTCATAATCCTAAATCGGTCCACCGAAAGGTTTCAATATTTACATATTTAATTATTTTGCAGTGTATTTATGTTACATGTATTTGATATCTTCATAATCGGTAACTGCTGGCTTCAATTACTTTTAGCTTGTATTTTTCGTACTGTCAATTTACACCAGTGTTGCAAGAAGGAAATATTTACTTGTTACGCCATCACATCGATAATATTCATAGAGTGAAGCAGCTTAAAATTAATATGCAATGAAACAAATTTGAAATAAATATTTAACTCTATGATTTCTCTCTTGTATTATGGGGCCCGCCATTAGTTGACCGAACTTAACCTTTTTAAAAATGATAAAACTATAACCGTGGGTGAATTAAGCGATTTACAATGACAAGTAAAAAATACATCCACCAATCAGAGCATATTGTGATACATTCCGGTTCTTGCTGCGAGAGCGTCATAGTAACTCACCAACCAGGATTGGCAGCTGTTAGATATATTTTCTGTATAGTTTTGTATACAGGATAATTTCCGAGACTACTTATCTGATTCATATTTGGGTGAAAAAGTTCGAAAAAACAAAATTTGTCAACTTTCACTTTTTTCAAATTCTTTGATAAGCACTGAGAATATAAATGTATGACTTATTTATTAGTATATGTATAAGTATTTAATTAGATGATAAATTGATTTGTAATAAGAAATTGGAAAAAAAATTGCGTAAATATCATTACTATTTTCCACAATGAAATTCGTTTTTACTGCTCATATATTTTCAAAGGTTTACGCAGCGTCTAGCTAGATATATTCACTAATTATTTAAGTACTTAGTTTTCATACATAATGAAAGTATACATATGCAAGTACTTTTTCTAATTGGATATATTCTGTTCTGAATATTTTCTGTATATTAATTTCACGTTAATTTTAGAGGTAACGTTAAGAATTTTGAAATAAAGTCTAAATAGGAAGACATGTATTATCATTAAAAACAGTAAAATAAATGAGATTTCAAGTTGTTTCAAAATTGACTTTACTAACAAAAAATCTTGATTTAATTAAAAAGAGTGCACGTTAGTTAATATTAATTGATTCATAACTAGAAAAACATTATCAATGAAACCACTGAAATAATGCATTTCCGATGAAAATTCGAGTGATAAAAAAATCAAGTATATGATATAAATTCTTTATTATGGCGTATGCTCTTCCATATTTCCATAAATAATTTTTAGTAAAAAATTGGTTATGTCCAAGTCAGTTTTATTCAATCCCGTGATATTGTAGATATCTCTACACACGATAGCCCACCACGAAGTTCCAAACTACACTACCGGAGACTGTCCCTTAATCGGAAGTGCTTCGCAGCTATTTCGATACCCCCATAACTTAGTTACGGCAAAAATTTAACTTAAAATATGTGTAAAAACTACAGTACTATCAAATATATTTCATTTAAAATATACAACAAATCCTAAATTTCTTAGCTCCCTCACTAACTCGTAGAACATCAAAACCTACAGGTTAGTTTCAGAAAACTAAAAGCAAAGTTTATTTCAATGTACCAATCAAGTCTCATACTGTAAGTATGAAGTAAATAAAAACATTTCCAATTTCTTTTATTTTTATATAAACTTGGTTTGATATTATTACTATTTCCTTGAAAAGTATGTGTACACACACATATATATATATATATATATATATATATATATTATTCTTCTTGCTTCTTCCAACATTTTATTCCTGTTTACATTTTATAAGGCTGCGCCTTTGAAAAACTAACTTCGTTACATAAGAGATTGCCAAATTTATAATAAATAGTTTAATTTGAGACACCTGAAAAACTTGGGCTTCGTTGAAAGGAATTTGATTGATTGGTACATTAAAATAAACTTTGCTTTTAGTTTTCTGAAACTAACCTGTAGGTTTTGATGTTCTGCGAGTTAGTGAGGGAGCTAAGAAATTTAGAATTTTTTGTATATTTGAAATTAAATATATTTGATAGTACTGTAGTTTTTACACATATTTTAAGTGAAATTTTTGCCGTAATTAAGTTATGGGGGTATCGAAATAGTTGCGAAACACTCCCAATTAAGGGACAGTCTCCGGTAGTGTAGTTTGGAAATTCGTGGCGGGCTATCGTGTGTAGAGATATCTACAATATCACGGGATTGAATAAAACTGATTTGGACATAACCAATTTTTTACTAAAAATTATTTATAGAAATATGGAAGAGCAAATTATAAAAGGCTCGACTTGGCGGCATAATTTAATGTCTATATATTTAATTAAAAACATAACGTTGTGATATGACAACACTAAGTCATTTTATTTTTAGATATTAAAAATATATATTTCAGGGGATATTATTCGCCATATTCTGTAATTGATTCCACAGTAAAACATTTTAAATAATTACTTAAGTTAGCAATTTTTTTAGAAAAAAAATTTTCCGTTAATTTCCAAATAACGTCAAAATGAATCAACAACTGTGTCATCTATGTGATAGAAAACACATCCATTCCTTGGGAATTAAATAAAGCATCTGATTACGTGTTAGTCTACGAACAACTTTGGATCGTAGACTGTTTATGTGTAAATGGATATAATTTCATGGAGATTATTCCAAATTTAACAATGGCTTAAAGTAACAAATACACTAGTTTTCTGAGATTGAAATATTAATCTTCAGTAATGTATAAAATATTTACATAATCTAATATGTAATACAATGTTAATATTTTAGATTATGCAAATATTTTATATATCACTGAAGAAACTAAGTTTTTTTTAATTGACAAAGCAAAATAAGCTTACCATCTAGTAAATTTATTTACCATGCCGTTTATCAGACGATTATGAACGTTATTATGTATCAGACGATTATGAACGTTATTATGAACATATGTACGTAAGCAAAAATATCACCATTTATTTAAAGTAACGTATTGACTTATAAACATATAAGTTAAGGATGAATCATGTGTCAAGAAAACAAAGTCGGCGAAGGACCTTTTTAAAAATAAGAAAATTTAAAAGTATTCAAAAAGTATTTGCAAGTCGTGTGATGATGCAAATGTGATGCTATGATGTTATGAGGGTGCAAACCGTTTCACCCTATACTTAAAGAATGTAATGGAAGTGACTTATTTGAGTAGCTTATTATATTACATCAACGGTGACAGGCTTTTTGTTTGCTGCGAATATTTACGAGTTTAATATATAAATTTATAAACTGTCTATGTAGGTTAATTTTGAATATAAAAGTATATTTGTAAGATGTATTTATATATAAGTATGTACATATATATATATATATATATATATATATATATATATATGATATGAATATTATGTAAGTAACCAAAAAATATTTTTGTAAAAGATTTTCATTATATTAAATATGAAGTCGTGAATGGAGTAGAAAAATAGATTTCATTACAGCCCAATCCCCAGAATTAAATGAAGCTGATCATGTGAAAAGGAAGCTGATATACATACATATACAGTAAACAAAATATTGGATATTTTTAACTCAAAATAAAGAGAAACGCATTATATCCAGAACCGAAAGTGTATCAATATTAACAGTATAGCCAAATAATATTTTAAATACAAACATGTGTCACCTTATAAACACTTCTCAAAAGAGCGGACGACGCAAGTGTATAACAGTGTCCGTGAATATTTAATTAAGGTTGACTTCGTTTAGAAAACCAAATATTTCTGTTATCTTTTTATTGCTTTAATCGATGGCTGAAATGAAAATTTTGCATTTATAACCTCGATAAAAGGTACATTTTGCGGATATATTGGAATGTGTAGGTGAGGAATGTAATAAATTCGTCATTTTAAATTATTTCTGTGTGTTTTCTATATTGGCAGATTCATTTTAAAATAATATTATAATAAACCCATTATCCTGAATAAATTTATTTACATAACATTATGAATAGTTTATATTGTATAGAATCATCATTTTTAACTTAAGACCTATATTATTCCATTGGGAAAAATCAGTGTAGCTCCCGAATCTGAATCTATAAAGACTACTCAACATTTATGGAAGTTGTATGTTAAACACAAATCTGCGTTTCCTAAGAAGGAAGAAAATTTCAAGATTCACATAATGGTTTATCCAAATTTTCACAGGTTTATGCTAATGAATGATGTTCACGATGATGATTGACATTAAACAGGAGCGCCACAAGCAGTAAAAGAATTGAATTTTGTGAATAGTGCAGTCATTGTTAACTTTATTTTGAAATAGCGAAATTTTTATAATTTTGCAAAACAGCCAGGTTTACAAAGAATTTCCCATGATGTGAATGAAATAAAATTTTGGAGAAACCTGGCACTGTTATATATACGTATGATCACAGAAAAATTAAATCCCTTAATAGTTACAAAATCCATAGAAGAGCGCCCTCCTTTATGACAAAATTTACTAAAGTGCTGGTCTCGAACACATCAGTATTCAGGTCTTTTTGCAGTCTCATAAACATTGAAAAGGGCAGCGATGAAAAGTAATAATTATAAATAATTACTACTTTTAAGTTACTTGCCTAAAACTTTAAACGCGTTACTTTGAAAACGTATTTTTTTAAAAATGAAAAGGGAGGTAAACGACTTGATTAATTTACTTCAACCGAGTATTTATTGAAATATTACTTAATCAAATTGAAATATTACTTAATAGTTATAAAAACATTTAAAAAATCATTTTCACATTTTTTAAATATAAATATAAAGTTTTTTCGAACGCCATTTTGTTATCATTTTTGTTAGAATAAAAGTATGATTTTTAGTACTCTTCAAATATATTGAAATATATATTTGGGAAATTACGAACTAAAATTTTATTGGTCCTCTGAACTGGATTTCCTCTTAATACATTAATATATTAGGAGTTAAATGTTCGTACATAATTAAAATACATTTGTATAATATTTGTTACCACAAAGTAGATGTAAAAAAATATTTAAAATATTGTAAACGCTTTTTTGACCACAATGTACGCCTTATGGTTTTCAGTCAATTGCTTTGTTTTACTAGGCAGAGAAATTTATTGAATTGTTTGCCGAGGTTATTATTAATACAAAAAATTAGTAATTTACAAAAATTAATACACTGAATTACGTTTCTAATATTCCCGTAGTAAATGTTCAAATCATAACCTTGTAATATTTGTATATTATAAAGCCATCTATTAACAGAACTATGGAAAATAAAATGGTGAAAAGAATAATGTTTTTAAGGTACCGATATAAGGCTTCAAGTTGTCTGGGTAATAAAGTACATTAACTGTTCACTGGGAGATTGAGGCAGGAAATTTTACTCTTTTGAGAAAAAAATTCAACAAAGCAAGGAAGAGACATCGTCATAGAAGTACAAAGTTAACCTTTTATACAAATGTTTATATGAGTGATCGGCTAGTGCCCATCAAAGATCTGACTGTCTCGATTTTACATGTTGTTGCTTCTTGTGTACCAGATTAAAGTAGTTCTTTAAACCTTTGTTGGATAATTATATCTTGGTACTCCTTACGTTAAGATGTGCTTTTGGTTTGATAGATCTTTGCTAATAGCCCACCTGAAGATGTTGTAATACAACGAAATCTAGGTCGTTGTAAAGAAAGTAGAAATGAACATTACCTGGTTTAATTTAATTGTGACTAGGTATTTAATGTGAAATTTTTCGTTCAACATGATTTACCGCGTATGGCTAACACTTTAAAACTGTCATACACCTATGTACGATATCATACCACGTATGGCTAATACTTTAAAATT
This sequence comes from Druceiella hillmani, assembly GCA_039881145.1. Lineage (NCBI taxonomy): Eukaryota > Metazoa > Arthropoda > Insecta > Lepidoptera > Hepialidae > Druceiella > Druceiella hillmani. The sequence continues at coordinate 26,874,968 of JAYKKI010000015.1, forward strand.
GTCATAACACTTTTAAACTTTAGAAATAAACATTACCTGGTTTAATTTAATTGTGATTGTGTGTGTATGGCTAATACTTTAAAACTGTCATACACCTATGTACGATATCTTACTACGTATGGCTAACACTTTAAAACTATCATAACACTTTTAAACTTTAGAAATAAACATTACCTAATTTAATTTAATTGTGACCTTTGTACAGTTTGCATTGTGGCTTCACTGATGTTATTCTGTGTTTTTCAACTTTAATTTCTATAGCATATCATGAATATTACGTCATTTGCGAGCAAAAGAGTAACTAATGCCTTTAATCATGCATCTCATAACGGACAAATTAATTTTTAATATTCCACAAACATTTAGGTATTTAAAGTGAAATTTTTCGTTCAACATGATTTACCACGTATGGCTAACACTTTAAAACTGTCTCTTGTCGGACGATGGATATTCGAATAACGCTTCGTGATGGTCCGTTTAATTTATTTTATTATATTCAATGTGGAGTTTACAATTCTCGGCTCATAATATAATTGTCCCATCGATCATTGTGCTCCGTGTTGTCGTGCTCTGCGTTCCACGTGATATTGTATGCTTATTCATTTGGACGTTTTCGAGTATATTTCGTTTTCGATATGCTTTATAGGTTATCTATCCCATGTAGAATAAATTTGATAAATGATATACAAAGCGTATGCTAATAGCTTATAGGACAATATAATAATTTGGTTATTCCCAGCTTTACTAACGCAATTTATTAATTGTATGTATTAAGTATATATTTCGCAAATGAAAAAAAATGATACGAGTACGTAACATTTCTATAACACTCCTGACAAAAATATTGATATTCCAATTAACTGTCTAAATATATTGTTCAGCATAAATTTCACAGATGTAAAAATATCCTGAATTTATGAAAACCTTGCCATCTAATTAAAACCATCTAGCATTTTTATAGTTTCCCAGTAAACTTTATGTAAACTTGCCTTTTTCATAATTTTAAATTTATTAACTTCAAAAATGGAGAGTATACATGTTTTCGTTTATGTTTTGAACAATATTTCTAGAAATACCTCACGTAAAATTTTGTAATATAAAATCTTGAAATTCTCTTAATTTGTTTTTTCAACTGATACCTCAAAATAAGTATTTTCCTTGTTTATTTTATTACAAATATTATACAATTATTTTTATTCAACTTAAATTCAAATCAAATATTTTTACTCTTACTAATGCAAAATATGGGAGTGGCTTTAATTTGTCGTACTAATGGAAACTTTAGCACTATGAAAATCTACATCAAATACGTAAGTTATCTGATTCCCCTTTTATCTTTCTTCTTTAAAAAAAACTTAACCGGCGACTTTTTTTCTTATTTGTAAAGATTTTGTTCGCGGTGTTGCAACCGCGGTTTACTTGGTCTAGGGTAGGGTGGTATAAGTTTGCGCAATTTGCAATCAACGGCTCATAAAATGAAAAATGCAAATGTTATCTGAGATCCATTATTTATTTTTTAATCCTTAGTATCTAAGCAACAAATCGACATACTAATTATAACAAAAAATATGTAACCTTCTGAGTAATTAACTTAAAACCACAAATCGGGAAATGAGCAATTTTATACATCCCAGTGTGTAAAATTGCGTATTGATATCGATAAGATTGCGCAGCTATGTTATTTGCACAAATCACAAACATAAGCCCCGGAGCCACTATAGTCTGAACAATTTTCGTGCCACCACTCTCCACAGGTGCTGCACGCGATCCAGTCTTCTTCTATTGGCTCCTTGTATACTTCGTTACATCCTAGACATGTTCACATTTTTTTTTTTACTATTCTTTGGTTTCTTAAATGCTTTTTTCATCTTTTTGGTCTTTGATTCCTGTTTAGGTTTATTTTTCTGCTCATTTTCTTTCTCTAATTGAGCTTTATACGGTGAACTACTAATCACATCTGATTTTTTATGCTTCCGTATAGTATAATATAATATTTCCGTATAGTATAGTATAATAGGCTGATCTTTTGACGGTTTCGTGTGATATTTGAAATGGGTAAGCCAATCGAGAAAAAGATCCGAGTTTATAAAACTGGTGTCTGATACCATACCGACAGACCCAGGTGGTGCAGCATCTAAGAGTTCTGCCTTCATCCTCTTCCTTCCAAATATAAATGCAGGCGGAATAAAATGACCAGTCGCGGACACAGCATTGATGACTGTCACATTTGTGCCTCGCTCTGCGCTGGCTATTTTGTTGACTGCTAGTTTACCCTTTCTAGACAGAACTTTAGGTTGTTTGTTAAGTACAGTGGATATACCTTTTTCATCCATATTATAAATAGACTGGGGTGGAAAGTTGTATGTGTCCATAATAGCTGATAAATTTATATAAAATCGTTCCACCTGTGGTCTGTTGAACCCCATTGCACGTGCAATGCTTGTGGAAGTTGGCTGCTTTAAGGAAATATCAGGATGCTGTTTCAAAAATGCACGGAGCCACTCCTTTCCTGCAATTTTAGAGTCTGTGTTGAATCGATGAGGGATGTTGTTTTGTTCTGCATACTCGTAAGCTGCACTCCTCAACCCTTTAGCTGTTAAACCAATGTACATTTCGTCTAAGCTCTTCAAGTGATCGCAAAAATCTTTTTCAACCTCCACCGAAAATGTTGTATCGAATCTGCCTAACTTTGTGGCACAATGTGATTGTTGTAAACGGAATCTTAAAGTAGATTCTGCCATCCCTAAAGATGATGCCACAGCTCTTTTGCTTTTACCACTGTCAATTAGTCTGCGAGCTTCCTTCATAATATCATTAGAACAAGTCTGTCGCGAAGTTGTCCTTTGTCTTCTAGACATTCTGAAACAAAAACTATATTTATTGATACAATAAAAATATAATAAATATAACTGAATTTGAAATAACAAGCTATTTTAAAATATTATCAAATTAAAAAATAGTGGTGTATAAAATTGCGCGCGCAACTTTACACGCACTCGAAATGCGCAATGTTACACATTTAGGTAATATTCTAAACACCTTGATACTAACTCCATCTCTTATAAAATATTCGTACTACTTCCATCCAAGTCAAAACTTGAACTATACTACAACTACTAATAAAAATGTTACTACATCGCTAAAATTAACAATACTTTTTGTTCAATAACACTTTCATTTATTAAAAAAATAATAATAAAAATAGATTTAAACTTTATACTCACGTATTTCTCTTGTTTGCCGCTGAATCCAAAAAAAAATTCGGGAGCACATACCGGCTTAGATAGCAAACAAAACACACCTGAAGTTGGTTACGAAGTTCACTCCGTTGACTTGTTAGGAGATGTGCGCAATTTTATCGCCCGCGCAATCTTGTACCACCCTACCCTACCTAATTATTAAAAATGAGATTTATAGGCATTGCTTAACTTATGATATTTATTAGCATGTATGGTAGGTATTGGGTAGGTTATCACCGTAGTTATCGGTTACGTAACTAAGATAACATTTCGTGTTATTTCCCTATTTGATAACGCATCAAGATAACATTTTCTTAGTTCCGTTTCTTTGAATATGAAAAAAAACTCTTATAACATCACTTCGTTTTCCGTCTGTCGGTCGGTCAAGACTCTTTTTTCAGGATCGTGTAGAGGTATCCAGTTGAAATTAATATCAAATACTTAGGTTTAGGGTCCCTTGTAGCTGCGAAATCAAGCTTCTCACTCAATGCTATCAAAAAGAACCCTAAAATTCGATTATTTATGCCACATATATAGACACTAAAAAATAAATCCAAACCTATCGGATACTTCTTGCTGACCTAAAAACATGAAATTTGGCAAGAAGCATAATTTCAAAGCACAAAGAAAAAATCCGAAAATCGTAAATTTTGTAGTTATGTCACATAAAAAAAATGAATATGCGCCTGTAAAAGATACAGTAGACAATATATTCTCGTCCTAAAAAAAAAATTTGTAAATAGGTTTTTTTACCGCTTGCTTGACAGGTTTTTAATTAATAAATTCAGTTTATTTATATTTTTTACACAAATTTCTAAAAAAATACGTTCAAATATTTTACTCATAATTTTACTCCGGGTCATCGACAGAAATATATGATCTAACTTTGTTATAGCGGTTTCGTTAAGCGCGATGTCATTGTGCGATAACTAAACACAATTATCAATCTTATATTAGTCAAGGGTTATTTTATGATAGACAACTGATTATACGTATTTATACATTCATCATCACCATCTTTCACATAAGGTGAGGGTAAGCGGCGGCAATGGGATGTTATTTTGAATGTTTGTGTCAATACCTTGCATTTTAATTTAATGAGGACTTTTCTTCGTGATATAATTTAATATTCACATATAAATTGACTTATGTTTGTGTGAAGATCATAAGACCCGCGAATTACATATATCCACTAAAACTAGTGACACCAAAACCGCCAAATTGGCCTCTCGTGTACGATTCTCATGTAATTCTAACGTGTATGATCAATTCACATACTGATCCATAGCTAGACAACAGGAGCATGACGCGAGTGCCAACTTCGGTGTTTGCTAATTTGGCAGTTTTATTTACATGTGTAAACATGAAATCCTTCACAATGATCTATGACATGATTTGTGTACACAGAATCAGAAATAGTATGAGATAAAGATGACCCATCACCTAATTTGAAAGCTTGTTTTCTTTCTGTATAAAAGGCATTGTAGATAGATATTTTTAACACACCTGTATATTAATAAAATATATAAAATAAAGCAATATTTTTTTCGAAAACAAAATTCCGTGTAGCAAAACTTAAGTTGTTTTAATTATTTAAAACTGTTCCACTCTATTTAAAAAAAAATCAGTTACTTGCAAATAAAAACTGAATGTTAATTTTTACAATTTCATTACTATCACAATTATAAAAATCATATGTAACAAGACGGTTGATGTACTTAAGAATTGTCTACGCTACTACTAATATAAAAGAGGACTATGGCGAATTTTTATAACTATAGAAGTGCTAAGCGAATTTACAATCCTGAATACGTGGTTTATTTATTTAATATTTTCTATTGATATTTAAAATGATTTTTTGCTGCGATCGATCATAGATTTATTTATTACTAAGAAAAATTGCTATTGACTAATATAACATTCAGTGGAATATTTTATTTGATAAATGTAATTATTTATAATAAAAAGATATGTATGTAATGTATATAAGCGTGGACAATCAAAAACGTTAACCATTATTTTTCATACAAAATTTCGAAAATACTGAACATTGTTAGCCGCGATATTAAACCTTTATTTTATATTTGTGAGAGGATTTTAAAATATGCACAAACAGTTTCAAGGTCTACAATATCTTCGTTTCGCAAATTTCATTAAAATATTATATTTAATCTAAAGCGCGCGGCAGCCCACGTTCTCAACAACCGTACAAGTATTATGAAACACCAAATATTTCAACCCACTTTTAATACCCCTCTAACTCAAGATCTATTGGATGTACTGAGTTAAAACACGAAAAAAAAAACGAAAGATTATACGGCATTCAAAATTTAATTAATATAGGGTTTATAATTTCAGAGGAATAGAATAACAATTGCTAATTTTGACATTGAAATAGTGTATAATTTTAATGAATCAGCACTCATCATCAAAATCTTCACTTTATTTCTATTTTGCACGTTGCGACTAATAAAATATGATCTTCCTCGTGCTGCACGACTTTAAAATGTTTACCATTCCCTACAACTAAATACTCATTATTTTTCTAGTGTTTGAAATTACACATCAGCGCTATGTTCTTAAGGCAGTGTTTATAATTTCGTTCGACTCATCGATATATATATATATATATATATATATATATATATATATATATAGTTGTAAAGTCTTATCAATAACAGGATAATATAAAATTATTCATGAAGATGACATTTCAGATAGATAAATATTTTGAGCAAAAACTGTTTTCCTTCTAACTAATAAATTCTCAGGTCAAATAATAATCTTACCTCAAGACAAAATTTAAACTATATACGCTACACGTCGCATTTACTGACGTATATTCAACTAAAAAATAAAATAAGAACGTTTCATATAAAACATTAGATAATAAAAAAGAGTAATTAATTCTTCTACCAGTAATTCTATTTCTTTTATAAAGTAAATTTTGACCTATTTAAGAATTCGCTATTTTAAAATCATGAAACTTTGGACGTTAGTACATAAAATAAACGTAAATATTTACATAAGTACGTATCTAAGCCATGTAAACTGTGTATATTACGATATTTATATAACATGGTTTGGCCTTTTTGAACAGTCATTAAATACCTTTGTATACTAATTATGTTATTTTCAACTAGTCTTTTAATTTTTTAAGTAAAATACTTATAGAAAATATCGATTATACATTATGACATGTAACGCTTCCCGATTTTCGTTGGTTTCATTACTTAATTGTGTAAAAGAAGAACCTTCACGTCAAGACCAGATTAGTGTACGGATTAATTTATATTCTGTTATTATATTAAGTGATCAAAACCCTATATCTATGTCAAAAAATTGTCGGATGTCTATGTCAAAGGTTGTTGAATTTTTATATCTCGGCTAGATTTTATTTCAATATACCCAGTTGTCAAAGTGATGTCTACGTCAGCTGTACGCATCAACATACTCGTGGTACTCGAACCCCGGTACTCGAAAGTCTAGGACCGCTGCTGAATAAATTTTCAAATATAGATCATTTATGTTATGTCTAAAAATAGAATCTGAATTTTGTACTAATAATTATTCATATCAGCTTATCAATTCGCAATAGATATACACATCTTAAAAATAATCAAAATAACGTAAACTTAGAACAAAATGCATGATATAAATATATATCGTTCAATGAAACGATTAAATTTAGTATGTAACACATTTTAATGTAAAAAATATCAGTTGTTTTGAAATATAAATAATCACTTAATGTACTCGCCGATTATTTTCGCGATAAAAATTACGGCTAACGTTTGAACAATATTGACAAATTGTCAGTTGCGATATATTTAATCAATACCACAAGTTTTTCTTGAGAATATAACGTATTATATGCAGTTTTTAAAAGTTCTTACTATTGAATCAAATTTTGTACAACATAAGAAAGTTACGTATCCTTGAAAAATGTTTTATTGAAATATGCCACTGCTTTTACCGCTATTTAAAAATTAAATGATGACAGAACAAATGTCAGTTGCAAGCAGCTACACATTAATTTCACATTTCATGTCGTATTTTTTGTCAAGAACATATTTGCAGCGTCCTTCTTTGTAATAATTATAACATATGTTCAGTTAGGTTTTCTTTTACTTATCAGAAATACAGTAATAAAACAGATCAAATACAGTAATAATTAAAATTACATAAAACCATTAAGATGAAACTAGTATGAATTTCATTCGACAAATAAATATTTTATGTGTTACGTACATGTACAAATCACATAAACTCAAAAGGGTGGGTATTCGCAACAATTTTTTTAAAAACTATCATAATATAAGAATTCCTCCTAATTCGCTCTTACAGTTGAAATTCCTTGAAGTAGTTGAAGTCGTAATATAAGATTACTCTTTCAGTTGAAATTCCACATTGTACGTGAAATGAGAAAGGAAAATTTCGAGTACTTTTAAATAATTTTAAATTATTATTTTGAAACTTTTTAGGATTAATTAGCTTTATAACTTTACCAAATTTTAATTACGACAGACAGATATACGAGCAAACACGCGAATAATCTTGTAAGAGCTTCGTTATTTGGAATACAGAAAAATTGCAAATATTAAGTGAAAATTTCGAAATATCTTAAGTCCATAAAGTAACACGCGGTGATAAGCTTAAGGTAGATTTTAATGAAATTAAACATACCGCTATGGAAAATACAAATAAAGACGTCTATTGAGCAAGAGTAGTGGTGACTTGAAAGAAGTAAAAATAAAAAAAAATTTCAATAATAAATCGCTAAAAGTATGAAATTTTACTTCCCTGTCAATGAAATACAATGTATTTATTTGAATTTTCACAATACAAAGCGGAAATTGGCACAAGCAACAATAATCTCGCACAAGCGTAATCAAAAACAAAGCCTAAATGTAAATAATTTTTTTGATACTGCACTACTAATTTTGTTAAAGTGTCCAGGACCATTATACCTTATTTTTTCTTTTAAATATATATGTAAATCCTAGCCGACCATATACCGACTTTTTCAGTTTCAACTTTTTAACTCGGAAGAAAGAAAGCCAGAAGTTTTTGGGAGTCTACATCCCAGAATCCATTAAAGCTATAATTATGACATTTGAAATTCAGTGTCGTGTTTATCATCTATTGCGTCAAATAAGTATAGAGTTAGAAATATGTAAATGTAAATAAATTTTGAGAAAATCTTAAGAGTAATATCGTTTTTAAAATTAATAAAAACTGTAAGTAATACTTTCGAAATGTATAGAAGGTAGCAGTAACTAGTATTAAAAAAAACTAGTATTAAAAAAATCATCGATGTGGTTATATTGGATTATCAAAATTTCATTAAGTTTTAGAAGAATTTGTTTGTTATTTAAATATTAAAAGTAAGCATTGAGAAATCACTTAATTTGTTTCTGTAAAATATATGAATATTTTAAGCAGTGCTTTTGACTACAGTGGTTGAAGACTTGGGTATTTTGTGATTTTATTTGATAACAATACAACAATATTAATTAAAATAATCGCGTATGAAACAAATGTAAATATTTATTACTTAAACATCAACCTTAACAGATTGAAACCTTTTCATGTACATATTTAATTTAATATATTTTGCACGATTATAAATAATTTATTTCACTAATTATTCCATAATAAACAGGTTTCCGTTATAGATTAATTACATTTGTATTGTGCCCGTAATACTAATTGTATTGTAGCGTAATACTAATGTATTACGTTTATGTAATTTGTATTGTATTACGTTTATGTAATTTGTATTGTAGCGTAATACTAATGTATTACGCTAATAACACAATTATATCCTCTCGCTTTTTTTTATATCCCTTAATTCGTTTAACAAAGTTAGCTCATTCAATATAGTCGAGCGAAATTAAAAAAATAATTAATATTTGCCCTCACAATAAATTATAATTACACCCTGTAAATATTCCACTCTCCAAATATTTGATACTGAATAAATTATCTTTCCTTTTTCGAATAAGGTTGTGGGTACGCTACGAATAAAATATGGAAATGAAATGATGAATTAAAAAAAACGAATAGTGAATATAGTTAAAAATTATGTTCTCCTTTTTTTGCTCAATATATCACCAATATTTAGTTGTCAGATTTACACATTGATACCTTTTCATATACCAATATTATTATGATTATGAGTATACACTTTTCCATGCAAAATTAACGTGAATAGAAATAGATTTATAATACATTCAATGACAATTAACTATTATTTTTATCTCCATTAACTCGCCAAAACAAAAACAGAATTATGATATTAACAATCACCTGGCAAATAATGCCTTACTTAAATAATTTAACTAACGTATCGAAATATGCGACCTGCGTTAGTTTGTAATTAATTATATCCTAATACCTTAGTATTAGGAACTGAAATAACTGGATTACCATGAAAACGCATGAACAACTCAAAATATTTATTACAATTTATTTATGTATTTATAAAGTTCAATATTTGTATTCACACTTGCTAGAATTCTTAATGGGATACCATAACGGAAATACAAGTACATGAAGCATATAGAAACGTTACCCAGCAAGGTAAACTAATATTTATCACGAAATAAATAATTACTTTATAACAATAATGTAACTGTAATAATCCTTGCAATACCTAATTCGGCAGAGGATATTTAGGCTACCACTAAAGAAACGTACAAGTCTCTTACGAATGCGAAATAATATTGACTCACACACAGAATAACGCATCAGGACCTCGCTTCTATGTGAATGTTATTACAACTTGGCCATCTCTAATACATCAAGGCAGCTTCATGTTAATGTTCATTATTCCGTCATAATACGCTAATCCACTTAGCATGAAAACCTAATTATTATATCTGCCCTTGAGGCTGTCATTTTCGACACTTAATTATAATGCCATTATTACGTTGAAGGAAAATTTAGGGGCATTAATGAAGCGAAAGCGTCTACAAAAAGGAATGTCAAGTGACTGGCGGGGGTAGCAGGTCATTTCGTTTGACCTATAAAACATGAAGTACTTAATTTTCAATTTGACCCATCAATGTCTTAAAACCATTTTAAACGATTAGTTTATTAAATAGCGGAATTGCATAAAAACTGACTTTTAACTTAATTTATTTTCACTTCAAATGCAACGAAGAGGAAATGTGCATATATGGTCTGATTGTGTTTTTTTCACCAAACTCTAATAATTTCTTCATGCCGGTGTATATATTCGTCCGTCTGTCATAAGCTCGTAGTTTCTACAATTTTAAACTTCCGTTGCTGTTATATGCTTCGGAAGTACTTTCCCTTATTAAGTAAGAGATGACAAAACATTTTTAGCATCCCCCCCTTGCGTGGGCTTAGAAAAGTCTCGTCAGGATGATGTATTAAAATCAAATTTATGTACCATTTACCATTTTTAATTTTTAGCTCCGTTTATAAAATATTATGGTTCAAAACAAAGTTAGGTATTGAAACAGCAAGTTTCATTAAAATCCTTATTGAGCTGCCGTAAAGTTTTACACGTGTGTAAATAAATTTTATCTCTAAGTTTTGCTTTCAATAACTATAAACTGAAAAGATATAAACTATTGGCATAAATTCAGAAAAGTAAAAATAAAGGAAATATTTTCATTCTAAATGTGTTATAAGTATATGGATTTCAAATTCGTTTTCCTGAGACTGATGTGGAAGCGTTCAAGTAAAAGGGTTTGTGACGTACATAACATAAAAATAATCTTCAAGTGAAAAGGCCAAATATTGAACAATATGTTATTATATTTCATGGTAGAAAATTTACCTGTAATCGGAGATTGTTCTTATTTTATGCCAATATTAGCGAATTTACTATCGATAAAATATTGATAATATTTTGTGGAAATTTCATGAATATGTAAACTTTGTAACTCGGTATATTATTATCTGGTAAGCTATTATGGTACAAATTTTAGAAATAATAGTAGATCCAGGATCTTAAATATATAAAGAAAGCTCTCTGGTTTACATAATCCTGTCCTTGAACAAAGCGGGAAAACAGCGGTTGCTTAAAAACTATTTTATCAAAACACATCGTGGTTTTTTCGCTCCTTGGCAAAACCAATGTCAGTTACAATTGGCTATATCCTTTTATTCCATTTGAAGAATAAATATAATTTACGTGGAATATTTTGGTAGTGTCCCTTTAGGAGGAAACATTTGGAAGAAATTTTCGTCTCGTTCGGTAATATTTTTCTTTTATTTTGAGTTCTTAACGTAGTTGAGTTAAAAGGTTTATAGAAACAACAATAGTAGCGGTTTTTATGATTTCGTGATATATTGCACATATATAGTGATCGTTGTTCACTACTGTGCCAAAGAACCTTGAACTAATATTCATGTTTTTCAGGTATATAATATAAACATTGCTCAATGGTTCTATTCATGGGTTATAAATCGAAAAATCAATACCTTAAATTCTCACCCCTAACTACCTCAAAAACTAATACGATGTACAAACTTTTCAAAAATATACAAATATCACAGATAATAATTGTTTTTACTTGCGTTCTGATCTCTGAAATTCGCGCATCGCGTTTTGTTTACTTGAATCCTTTACCGCCCGCTTATCAGTGAGTCATATTTGCAATATTTCCCGATATTTGTTTGTATTTTTGTATGTTTGTGACATGAAAATCCAAAGCCAAAGTATGTATTATTATATTTCATACATTTAATTTTGTCTTCTGTAGTATTTAAAATACTTTAGTGCTACGAAAGTTGATTATAATTTTAGGTAAATATCCATAATTTTTATTTATCTGGATCTCACAAGTTTTAGCACCAATGCGTACTTATGATAATATGTAAATTGATATAATTGTAGTTTGATGTAAAATATATCAGCCAATATAGTCTAACATGAACTGTGGGTGCTATGGTTCGTTATGTTGACTCGTAACTAAGGTTTTTTGGAAGCACATCTACGAGATCTTTGCAAGGTTAATTAAAATGTATGTTTTTTTTAGGTAATTCAGTGAAGTGCTCCTTTTACAGGACGTATTTTTTTGAGTTATGAAATTTAGTAAAATGATATAGTAAAGAAAAACCTTAAACACTAAATTTTTAAAAAGTATGCTGATTGGTTCAGGGCTATTAAGTGTATTGATTTGGCAACAACTGAGAAATATAAATCTGAATGTGATTTAGCTCACCCTAGTACATCTTCCTCCAGTCGCGGTCGACCAAGTAGGGATTTTAGTGTTTTAAGCATAACATCCAAACGGAGACGGTTAACAGAATTATCTTAGGTTGACATTCAGCAGTCAGTGCATAACTTAACAGTTCGGATACGTCAACATAAACAAATATTAGTGCCAATGAAGATTTACCACTTTTCGTGGAGGCTAAGCTTATAGAACATAAATTTTTGTTAACAATGAACTTTGTTTATAGTTGTTGACAATAATTTTTATATAGTAAAACTGTTTTACCGTTATATCAGAGTATCTTGTAAGTTAAGAAAAAGTGATATACTAGCAATATAGTAGCGATGGAATCAAAAGTTCATCAATCGTTCATTCGTTCATCGCGGATCTTAAAGTCAGAGAAATTTGTTTTAAATAGTGTTCCAACGGAGTCAGTTAATCTATCTTTAATAGGGAAATAGGGTTTTGATGGTACTGCGGGTCATAACAAGTACAAACAAACTTTCCCGGATTCTAACTTAGATTATGATAGTAGTTTATTTGTAACTTCTTATATTTCTTTGCAGTTAGTAACAAATTCAGATATTGAAACCAACATTTTGTTGAAAAATCTACGCCCATCTTCTACGAGATACCGTAAATCAATTTGTTTCCAATTTGTGAAAGAAAATTCTACTGTATCTAAAAATGAGGAATCTAATTTTAAAGAAAATATAAATTCCTTTTGCCCAAGAACATTCACATTCCACGAACGCGTTTTCGATATCCAGCATTCTTTGCTGCTGACTATGGTCGATTTTAAAATTTGTAGTGTGTTAAATGGAAAATCATTTGCTAGGTCTTATATTTGTGAAGCAATACCTAAAGAAATGAATAACATAGATAGGTACTTGCTAAAAAAAAGTGATGAAAATCATTCTGAATTTGGTTTGTCACCTCTACATTCGTGAATTCGTTTCTTTGTGTATTTCCTTCAGTTTTCTTACAGAACAGATTTTAAAAATTGGCAGGTTAGATCAGACGATGTTAAAAAATGTTAGCTGATAATAAATTGACCGTTCGAAATCAATTTAGGTCTCAATTAGGCTTAATTATTATAGATAAACCATGAAGTAGCGTGAAGCGAGTCACGGAACGACGGAAATACTGCGAGACATTTTTTATTGAATTCTTCAACCAAAATTGTAGGCTAAAACAGGGATTTAATTTACCATTGTTCTACAATTTTGCAAGCTTTATCTTCGGAATTCAATATCAATGTATAGTCATGTAGTAAATTCGGTTTGGAAACCGCGCGACTTTTGGTACAAGAATAACAATGGTATAATCTCCCAGCTTCCGATCAAACATTAGTAATACATAGCTTGTAAATTTTAAAGTATACCTTAAAAATTATGAAAAGCCTGTCGAAGCAAATAACAACAATTTAAAGTCATTTAGACGAGTCCATGCTCAAAAAATGACTCGGAAACTTACTAATACCGATTTAATGCATAGATTTATGTTACAGTCGAACTCCTTCGTTACCAGCCTACGAAAGCTTCCCCGAAGGAAAGGGTTTTTTGAATAGTGAATTAACAAATTTGTTAGTAGTTTAGAAAATCTTGAAATAGTTTTTTTAAGAATATCCGAGTGTATTTATTTGTTTTGCTTAAAAAAAGACAAAGTTTTTTTCTCAATTTCAATGTCGTTTTTTATTATTTTTTATATTTTTGTTTATATAATGTTTGCTTACTGATATTAGACATTACAGTTTATTTAAAGCCAAATTTTTCAATTTATGGTGCTTGATATTAATTAACATAGACATTGAAATATACAATTTTTTACATTTACTTTAATTTTTCTTTTCATTTATAATCAAATTATTGGTAAATATGGTGTATAATATAATAAATTAAGTAAATAACACTTTGTTTTATCAGTTACGGTTATTTTAATACAAACGCAATGCTGTATTTCTGTATTATCTATTTTTGACCCCCCGCCTTAGAATTTTGTACCACCGTGAAAGGTAGAAAATATAATTTTAGATAGTTCAACATTCATGAACCTAATTTTTCGCGCAAACATTAATTAAGTCTATTAAGTTAATAATGTAATATAAAAACTTGAAATTTTCTTTGTAGTTATGTAAATATCTAATTTTATTTCTAAATCATCTCATAATACTCGATATATCACATTTCAGTATAAAGACGCCTCTGTGACAACATTATATAGGCAATCTTGAAAGAATCTATGAAAATTAATTTTAAAATAGTGTCCTGCTGCTATTTTGATAATTATTTCCAATGCCTTGGAAATAATTATGAAAATAGTATAAATTCAATCGTTAAATGAGTTATTTTGATTTTTATTCATTATTATTTATTTTGTAAGATAACCTAAATCATTGACATAGCATCAATTAAATATTTTCTTTTTGTAAATATTGCATTATACAAGCGAACTATCAAAAAATTTAAATTTATGTACTTAGCTGGCAAAGTTCAACCATTGGTAAATCTGAGCACTTTAGTTGAAGTAGTAAGAATAATAGAAAAATAAACAAAAATGCCTGTGCATTTAACAAAGCACTCGTGTTTGAAAATGTCAGCTGAAGACAATATCCTGTAAATCAAAATATTTTGCAGATTTTTTCCATCTAAAGTAAGTAGATTACTGGAACAAATCTTAATTGTGGAGATCTTTCATTACAACCAAAAAAAATGTTTTTACAGATCGTTATCTTTATGGTACTTTATTTAGATTAATGAAAATATTTACTTAGTTAATTTTTTTATTTGTTTTAATATCAGAAGTAAAGTTATAAAAAAGGTGTATAAAATCAACAGAAAAAAGACGCCAGAAACAAATAACGTCTAGATGGAAACATTTACACAAACAATAAAGCGAATACGAATTTGAGTTTCATTCTTTTCAGAAATATTTTACGTGATAGACAGTATCGGTGTTAATGTAACATTATACAGCAAAGAAATCGAATCGTCACGAACTACAGTCACGTAGACATTAGTGAAATTTCCAAATTTTATCTTATGTTAATAATATCGACTTTGATGTACTGCACTAAGACGCTGCCAGGGTTTTTTTTCTATATTATTTGCCAAATCTAAAACATATTTCTCTTAATCAGCTGTTGTTGGTACCCATATGATTTCGTCCTGATTATATGCGTCAGTAGGATGTGCATATTTTGACTAATATTTTTAAAATTTACTTGTTAAATACACGTACAACACACATTACAAAAATTCCGTACATAAGTGGATGCAAATGGAACTTCTACTACTATTTCTATTAAACTATTTATAAAATATTGGCCTTATTTATTACCATGTATATTATGTATGTAGATACATCATACACGTATTATATAATTCGCCGATATAAAGCAAATACCTTGGTATGCAAGTTAACCCAAATAATATAATATATACCTTGCATTGAAATGCCACAAAATTAAATGTTATAGTAGAGGGACTTCGCAAAAATGTTTGGAGATACATATCTCGCTAAGGAAACACCACATCAAATATATTGACAACATATTTGATTACATTTTAGATCACTTTTTCAATAACCATTTCCATTCGATGTGTCCGTTAGAAAACAAGGCTGGCTCGCGAAAATCCTGTCAAACGAAAGTTTCATTAAAATAAGGAAATATGTGATTCTCTAATAAAAATATAACACAGCAATGTATTAAACTACTTCCTGGTATGTCATAAAGATGATATCCGAGTTAAGCATGGTATCCGAGTTATTAACAGAAAAGAATAACCTCTAGAATTTAGCACTCAAAGAACGCATATTATCTTAAAAATCTTCATTTTTCCGATAACTGAAAATCTTGATTTGTTAAAAAACAGTCGCTTTCTGAGATATGTGCATTTACAACTGTAAAATATAATGCAAGATTCGTCATTTTGTATTAACTTCAAGAGATATTAATTATATAGCACTATCATCTAGATCTAAAAGAAAAGAAACGAAACAAATTTTTGAATAAATTAAAATTAACAGAGTGAATATTATATTATATTCATTCATAAATAATTGTGCTTTAGAACATTTTGTTAATCATGCGCAAATATATACATATTGTAGGATAATTGCACATTGAAATAATTATTTTGATAATCCCAGAAAGATAACATCGGTATGGACGACTGTTTGCGATAGATAATTGGCAATCAACTTCGTAAATTTTAGGGTCTTTATAATATTTCGATGTCCTAATATAATAAAACCATGTCTGTTCATTCCTATTTCCATAAATTAAGAACAATTTACTTATATTTACAATCTGTCTATGATTATTATAAGGCTCCTGATTTTGTAACCATCCTATGACACGTTGAAATAATAACGTGTTTTATGTTGTATTCGTATAAAATTGTACGCTGTGCTATAAAGAACCGATCAAAAATTATGGTTTCTTTTGATTTCACGCAGGCAGTAAAATTTTCTGTAAAATATTATATCGTAAGCAAATCTAAACATAACATCGCAATACAAACTAGACATTTACTAAAAATATTTAACATGGTTTCTGGACTTTAATAAATATACGCGAACCGAGTTTTAAAACATTTATTTTGTATCACGTAAAATAGAATCTGACATATTAACTTCACACATTTATGAAATTTAAGTTCTCAAAAACTCAATTGCTGTAAATTCAATCCAATTAATTGTCACGAGTACCTAATGTTATATATACATAGTTAAAATTAAGCCCAACATGATCTTTAAGTCGCGGATCCTAAACAATAATATCGATATGTTAGTAAAATTTAGTGATTGTCATAAACAGCGACTTGCAAAAAACTAGTAACACAAGAATAGAATAATTATTGTTTTTGTCAATATTTTTTTACTAATAACTAGTTTTAAAACATCATACAGGATATTTCAAAAATAAAAGATTTGTAGACTTTTTTGGTCGTAATTTTTTTCGCTATTCTTTTAGAGATTTATTGACATTAATTTGATACATTAACGTGCACATGGATTGCTTGACGTATCTTTTGGCAATTCCCATATATTTAAACTGTACAGCAATACGTATTAAATATTTTTTATAGGATATCACAATGAGAAGACGGGCCAACGGCTTCCATAAATAATTTATACACCCATATACAATTTAGCCCAGTAATGGGCAATGCTCCTGCCTGCGAAAGCATTTAATCCGGCCCACCGACGGTCTTTATAAATGAATAGTATATGGCCCAAGATAATTATATTTTGACGGTCCAGAAGTATAAAGTAGAATAATAGATTCATAGGTAAAGGAGCCAGCTAGATTAGACGCGTAGTTCATGTGTTGCGGGTCGCGGGGCGCGAAGAGGAGCTCGGTGAAGTGCATGACGCGGGCGTGGGTGAACTCAGTGGCTTGCTGTCACCGAGCGAGCCGCACGTATAGTTTTGCTTGTTTGCGTAGGTAATTTTGTTTTAAATTTGCCCCGTGTTCTTGCTTGTTCGTTTGACGTACTGCATGCATATTTTTTTGAAAAAATAATTACGCTTTTGGGATAATGGTGTGTAAAAAACGAAAAGTCTATTCTGAGTGCCGACTGTTTAAAGAAGAGTGGGCTTGGAAATAATTTTTTACAGAATACAACGATAAACCACTATTTCTTATAAGAACGAAGCATTGGCGTTATTAAAAGATTTTAACCTCAGTCGCCATTTTAACACCAAACATGCTAAAACAAAATATGCCTTCATATATGACGCAAAAAAAAATTAATGCGAAAAACTTAAAAGAAACAAATCTGGCCAATGAAATATGTCTACAAAGCAAAGCACAGCTCAAAAGGCTTCTGCGCTGGCTAGATATGTTGTGGCTTATAAAATAGCTAAAAATAATAAACCATACTCGGAAGGAAAGTTTGTAAAAGATTGAATGGTGAGTATGAGTAACATTTTATACCCAGAAAAAACTAAAGAGTTTGAATTTGTCAGCTTATCGCGAACAACGCAAATTGATGCCATTGCATCAAACTTGTCGACTCAATTTAGGCAGCGTATAGAAAAGTTTAAATATTTTTCATAACGATGGATGAAAGTACGGATAGAAGTGACACTGCATACTTAGTGATCTTCATTAGAGGCGTTGATGCCCAATTTAATATTACTGAAGGGCAAGCTTGTTTGCAATCACTAAAAGGAAAAACGACGGGGCAAATCATTTATAACGAATTTTCCGAAGGTCTTCAAAATTTAAGTTTGCTTATTATAAAATTATGAAACATAACTACAGATGAAGCCCCAAATATGATTGGAAAAACCCGCGGAATTTTCAGGTATTTTTCAGAACCAGAATCACGATGTTGTATTTTTACATTGTATAATTCACCAGAACGTCCTTTGTAAAGCTGTAATAGATATTACCCATATAATTCATGTGGTTATAAAACTAATTAATACGATTCGATCCCGAGGCTTGGTGTACCGGAAATTCCAAGAATTTCTGATTGAAGATGCGGATTATTCTGACTTCCTTCACCACACGAAAGTGAGATGATTAAGTTGTGAGTATGCATTTGAACGGGTCTGGAAATTAAAATAGGAAATACAAGATTTGTTAAAGAATAAAGCAGAGAAATGATCTGATTTTCAAATCTTTGAAGACAAAGATTGGCATACCGATTTTGCGTTTTTTACCGATTTTCTCGAACACTATAACAAATTAAATAAAAACTTGCAAGAAAAGAACCAATTTTTAGATGAGACTTGGGATTGTCTGAAATAATTAAAAACTCAGATTTTTCTATTTTATAACTGCGTGGAGAAGAACGATTTAACTTACTTATTTGAAACTAGGTTTCAAGATTTTAAGAACATTCAGTAATGGCAAGATGTTTTTTCGATGCCGTTTAATGTATATCCGGAGAATGTCTCCACAGAAGTTGATTTAAAAATTATTGAAATGTAGTGCAGCATCCATTTAAAACAACGGTTCTTAAATTCCACAAAACTAGATTTTTATAGAATACTGCCGAAAGCTGAATACCCAAAGATTATTGCGTGCGAACGGACTTTTTCGACCACGAATTTACGGAAAAATCAATTAGAAACCGACTTACTGATGAACACGCATTCTCTGCTAAAAGTTACTTCGTCAGAGTTCGAAATTGCATTCGAACATATTATGGCAAATCAAAAGAAATTTCATATGTGTCACACACCTGCCATGGCAGGGCCTTCAAGTAAAAGTTTAATTGTAATTTGTAACATTTGTGCAAGTTTGTAATGCTGTAATGTTTTTATGTGATAAAAATTTTCAACAAAATGCCTTTTTCCTATATTTCTGGCCCTCCTCTGAAATTTCTTAAACTTTCTGGTCCCCCATTAAGAAAGTTTGCCCACCACTGATCTAGCCAGTCAGTATAAATAGCTCTTCAAAATGGTAAATCATTACATTAGAAGTGTGATAGATATCTTGTACCGACCACTGAGAAAATAAAATTTCTACAAGCTACCATATATCTCTATATCTCTTTATACACCTGAATTTTGACTATTTAAATTATCATTGGTAAGGTTCACAATTAAATGAAACTACGTGATGTAGTATTATTTCTACTTTCTTTAATTTCTTTACCACGACCTAGGTTTCGTTGTATTACAACATCTTCAGGAGGGATATTAGCAAAGATCTCTTTGCTAATATCCCACTTGAAGATAATCATCACAAATATGCACATTCACACTTGCAAAGATAAGTGCCACATTAACACTTAGCATACTATAAAATCTCTAGCAGTAGCAGTATTTTACAAATTTATTTCTGTTTGAAATGATGTCGTACCGCAAATACCATAACTGAATAATCGTATTTTTATTATTTTTTTCATTTGCAGTGCCCTTTTTATTCGATGGTTAACTTAAGTTGTTTCAATGTTTTTTTAAATGTCTTATTTTTCTTCTTTTAATGTATACGATATCCTATATTACCCAGAATATCACGAACTTTCCACGAATTCTAAATCAACAATATCTCATTTTTTAAAAATCTGAAGAGAGCTTTGCAGCATATAATGAGCCCCTATATATATATATATATATATATATATATATATATATATATATATATATATATATATATATATATATATATATATATATACACATATACATGCATATGTACACACAAACACATTACGGAAATATAAATCACCTTGTATCCTTTACCTTCACTGAAGTCAGTGCTTCAGACCTTTAAATATCTTTGCATACTAGACTATCAGTCTACTAGTATTTTAGTTGCTACAGGTCTTCGTATATAACTGCAAATACTTGCTTACCTACCTATCTACCTACTAATGTTTAATTTATTGATGTATTTGTTTATACCTGTACTTATTTACACATCTAACTGGTAACTAATAACTTAGTTGCCTAATTTCTCTGCATGTACCTATACATACTTAACCGCCTACTTATTACGTTATTTTCTTGCTTACGTTTACTACTTGCGCTTAGGAGTTTATTACTGATCAGTGAAAAGTTCTTTTCAACATCACATTGCCATATTATTGCACCAGAGTTGTGTCACAACTTTTGAGACCTCATTACTAAATTGCTATTTGTCTTTTATCACACAAACTCAATCACGGCACATGCACTGTACATTATTGAGGAATTCTCTGGTATGTCTTCAATTTCCATGATCACATTTTAATTAATTTATATGATGCTTTTCTGGAGTCATTCAAATAAAAAATAATCATCCAAATCGGTTGAGAATTTCCAAAAATGTGAGATAACGTACATAGAAAATTGCAGACGAGCTAAGCATTTCCACATTTTTTAAAGTCGTTTACAAAATATAGAATGAAATGTACCTCCCTTTAAAAATATTTTTCAAAATACAATGAAGTTATGAAGAGATAGATACTCGAAGCGAAGTTAAGCTATTACTTGTAGCTTCATTGTGCTTTGGGTGATTTTTTCTTTTTTTCAACAATTAGAGGCAAAAAATTTTTGGTAATAATCGTAGAAAATTTAATTTCTTAACACTGTATTATTTGTGCACTTTCATTGTACAATCAATACTTAACGATTTTTTTTAATCTGAACGGTAACTACAATTAACAATAAATATTTTAAATTATTAGTCTGGTTTTATCTATCTACGAACTTAACCTAGATTTTAAACCACGCTATTTTTGTGTAAGTTTTATCCCGATCCAATGAAATCTATGGCTTTAAGAATTTCTAAAAATTGAACGTTGGATTTGGTGACTGGGGACTGTGATCGATGAAGACATATGGAAATCACCTCGAAATTCAACGATCGAGATATCCATGAATTATTTTACGGAATAATGAATTCCCAGCTCCCGTGGAATAACATTTGCCTTTTTAATAGTTTTTCAATGAGGAGGGGAGGCGCAAATTGAATATGTTTGCGAAACAATATTAACACACACCTAGTATAACGCATAAACACGTTTCTTTTATGCAAATGTGGGTTCAAATCGGTGACTCATTCAGTCTAATAAGCCAACCTCTTGTTAACTCTTTTCACTATTCAACTCCTGTCGTAAAACTATTATCCAATTAGTAAGGAGGACTGATTCTTCTGATTTACTGTTTAATACTAATACGCATGATGCCCTATTATTTGTATATGAATGAACAGTTTTGAAGATACTGGAACTGAGGGACGTATTATTGAACGCAATTCTTTTAGGTTCTTTATAACAGTAAAAGCTGCGAATAACCGAACAGACCTTGCGTAATCAGCAATTCTCTCTATTTGAAATTATATTTTACTAGTAATTGTTGTTATAATTTTACTAGTTATTTAAAAATTCTTGTGCAGGAAATAAAATGTGCAGTTTTTGTGATCTTTTTCTACTATTAAAGCATTTTTAATATAACTAACCCTGTCAATACCCCATTTCTTAATCTCTACAATTTACAGCGGCGCGTACATTGATAAATAATATGAATATAAATTGTAGAACGATTATTTGAGGTAAATACAACAGGTAGTCATTTTCGATGGCTTGTTGATGTGTTATTGATATGTTATTGAACATCCCTTTGTCTCTTAATAATTTTAACTTATTCATAGGTACGGGTTAAACATGTGTAAATATTTGAATGTATTTTTTACATAATCATGAGTAATTATATAATCAAATTGGTATTTTAATAATTCAAAATAACAAATAATAATTTACATCAAAATAAATGTATCTAACTTAATATTAATTATCATTATATTATCTATTTTTTATGCAAAGCAAAAAGGATGTTTAATTATCATTCAATAACTCGTTTTGTTTGATATTAATTACACATATGTAAATTCAAAATTCATTTTTTTTAAAGCAATTATATTCCTTCTTAAAAACGTTAATAAAACACGTATGAGTATCATATCTTATTATGAATAGGTGTTTAAGTTTCTGTAATATTTTGATATTAACTAATATTAGTAAAAGTATTGGTGCATATTTGCTACATATTTTTTACCTACCATAACGTTTTCCCATAAAACTGCAAGTTGACCGAACAATTTTACATAAAATAAATAAATAACTGAATATTTTCTAGCTCTTAAATTTATTAGCATTAGTGAATATTTAAAAACTACAGAAATTTAAACCCTTTTCAAATAACCAACAAAGCCTGGAACTGTTTTATAAGTGAATATTAAAAAAGGTTTTAACGAATAATTATGTGTAAGTCACACTTTACTAAATTTACGTTATGTTTAACTAAGAAATTGTTGTTTTCCTTATCACAAAATTACCGGAATCTTATAATAATCTACCAGAAAACAACTGAAAACTTAATGGTTTCCTTAATAACCATATATGTCAAACTTATTTCATTTATCCATAGCATTATCACCTCCTTGCATTTCACATTTTAATACTCTCGAATATTCACAGCACTCATCAAGTTTTACATGCTGACACTTATCCATCATCATAAACTACAAAATGGATAACGTTTTTTAAAAAACACAGTGAAAATATTGCGATGTCAGAGCGCCAAATCTTTGCGATACAACTTGTAAAGAGTTTAAAGTAAACCTTGAACATAGGAACATGCTTATTTCTCAAATAGGCATTTCGCCTCCCTTTGTAATTTATTCATCCCCTTTTTTAAACAGATACATGTTCCTCTAGGGTGGAAACGTATTATGTTTTCTTATGATTTGTACATAATTGTTAATTTGATAAAATATTTTCATATATTTGAACACTAGGCACAATACATTTTGCAAACGGCGTACAGTAACTTCACGAATTGCAAACAAACTTTAAAACTAAATTTTTACTCACTTTTTATTGTCATCGATTTAGAACTTTGCAAACTTATATAATTTTAATGACAATACAATAAAGTGGTACCATCGAACTGATCTGATTATGGAGGAAAAAGGTGGTAATAGGAACTTCTGATTGGCTAACAGTAAACTCATTTGACTTATTTCAAAGAGCCCTTTGAAATAAGTTTACATATTGTAAACCTTTGATGATGGGGGAGAGAGGTTACGGGAACTCATTAATAGCGAACACTATTGGATAAACTTTTTACACATGATTGTATTCAGTTTATACATACGTGGACATAGTTTGATTTGATCAAATAAAAGTAGTTTTGAATAAATGTTTTCTTTTTCAGTAATTTTAGAAAGTTGCACAAATGTCTTATATATATTTTTTATAGTATATTTTTTCCCTATAAACTCTTACAATGGTCGTTTTTAAATTAGTATTTGTTTTAATGAATAAAATTGATGAAAACTTCTATCAAATATTCAAAATTAAATAAAATGATAAATATTAAAAATGAAACAACTAAACCTTTTTTACGTATATGCACTTAGATTCACAAAGCACGTTTAAATTAATTGGGTTATATAAAAAGGTGAAACCCTCGCTTAATAATTAACGACAACCGGTTTCTCTAGTACAAGGAATACTGACAAATATGTTATTGTAATTTATTTATTTAGCTTCATATTCCCTGTGTTATAAATGTGAGTATAGAAATGTTCTGTTTTAATTACTTCTTTTCCCTGTGTTATAAATGTGAGTATAGAACTGTTCTGTTTTAATTACTTCTTTTCCCTGTGTTATAAATGTGAGTATAGAAATGTTCTGTTTTAATTCCTTCTTTTCCCTGTGTTATAAATGTGAGTATAGAAATGTTCTGTTTTAATTGCTTCTTTTTTAAAGCAGAACTTGATTTGAGGTAAAAATTATCATTTGACTATTTGTGCACAATGTTCTTATTTAATAGATTCCATTTTGAAACGGGAATCAGACTTTCCAAGTATTTTAATACTCTACATCGTGGGAGAAGCAAAGTTTTTGTGCAGTAGCCATAGAGTTGATTTGATTTATTAATATTTGGTGAGGGGAAAGAGGTGATGTTAGTACCCACTTAGTACAACATAATTTAATTAAAAAATATTTTTTTCTTACACATGTTATTATGTTCCATACATTTTAAAGCCTGATATTTTTATGGCAATATTTCTTGCATTAATTTCAATGTTGTCCATTCGAATCATAATTCAAATATATTTTACAAAATTTAATTTTAACAAAGGCATATAAACATATTTAAAACAAAATTCAGAAATACAAATTGCTAAAAAAAGCGTACCATATATTAAAAATTATGTCAAATAATCAAACTCCTAAAAAGCTCCTTAGAAACAAAGCATAATTTTCATAAAATCTTCAGGATATGACAAATATGTAACGCTCATATGTATTTATATTGCTTTCATTATTCCTCTCAAGTTGGCACTTTAAATAAAGGGAAACGTACACCCCTCCATTCGAAAGATAAATAGCGACTTATGACTATAATACTCGGCGTGTTTATCAATTCAAATGTAGCACCGCAAAATTCTATGCGCACGGAAACTTCTGTTTCGTCTCAAGAAGCGATGGTTTATTGAAGTTTTGCGCGACGTTCAGCTGATCCCCACGAATAGCTTAGGTAAGATAAAGTACTGCTGATTACATATAAATCAAGCGTTACCCTTCTCGTTTAAATCAAACCACCCTTGCTGCCGAAATTTTGTTTCGTCTCCCACCCTTCTATACGTCGGTTATATGCGGGGCAATGAGCTAGGCAAACAGGCTTTGCGTGTCTCGCCCCCGACAACGTCGCATTCCGAGAAATGCGAATGGTTAGGTTTTATTTGTATATTTTCGGAGCAATATTTGTTGAAGGTTTTATAAAGGAACTTTGAGAGCATTTTTTCGTGTTCAATAAGTTATGGGATGTCAGTGATTGAAAGTTGTCACTGGTACACACGTATGTAGGAATTGGAATGTTATTACTTATTGGTTTTGTCACACTACGCAAATATTAAGTTTATTATAGGTTTTAATATTAAATGTTAACATTTAAAGTAACACTGTAATACATTAGATAAAAGCAAGTATGTTTTATATATAAAATATAACATATCTTAATAAACCTTTCATGTAAAAAAATGTTTACAAAACAATTAAAACTTAAAAATACATAGTGAAAAAATCACTTTCAATTTGTTTCTAGAATTTAAAGATAATTTCTGTACTTGAGTAGAAAAACAACATGTGTTGAAAAAAAAGTATTCGTAACGTAGCGTATGACGAAGATAAAAAGAAGTGCAAATTCAAACTTATGAATGGCTCATATTAGACGTTCACTGCAAGAAGTGACAATGGTACTTTGGCAATGAGGGAATGTTCGAAATGTAAAAAATGTAGTGTTCTACAATTGAAGAATAATATATGGTAGTAATAATAAAAACAAACGTATATAATTAATTATAAATATCAACAAGTTTTACTCACCCTACACAAAATTTACGAAGCGACTGTAAATAATTCACCCTCCGAATGACATAGCGATATTTATTGAATTTTATAACTCAAAACTTGAACCATATTCAGCATCAAATTTGAAAGCATATAACCTGCAAGTTTATTTAAGTAAACTGAAAGCTAAACGATTTTAATAAAGAATTATTATAAACGTCGGGTCTTACATCGTAGAGGATCCCCAAATATACAAGTGTAAATCAATTAAGTGAAACGTAAATTACATGTGATATAAAGTGTATCCTTTTTTTAGGTAGAATGCAAAGAAAATCAATATCTATTTAATACCTTATCCTATATATATATATATATATATATACATTTAAGCGAAAGCCAAGCCGAGAAAATAAAGTGTTTGAGATCTTGAACTAATTACTAAAATTTGCAATATTCTCTATAATATATGTGTTATTTAATATACGTAAATAGAAATACTTCAAATTTATTAAGATTTAATCAACTTGAATTAGTATTCAAAGGATTTTTTAAAATTCCAATCAGTTTTATTTTCATGGGATCAAATATTATAAAATTATCTTTAACATCACCATAATTAATATTGAAATATTTCAAATTAGATAGCCTCAGGTTTGATATTTTAATTAAAATATACTGCTTTATGTAATTTGTTGCGTAAATATATTATCCAAAATATAAAATCACAAATATTTTTTTCTAAACTATAAAGCAATTTTCAAGCGAAAAATTGTATTTATAAATCGATAAATTTAAATTTAAGAAAATTTCATCGAATTTACTAAGAGCGATTAAAGTAACAAATGGCTTTGATCTCCAAAAGATCTTGATGGAACTTACCATATTAAGCTAAAGTATATTATTGACAAACTACACCGGGGGATTCCAAAGTGAATCAACGCAAAGCTCTAAGCAATCTTAATGATATAATTAAAGAAATAAGCGCAATAATTTATTATTTCCTCTTATTTTTATATGATAAGATACTCACATTAACTTTGTTATTTAATTACTTATTGTTTAAAGTTCAGAAAAACTAGTTTTGTTTAAGAAATTGTCGTCTGTCTTCAAATGTTTTTAAATGAATACTTAAAAAATCTGATAAATGTAATTCTATATCTATTTAATTATGTAATTCTTCAATTATGTAATTCTATATCTATTTAATTTTACTCGAAGTTGGTTATATTTTGAAAGCAGTTCTCATCTATCATTTAAGACGATAGTAAGTTTTTAACATAAGAGTGTGTCTTTTGATCTGTAGTAAGAAACATATTTATAAAACATCAATTTTTACGAACCTAAATTATTTTAATCTGAAATAATCGGTACGAAACTTTTTACAATACTATTCTATTTTCAAAACTAACAATAAAGTTTTGAAAACTTATTATGAGTTTAATGATAGAAAATTTTATGATAGGAGAAGTTTTATTTGCCCTCTTGTTGTTATAATATACTATATTTCTAGCATTCCCATCAAAACTGTGTCTCAGTGTGCTTTAGAGGGCTATTGTTAAAAATCTGCAAAAGCCGGATGATGGAGAGATTTTGTACACAAAGAACTCCAATAGATAAACACATTTTATCTTTAATTTTGCTTTCTTCCTTATGGCCAATGAAACCATCATCACTTCATAATTAATGTCTACTTAATAAAATTCTTATTACACCTCACTATGTAAATGGAGCACAATTAAGATGATATTTGGAGCACAATTAAGGTTAATTGATTATTATACCCCTTGTATTTAGCCACCCTTTCTTTAATAAAGTGAACAAATTAGGCAGGAAAAGTTTGTTTATGAATAGGACAAACTTTTTTATGTTTGCCTGATGATTTATGTATGTTATATATATATATATATATATATATATATATATATATATATATATATATATATATATATATATATATGTATATGTATATATATGTTGCAATCTTGTGGTGGTTTTATTCAGTGGATAGTATGATGCGATTCATGATGAGAAAACTAATGAAACTCATTTGTCGGAATGTGAATTAACATAAGTATCTGATTAATATTAATTTGTTACAAATATTTTATTTTTTTTATTTTATTTATTTATTGTAACACTATATTAAGTGAAAAATGCATAACTGATTGACCGAAATGATTTAATGTTTTTATTTGTAAGTTTGACTAATTTGTTATTATATTACGTGAATAATTTTTATAATACCATATTGGTATATACAAATTAATATATACAAGGTTTTAAAGTCCATGTCAAATGAAAATATGTGCTGTTAAGATATTATTTCTTGGCCTCAATGAATTTTTTCTTCGCACGAATTAAAGAAAAAAATCGATAAGAATTTAATTAAATCGAATTATAGGAATATTTATTGGAATTTTATCGACATATTAAGGGGTTAAAATACAAATTGATGAAATATCATATTTTAATTGCAGAAATCGATTAAGAAATGAAGCTAACGAAATGGCAGAAATTTATATAACAAGATTTTAATAAATCATTTCCTACTAATTATTTCCTAAGTAGGCTATATACACTTCATATGAGATCACTATTTCATGATATAGCGGGTATGTTTCGATATAGATCAACTTGGAGGTATAGCGATCGACTTATATTGATGGGTTCTCACATATCTACCTGAAAAAATAAAAATACTTGAAATAATAATATGGAATTAAAAAAATTTCTACAAAGCATCAAAAACAAAAATTAAGTTTATTTATCCTCCAAAAAACAAAAAAGAAATTAAGTTTATCATATTAGAGATAAAAAAATATGAAGAAAAAGTAAATATGAAGTAAGAAATTAAAAATAAGGAATAATCACATTGTTTTCTACACGAGTGTCCCGAAAACGTCTATCCTAAAATATGATATAATGCCTAGCTCAAAGAGTAATATAAATTAAAAAAGTGAGAAATTATATTTTGCAAATTCTATATGCAAAAAAGCAAATAAATGGCGGTGATATGATAAATAACAAAAATTACCCAATATAAATTTATTAGATTAGGATGAAAGGGCTGGGTCAACGATGTGTTCACGAAGAGAGCTTACAAATAAATATATAGTATTTAAACTCATAAATAAATCTGCAATTTCTACCCGATAATGTATCGGGCCTTTGGCAATAGAGTCATTTTTGTATAATATTACGATGGTCAAATTAAAATATTATCCGACTGTAAACATCACAGACTGATAACAATAACTTCTGTAAAGAGACAATGAATCGGTCTAACAAAAGACTGTAAACATCACAGACTGATAACAATAACTTCTGTAAAGAGACAATGAATCGGATAACAATAACTTATGTAAAGAGACAATGAACATAATATACTAATATTATAATCTTTGAACTGCCAGCTTCAAGTTGTTGCCGAACTTGCATTGTATACTCTTTTGCCAAAGTATACCAGAATCAATTAACCTGAATTTATAAAAGTAATTTTACAAATTACACATAGAATTTTACAAATTACACATACAAATTACAATAGAATAATACTAAATGATACTGATACACTACATAAGATTTACTCTCCACACGAATGGAAAACGGAAAATAAAAAAAAACCGCAATTGCGAGTAAAATTCGCACGTTGAGTGTTCAGTACCCAGGGCATTATAAATTGGAATAAGCCTATTATTGTTTTGGAAGTCCTAGCTATAACTATTTGTTGTAACTGAAAAAAGACTCAGTCACACCCACTTATAAACGGTGTGTGATATAGAAAATATAATATATATATATATATATGTATATATATATATATATATATATATATATATATATATACATATATATATACTGTTATATATATATATATATATATATATATATATATATATATATATATATATACATATATATGTATATATATATATATATATATATATATATATTTATTAGGGTTTTGTACCTAATAGGTAAACATGGAACCCTTATGGTGTGACTTAGGCGTATGTCTCTCCATAGGCCATGGCTGTTTTAGTAACTTCTTTTACTTCTGATTTGAACAGAGTTACGGAACTATCTTTTTTGTATTTGATTCCAGAGAAAGAAATTTGGGAATAGTTTTATTTGTTTATAATGCGTCTAAAATGAGGGGTGAAATCTAAAATTGGTGTAATAAAGTTAAACATGGTATTATAGGAAAATATTTTTGCACCCCAAACGATAATTGACCGGAAACGCTTCGACTTCGTGCGAGCTAAAGATAAGGCAATGTGATTCTTTGCGATCTATGTGGTTATTGGCTGTCGTGCCAATTTTTTATAATATCGGATACTTAAATGCGATTTAAATTTTTAATTGAATTTTTATTTGAATTGATTTGTTTTTATTGCAACCTTACAAGTTAGTTGGTCTTCTTACTATTTTAAATATCTACCTTATCCATAATTATTATTTTCGACATTCAAATATTTTGTATTATACATTTCATTATTTTTGTTGCGTATAAAATTAAGGTCAAAGATTAGTTGGATATTATGTTGAATTTTAAGATATACCGGTTTCAGTTTACTAGTATATTATCATTGTAAACACCTTGTATGACGAAACGTTAAGTTTTTTTACTATAAATAAGTCATATTAAATTATTTAAAAAATAACGCGCAGGGTGAAATTGACCGAGCAACCCCAGTTTTAGCATTTCTTTTTTTTTAATTAAAGGAAATGTAGTAAATGCTAAAAACTGTGTGATTAATAAAAAAATTAATTGTTTGAGGAAAATGCTTTAGGTAATTCATTGCATTTTATATTCTTTATGCAGGACTCCTCCTTTCAAATATTATGGAGCCAACCGCATTGGATGCGACAACCATTAGTAATTTTTTTTTCAATATTCCACACCGTTTATAAGTGGG
The DNA here is from genome assembly GCA_039881145.1 of Druceiella hillmani. Taxonomy (NCBI): domain Eukaryota; kingdom Metazoa; phylum Arthropoda; class Insecta; order Lepidoptera; family Hepialidae; genus Druceiella; species Druceiella hillmani. The sequence continues at coordinate 26,906,131 of JAYKKI010000015.1, forward strand.
TGTGACTGAATCCTTTTATAGTTACCACAAATAGTTATAGCTAAGACTTCCAAAAAAATAATAGATTCATAATGCCCTGTATATATATGTATATATATATATATATATATATATATATATATATATATATATATATATATATATACATATATATATATATATATATATATATATGTATATACATATATATATACATATATATATATATATATATATATATATATATATATATATACTAGCCTTGTCTACGACTTCGTTTAAGTATAATGGGAAAAGCAATTTGTTTGTCATATTTTTTATATTTTATATATTGTTCTTCAGCATATACTGTTACCATACCGAATTTCATCTCTGGCTTTTATTATTATTTTATACGCTAAATCCATCACTTTTTAATATATATTAAGAGTACCTTTTCAATTTTTTTAATAGTGTATATACATATACACCCATACGATTAATAAAATAGCATATTTATATGTTCCGTATATAGTATAGACTAACGTAGAGCAGGCCACAATAAAGTGTAATTTGAGTTGATGTAACTTCATTCAAGGAAAAAGGCAGGTAAGCAAAGATTTTCAAAATTAACATTAAACCAAAGAAAAATATGATGTTACCAAGAACTTTAACATTTTAAATATAACATATTCATGCCGGACCTTACGTGAAGTTAATACTGAGCCAATATACAATATGCAGGCAATTGAAACCTTTCACTTAACAGGAGCTTTTACATCACACATGAAACACACGACTTTACTCAATTGATTCCTTCGTTCAAATTTAATGGTTTGAAAAAATATTTCAGCCCACGCGGGTCTCTTGGTTTCTAATATGGCCGTAAACAACTGACAAGGTCTTTTAAACTAATGCATTTATATAATAGTTGATCAGTTTTTATTTAGGATATAATTATATGTTGTATATTTAGTATATTTCATGTGTTATTAGGTAAATTTAACAATATTGTATCTACAGTGTTATGTCAGTGATCTCGCGAGTGACCGTTCTACTAATGCGTGATCAATTAATTAGGTCTATTGAATTTCAATTATATTTTCTAATATTTCTACTTGATAATTAATACTTAATTGTATCAGAGATAACTTTTAAAAAAGAAAATTTTAGGAACTCCTCACTATGCTTAAGCACAATATATTTACCAATTTGATTTCGTAACTTTTGCAATTTTAGAAGACAAAAGTGAACAAAATTATTTTCGGAGCATAGAGAATAGGTATACAGGGATACACATTTTTACCAATATATTTCTGTATTAAATACTTAAACAGAAGGATTTTGATAGTCGGATAGAATTATAAGATCTAAAAACTACGCTTTTAGAAACCGGGTGCGTGATCATCTGCCCATGGTTACGCACACTTCTAAAGTCATTTACTATACTGAAGCAAAAATAAATTAGTTATTCTTATGTTAAAGATATTATAGATAATAGCCTTCCCGGCTATGCGTGTGAGGCCTATATTTTTATATTAGTGATAAAAAATGAATCCATTTAATATCAATTTAATTATTGTTGATCAAATAAGACTTAAGGAATAGGATTTGTGAGCTCCAGGATTAAAACTCAGTAACCGTTTACTATCCTAACTTGGTAAAACCAAACGTACAGTATATTTGGAAAACTTGATGTGATTAGCCAATTATTAAAGAGAAGAAACAGTAAAATATGCCATATTGTTCATTTATGTAACCTGGAATACGAACGCTATGGCCAAAAGAGTCAATTGATTACGATTCCCAGTGCATATAATATTAGTAAAATTTTTATTACAAATGAAAACGATAAATAGTGTTTCAAATAGGAAAAGTTGTTTCTCGGTGACATTTTCGCTTATTTTTCCGAAAGTAGACGTTTATACGACTTTTGCAAGAATTACATCTGTAAATTATACGTTTTCCGATAAAAGGATTTTAGATATTTAAATATGCGAAAACTCCTTTCTTTCGACCAATCAATTCAACTCAATTTTAAAAGTTTTTGGTAGGATCAGTGAAATGTCGAATTCAGCATTTATAATAATTTCTAGACGTACTGTGCGATGGCACATGAAGAAAATAATAATAGTTATGATAGAATCGTTTAAATTGATGAATAAAAAATATCAAATAAAATAATTGCCCACGGTCTATATCGAGTTTTTATTATATTTTAGAGAAAATCTTATCTAAGCAAAATTATTTAAAATATGTCGATTTTTCGTAAATTTACGAAACTTTTCAGGTAACGGTACACGTTTATAATGACCTATTTAAGCTTTTGTGATTTTATTTTGAAATAATTTACCGAATGATTTCCTTAACGAGATTTGCCATTTTGTTTTTTTTTTTCAAAGTTTAAGTAAAATCACCTTTCAGATGATTTCAGGCGGGTATATCTGTGCATCTTGACGATAGATACCAATACAATATTGCTTTCGTGTTGCCCTTTTATATTTCAAAATTCATTAAAAACACAAAACAGTTGTTTTTTAAAGACCCAATTTTTTATATTTTTGTCTGAAAAAAAATTGTTTATAAATGAAACAGATACTATAAGGTGGTATTGAACGTATTTAACTTTACTTTTTCGTAAACCCGGATTTAAAAAAAACCCTTATAAAAAAATGAATTGTATGTAACAATTAATTTTTTTTTTCAATTTTGGAATCCATTTGGATCCTGATAATCTATATTTTGTAAAAAGACGATGAAAATTTACTTTATGGTAAATATACAATTAGATGCTGTCAAATTTTTAAAAATAGATAGTGTCAAATATTAAATTAACACATGGTAAACTATAAATCAATTTACGGTTGATGTAAACTATTTTGAAAAATATTCAGATCATATCATTTCTTCAAAATATGCAACACATGTATTTGGCACGCGTGCATACGTGCACGCGTGCGCGCGTCCTCGCGTGCTCGTTCGTGTGTGACTCGAAGCAACATTATTTATGATGCCTAAATATGGTGCAGTTTGTTATTTAAAAGCATTTTGAAAATTGATAAAAACAACACAGGGTTTAGTCCTCGGGGTTTCGTACCTCAAACTGGAATCCTTATATTTATTATTTATTACGTACCTTTCAGTCTATTAGTCCATCTGTCACGACGGATTTTCTAAAAAAAAATACAAAGTAGAAAGTTTGAAATCTGGCACAGTAAAATATCTTATCAACTTGCACATTTTGCACTAGATAATAGTGTCGAATAGGTGGTTTTTTGAAATTTTTTCTATCACGTTGGTATTATTTGAAAGGACTTGTTTTGGGGAATATAAAAACATTTGTTTCATATTTTTAAATTGGATATTTCAAAACATATTCTATAAAATATGCACTAATAGACGCCACCCTTATTTTCAGAATTGTTGAACCAAAAACCACGGAAAAAACGAGTTTGGTAAAATCTCACTGGAAGATTACAGGAAAACTATATCGATTATCCTATATCGTATATTTTTTTAATATGCACTATACTTTTGAGCCCGTGGAAAACATAGTAAGAAATATATTTTTGCTTAGACAAAATAATATTTCTAAATAATATTTGGTCAAAACACAAATATATTTCTCTATTTCTATACATAAAATAAAATTGTAATAGAGTGAATTCTATGCATTGAAAATAGTTTAAAAATCCTAATTACACGCGAACGAAGTCGTAGGCACAGCTAGTGGTTTAATAAAAATATTTTGTACTGCTAAATATAAGTATACAGAATCATTGTATCACGAGTTCTATTAGTACTTGATAGGTTTTTCAATAGTATCATCTCATATCCACGTTGTTTATTATTTTCTATTGTTTTTACGCGATGTTTATGCTTCTTGCATGGTCTCTGTAAACTGTGCTGTGAAACAACGTGACCACAATGATAGCTTTAACACGGCAGTATTCTTTCTCCATTGCACACGCGCGGCCTGCCAGTAGCTTTCTAGTATATGAGAAGTAAATCTGATTTTTGCCTTTACCTCTGAAAACATTTTTCCGATTATAACCAAAAACAATAGGTATCCTACATGGACCGATAAAAATAATCTGAATTTTGTCAGATTACAGCCCAATTAATTTTTCTTTAATTTTTGCAGGACTTAGATTTAAACTTTCCGTCAGAAATAATAGATTTCTGAACTCAAAAACTTTCGTTTTTTTTAAGATTTATGAATATTATGAAATAGAAAAGACCGTAGTCGGGATGCCTTTTAAAAAATACCTACACAATATTTTGTGAACGATATAAAACATATCTCTAAATGATATCATAAATGTAATTTTTATTATCATGTTTCTATAATACTATACTAGTAAATAAATAATTCAATATTTTTATGTCACACATTCACTGCCAAAGCCACAAAAAAGGAGAGACGACTATTTACTATATAATAATATAATACCAATATTTTATTATTAACGTAATTATTCACCAGATTATTATCTATTTTGTTACTTATCTTCAATATAAATATTTCTTTATGTTTATCGTAATATAGAATAATAAATACATAATATACAATTTTCGGTGTAAAATTTGTTAAAGCAAAATTTGCTTTAATGAAATTCAATTTTCTAAGAAATATGATATGTCAGTATTTTCATATAATAGAGCAAATTTTGTGAAAAATTTCATTTAATTAGAGGAAATATAGCATTTTATCTCGCTAGACGACGGGATATCGTTGAGTACGAAAGTAAAGAGAAATAATTATACGAATTACATGTAATTTACACTTATTTTTTTTGAACTTATTCAAATATTTTATTACTAAAATATTATTTTTATTTTAATATTTCTTCAATGGACATTATTAATTTAATAATTGTATAATTATATTTACTACTAACGTACGAGATGTAATGTAGAAAGTTTTCCGAGCTGTAATGTAGAAAGTTTTTCAATGTAATGTAATGTAGAAAGTTTTAAAATTCGTACGAGATGCAATGTAGAAAGTTTTCCAAGCTGTAATGTAGAAAGTTTTTCAATGTAATGTAATGTAGGAAGTTTTTCAATGTAATGTAATGTAGAAAGTTTTACAATTCGTACGAGATGTAATGTAGAAAGTTTTCCGAGCTGTAATGTAGAAAGTTTTTCAATGTAATGTAATGTAGGAAGTTTTTCAATGTAATGTAATGTAGAAAGTTTTACAATTCGTACGAGATGTAATGTAGAAAGTTTTCCGAGCTGTAATGTAGAAAGTTTTTCAATGTAAAGTAATGTAGGAAGTTTTTCAATGTAATGTAATGTAGAAAGTTTTACAATTCGTACGAGATGTAATGTAGAAAGTTTTCCGAGCTGTAATGTAGAAAGTTTTTCAATGTAATGTAATGTAGAAAGTTTTTCAATGTAATGTAATGTAGGAAGTTTTTCAATGTAATGTAATATAGAAAGTTTTCCAATGTAATGTAATGTAGAAAGTTTTCCAATGTAATGTAATGTAGAAAGTTTTACAATTCGTACGAGATGCAATGTAGAAAGTTTTTCTGAAACTTATTTTCTTTTTGAAACTTATTAGTAAGTTTCTAATTTATTTTTTATTTTTCGGAATAGTTTTCGTGCCTCTCTTGGCATCATTTTATTCTATGGAGCCACTCGGAGAAGCAATGTACTCCCTCTTTCTTGAACGTCTCTTCCAAGGCCTTTTCGAAGGTAGTCATTGCTCCTTCCACGTTCAGGAATTTTTTATCAATGTTACCAATGGCCAGTTCCAATAACTTTCAGTGCTAATCTTTTATAAAATAGATCTAAATATATAACTTATAATTTATTTAGTTTAGCATTAAACGTTAATTGTTTTTAAAGATACTATACATATTTTTATAGTAGTTACTGCAAAGACAACTATATTTTTGGATAAGGTAAAATGTTCTTAGAGATATGTTAAATATCAATTCCAAAAATTTAAGTTTTACAAGAAGAAGAAATTACCATGTAGTCTGAAGAAGGTCCATATTTTTCTTGTTATTTACCTATTTAGAAATTAGAATAGAAAAAATATTTATTGTCGTCTGTAATATTGAAAATTGTGTATTAATATAATTTATGTAGCTCTTAAATAAAAATTTTTTTTTAAATTATTAATAGAAATTATAGAAATAAGAAGAAATCTTTTCCACCCTTCAATTAATATGTGTGATAAAAATTTAGGTAAGGGCATGAATTAAATTAATCTAATAAATTAGTATTTACCTTTAGTGTCAAACTATGTTTTAAATTTTTAGCTTTTTGTTTTATCTTTAAGTGGATAAACTGACAAAGTTATACTAATTAGAGTTTCGAATCTCAAAAGGAAAGAAAACAGAACAGATTACTCGCGTGTTTATTCATTTGTACCTATTTTTCTTAGAAACCGTCTGAAGCAGAAACGTAAAATTTGGTATAGTAATAAAATATTTTAACCCGCGTATATTTCAATCTTTTACATATGTACATAATAACAAATTTGATGGTGTAAAATATTTGTGTAAACATTTAGAGGGTGCAAATATATTAATCCGCTTTTAATAATATATCTACTACTAGTGCGCACCTGAAGAGAGCGCGCCTTTTCAGTCTTATTCGTTTTTTTTTCAGTCGTCCCTGTTAACTCGGTAACAATTAAATTTAATAAAAAATTTCCCCGCTGCAGTATGATATATCTTTATGTATTTGATAGTTTTTGTGTGTGTTTGATCGAATTTATGATTTTACCTTTTTTATTAGAATTTTCGACATAATATTTAATTTTTTATTCAGTTTCATAATATCTCGGTATAGTAATTTTTTCACTAAGTGATATATGCAATTCTACGATAAAAACACAAACATTAGTATAGTATGTTTTCGTTTTTGACATAAAATCTTTGGTATGAACAGCTTTTTATATAAATATTGAAATTGTAAATATGTCAATTTATCAATCATAAAATTCTGAGTCAAGTTATGTGCATATTTGCTTTATAACATATTGTGCCTTAGACTATTTCATACTCGCTCTATATAAAAAATACGTGTTTTTCTTGTAAGTATTAATGGCATTAATATTTCTAAATTATTACCCATTTTCTTTATCAATCACCGTTTCCAATCGAATAACGTGAATATTATTTTATATACCATGTTAACCAATTAATTATTCATTAACAATTAGGATAATTACCCAAAAAGTGAGAAAATGATTGTACTACATTTAGTGTATTTATATAACGAGTACTGCCAATCGTCGGGAAACTCCCCGAATAACGGAGAATGGGAGACGGGTGCGAAGAAAGAGCGGAGAATTTTCAAATCGGGGAATTTCGGGGATTAGACAATAGTCAAACAAATCGATATAGATATTTATTCCTTTAGGTTGTCAAAATATATAAAATTCATTTTTTTCGTAAAAAGTTAACAAAATCCTATAAATTTTAAATAAACAAAATCAGTAAACTGTGTCATTGAACTACGGGACTAAAAACACTTATGACGTTAAGGTACATGCTGCTGTCACAATAAATTATATTGGCTATCACTGTCATGTGTTAAAATTTTATCTGTAACGGCATTTGTTGTGTTGTTTGGTTAACGGTAGCAAATGTGTGTACTGTTCCTTCGATAGTTTTTTTGTAACAAATTGATATAGGCATGGAAGTCGGATTTTTAAAAGTGGGTAGTTCCAACCAACCACGAATTGATACCAAGTATTAAGCTACTTTACAGCCACTATATAATTTTCTTTTAACCCGTCTCTAAGATAGCTATTTACAATATTTAATAGTCTGCAAGCAAAGTTACTCTCCAATATAAAGAACACAAACAAAATTTAGGTAGTACACGCAAATAATGTCACTTGACTGATACGAAAGAACTTTAGAGAATTACCCTTATTTACAAAAGGAAAGGAAAAGATAAAATTAAAATAAAAATACAAAAAATAGTTGATAAGATGAATTTACTGAAAACGAATGTATTAAGAACACAATATACATAATAATATAAAATAAACAAAAACTTATTTTAAAAAGGACTATATTTTGTTTTTCAATATATTTTCAACTCCAATCGATTTACAGTTTTAATGCAATCCTGTACTGTACTATTTAAAATCAAAATTCTACTTTTTATTAATTTCCTTTTAATATTGTTTATTTAATATTTTCTGGACATTTCCTTGGATTTCGCTGTGTGTTTTTGTATATTTACTGATTTACTTGTTAAAATAGACTGAATATTTCGCGAAATGTGTATAAACTTTATAAACAGAATAACTTTTGCTAAAAATCTATTGTAATATAAAGCACTGAATTAGATATTAAAGCTACTTATAAACATCATACATTTGGTCTTGGCTTGTTAGACAAGACATATTATTAATCGAAAATAACAAGTATGTTTTGTGACCAAATATTACCTAAAAGTCAAAATATTACCTAAAAGTTTTACAATAGTACAATTTTTATAAAGGTAAAGCCAAAATTCAAAAACATTTTATGAAATTTTTTAAAGAAAATGGAAATTAACACTAAACCACAAAACAGTTGTACATTGAACAACTTCAAATGAACTGCCATATATAATTAATATAATACACTTACGTAAATGCACTGTTGGTTATACAGTCATGATGATAGATCATAGAAAATGTACTTAAGTGATATTTACAATTTTTCATTTAATTTAAACAATTTCATAAACATTGCAAGCGCAATGTGAGTGTTAATAAAAAAAAGTTGTTCAATAAATTGTCATAAAAATGCTAAATGAAACATTTTTTTATATTCTTCCCGTTTTGAAATAAAATTACTTTCTTATTTACGACTTCACTTTTGCTTTTACATTTTCTCCAAATGCTAAAATTAATTTTGGAAAGTTTTTCGTAAACATAACAATATTTTTTATTAAGTCATTACTTATAATAATATAATAAAAAAATATTGGTTTATTTAAATATAAACAAAGGGATAGGGACGTCCAAACAATATTTTTGTTTTGCAATTCGTAGAATAGCGTGGTGTCATAAAGTATTTTAGCCGGCAATTTGAAATAAATTATTGTTAAGTGGTTTATATATCAAAGGGAGATAATATTTTTTTTTAGGTTGAGCACAATTAAATAACATAAAACACTTTCCCAAAAATTTGGTAAATTCTGTATACAACTATTTTTCGAACGCATGGATTTCGGTATCATACAAGTTGATTGGCGACTGCCGGGGGATTTCCCTATTTCATTGTCGCGGCAATTCCGATTATTTCGTTTTCATTATGGAGAAGTGGTTGAAAAGTGTAGGTATATCAAATAAAAAACAGGTGAATTAAGTGTATCTTATTAAAATAGAAATAAAGTACAAATACTTTATACATTTCTATAAAAACTATTTATTGAGTGATTACATGTAAACCTTTTTTCCAATGTTAAGTACGTTACATCCTCATACTGTATCGCGGTATGATTAATTGAAAAAAAATTAACTGGTTTTATTTAAAGTTAGGATTATCAATTATTAGATATATCAACCTCTTTATCTTCACCCACAAAACGTCAATTCAAAGTACCAAAAAGAGTAGATTAATGAAAAAAATGCTATCGACAAGTAGTAAAATAAGAAAAATTGAAGAATTGCTTGCAAAAAACACCAAAATGTCATGGAATTCCGTAGAAGAGCTACTTAGTAAAAAAGTAAAAGTAAATAGAACACAGCACGAATTATCCGAAGATGAGTAGAAACGCGAGCTAGAGAAAATAAAGAAAAACCTGTTAAAAAAAATAATTTTATGACAAGTGGCTTTCGGAACCTGAATTTAAAGAATGGCTTAAAAAAATACCGTGATTAAAGAGGATGACTTGCGACCTATACAGCCTGTAATACCAATTTACGTCCACACAAAAGTGATTTGATTAGACATTTGAAGTCAAATCGTCATATAAAATTTATGATACAAGTAGCGATGTCAATTAAGTAAGTGATTTAATGAAAAGTACTGACACTGGTAAAGTAGAAGAGCAGAAATTAAATTGACGTGCCTCTTGGCAACTAATAACTTACCGTTCATATTCATGGATACATTGGGATCGCTCTGTGCTGACATTTTTCCTGACTCTAAAATAGCAAAAAATGTAAGTCTTCATAGACCAAAAGCCACAAAAATCATGAAGAATGTCATTAAGATCAGTAAATGACTGAAGAAATTGCAAACTTAATTTAAAAAACCTGGAAATTTCTTTGCTATGATTATGGATGAAAAAATCATAGCTCAAAAACAATGCGCTTTTACCATCATTGCATTTAATAATGGCACAAAAGTAGTTTCTACACATTGTTTGATATGGTAGAAATATTTTCCAGCACAGCTACTGCACTCTATGATTGCCTTTTGGAGCTAATAAATACGAAGGGCTGTTACTAGTTTAGTTTCCTTTCCATCAGATACCGCAGGTGGGAGAATATCATTCAGTTTTTACTAAATTAAAACGGAAAATTCCTCATATTGCATATGTCAAATGCTCCTGCCATATGCTTAACTTATCAGCTTCATGTCTGGAACTTCAAGGTATGTGGAAGATCTCTTACGCAACATGGGATTGCATTGTAGTAGAAGTTATGAAAGACAGTTAAAGTTTAAAGATTTTTCCAGATTCAGATTCACAAAATGTTAACAATTTCTCACACAGCTGGCTATCTTTGAAAGCATGTGTCGACAACGTATTAAAGAAATATCAAACTCTAAAAGCGGATTTCAGTATAGTTGTCTTTGAGAACCTATCAAAAACGACGTAAGAAATGCTTATTTCACTTGAAAATAAATACACATTTATATATTTAGAATTTATGTCCTACGTTCTGGATTAAAATCCAATATAATATCTCAATCTTAAGTACCTTTATTACATAAACTAAAACCTGAAGTTAAAAAAAATTTTAAAGACGATTAGTTCAAACTATTTGCAAATTTTCTATGTGCGTTCAAATTCCAGTATATTATTGATTACCTTCCAAGACTCAAAAAATAAATAATGTGTGCTATTTCAAGAAATATACTTAGGTGTAAACGCAAATGAAAGTATCAGCGTTTTAAAAAATGCAAATGTTTCTGAAGATGATTTAAATTCCTATTACAAACCTTGTCTTTCTTTTTACGTGGAATTAAGAGTAGACATTGTAAAGAGATTCTATTTCAACGATTCGTCAGTTAATATTATTTCTGTTCTATATCCACTTGAAGCACAGTCTTTTAGCGTAAAGTTATTGCAAAATGTATTTAAACGTTTTCCATTTTAAATCAGTTTGTTCCTCCACAAGCCCTTGATGCAGAATGGCGCGAACACGCATTAATATATTTTGATGTTTGTTTTTCGGTGTATATTTGTTCAAAAATGTAGAAAAAGGAATTTAAGCAAAGGATATCTAAAATAGGAAATCTATTAAAGCTCGAGCCTAATAACGATATGCTAAAAGCAAAGATAAACAAAAAATAATTATATATCCCATATAATTTTATGTAAAATATATGTATTAAAAGGTGTAATTTCAGTTTCTGCAACAAAGAGATTTACTACGCTGACACATTTTTTCCACATATCTGTGCTTAATTGAGTGACTATTGCAAAATCTAATGTTATTGTTAGTATCACTCTAATTTTCTCAATTATATCAAAAATTTTGGAGAAAACAAGCAATTTTTATTTCATTATATCATATCGGGAAATAAATCGGAAGGCAGCGCCGAATTTTGGGGACTTAAACCTGGTGCGGCGGGGAACAGAGTGTTTGATCTATATAGGTTTATAGAAGACAAAGGATCCTACAATAGGCAACGAGGAAAAGTTTAGTGAATATGGTACTTTTGGCTAAAAAGAGGAAGGAGATATCGTTTACAAGCGGTTTGTCCAATTTATGCTTATGGTTTTACTTACTACCCGAATAAACCTAATTAAATAGAATAAGATAATAAATACGTATATTGTTTATTGCATTTATTACTGAAAACCACTTCAAAACTGCCAGTTTGCTTGCAGTAATATTTTAATTCAGATTTGCTCAAATAAGCAAGAAATGTTCAGAAATATTTATATTACTAATTGAAATAACGTTTTATCAGTAGTCTTAAACTATTTACTTAGATATAAATACGTTAATAAAATTAATTTGACATGTTAATCAGGTACTATAAATATTTCAGTATTGATAAACTAAAAAAAACTAACAATACTTTCTTGTTATTCACTTTCATGATTCATTCACATCAATATTCATAAATTAATGTTGATTAAGTCCCCAGTTTCATTTTGCCATACTTTATTAATTAGTTATATTACATTTAAAACCGCCAGATAGTTAAGCAATATACACCCACCCTCGTTCCTGCATATTATTATATTGTATACCATGTCAGTAAACATGGATGAATGCGACTTTAGAAGCCTGAACAAACAAAATGAATGCATCGGCTGACGGCAGAGCAGCGCAACAATTTTCGCCTTTACGCTTTTCACATTTCCACACGGGACAAGTTGAGAAATAAGATTGTATTTTTGCTCATTACTTGTTTGATGAATGGAAATGAAATTAAGACTGCCATTAACAGCTTCATATAGAACATATATCACCTAAATACATTCAGGCTACATTTAAAATAAATTAAATTAGGTATTTGATGTCTTTTACGGGATGTTTATATATACACTTTTATTTTAATTGCAGAAAAGATTCATTTATTTTGAGCATATAAACAATTACAATTGACTTCCGACAGACAAAACATATTATTTATTTTCTATTTCACACAGAAATACAAATGATTGAAAAGAGTTAAAACAATCGGAATTAAGTGTGTATCTTGAATTGATTTTCTTTAAAAACGCCGCTTGCCTTCTTTTTTCCTTCATAAATATTATTGTAGTTCAATTATTCTATTATTATTAAAATTCAGTTAAATTCTTGAGAAAAACTTATTGTGTCATGATTAATTAAGTGTAAACTACTGCTTAAAACGCAACAATTTACAGCATAAGTAAATATTTTTTTACAATTTATATATTGTATTTTTCCGTCAATATCTGACAGGATATTATATTTTATTCATGATAACTTCTAAATATTTTCTTATTATTTAAAAGTTCATTGTCGTTATTGTAACTTGTAGTCACCTGATCCATTATTCGATTAAATTAGTAGTCGTGACAAATGATACATTTTTTGCGTTATATATATATATATATATATATATATATATATATATATATATATATATATATATCTTCTGGCTACGTATTCGTACATAAACATGTATATCTACAGTTTTAGAAATTTGGATCTTATTTTAAACATTACTGATATACATCGTAAAAAATGTAAAATATAAGAGTTGACAATTGATGCTGATCCAGAAAATTCTGTCGTAACAGGTTCGGGTAAAAAACAAATCACGATTATTTTGTTGAGCTTCTGTTTTAACTTGATTCGATTTTATATGGCATCGACCTCGGCATAAGTTATTGTTACAGGATAAACTATAAAAATAATGAATCTGCAATATACGTGTATTACATATTTTCATGTGACGTGTTATAATTTAAATTATAGTAATGATTCAATAAACAGTCTTTAATAAATTAATATTAGCTCTCATTGTCTACTTTTGCTTGGTTAATTGAATAACGGATATATAATCTGACATATTTAAAGTATATAAAAATATGACTCAAAATATTAGGATTAGCTTTATTAAAAGAATAAATGGCTCATAGTCAAGTAATGTGATCGTAGGCGGTCGTTGCGGCAAGTTGGTAATAAAACCGTAGTTTTCCCCCAGATCCGGCTTCATGATAAAGGACGAGTTTCAAACTTTTACTTTTACGGTGTGCGCAAATGGACGTTGGCTTTGTAAGTGGTTTAGCGTAAAATGATGTGTTGAACCGTGTGGGAGGAATTTATATGGCGGCGGTTGTCGAGACGGTTTGGAAAGAGATTTATCGACCACGAGTTTTGTCAGCTTATCAGTTTATGATTTATTTTAGATTATACTGCGTGAGTATGCGTTATTTCAGAAGAGGTAAACGTAAAAGGTGGAAAAACATATATATATATATATATATATATATATATATATATATACTCTTTAAAGGCAGAAAGAGTGTGCACATGATGTTTTATGTCATAATTATAAAATCCAAAATATATAAACTAATAGTGGGGAATAAATAAAAAATCAATATTCTTGAAAATTGTAGTTTCGTTTCTTCTAATAGATTAAACCATGACATGATATGATAATGTTTAATAAAATATTACAAGGAAAAAGACGCAGGTTAAGAAGACAAAACATATAAGACTATTGATCGCAATATTAACATATCAAAAAATAACTTTACCGCGATGTTTGGAAATAAGTACTAAAAATTTAATACATTTATTAGATGATATTCATTGGCAGCCTACACAATAATCTTTGATCAAGCTACCAGGGTTAGAGCTTTGTTGTATAATAATGCCGTTTGGTCATATGTAATAATATTGTTTCGAGATTGCTCTTTAACTAATGGAAAATGGTTTGTATAGCCAGATTTTGATATAACATGTATGTATAAATAGATTATTGATAACTAGATAGATAATTCCAAGAATATAATTTTACCGTAAGTTTCGATATGTACTTTGAGGAACGGGTTTTACTTTTCCAACTAGATAATGTTAACTTCAATATTTTCCTCCTACATATAATATTTAATAAAGTGAATCCTCAATAATACGATATAATAAGTGGTATATTTTAAATATAAAAATGTAGTTTAGACAGTCAAATAAAATAATTTTTATTTTTGTTATCAAGCGTAAATGGAAAAACACAATTCAGCTGTGGTGACAAAGCGCAGAATTGATAAGAATTTTCATTATAAGCATCTTCCCACTAATCATATATTTGTATTTTCCGATGAGTCTTATGTTATCAAATTACGATATCAAAACGTCATTGCTTTATTCCTTTCTTCTTCAATTATATTCGTTTCTATCAATATAATAATATTTTATGTGTTAAAAACGAAGCAAAATTTTAATTGTGCTGTTTTAATATGCCCTCATACGGTTACTTTTAAAAATATGTTATTATAATAAAATTAATTGCTTTTTTATATACCCGATATTTCTAATGACACTTGAAAGAAATAAATCATTATGCACTTTACCCTACTTATAGTTATACTTTTCAAATTCAACATCCAACTTAAGTATTGAATATATTTGGCGTTAATTTTGTAGAAATTCATTATTCACAATTAAATGAAACTACATGATGTAGTATTATTTCTACTTTCATTAAGCTCTTTACCGCGACCTAGGTTTCGTTCTATTACAACATTATCAGGTGGGTTATTATATCTTTGCTAATAACCCACCTAAAGATATTGTAATACAACGAAACCTAGATCGTGGTAAAGAACTTAAAGAAAGTAAAAATATTACTGCATCACGAAGTTTTATTTAATTGTAATTCACCCTAAGAATGATTTGAATAAGTTATTTTGTGTTTATCCACAGTTATATTGATAATATAGACTAATTATATTGATAAATATACAGGCTTATAACACTACGCTTAAGGTTTTATACTTGACTTTTTTCACACTTTTAAACAGCAAAATTTAAAAATGTTAGTAGGTAAAACTATTAACTAAACATAAAACACTAACTGAAATACTGTAACTAAAAATAAAATAAAAAGTGAAAATAAAAGCTAAAAATAAAATGAAAACTGGTAGGCTACGTTTTCCGTAACATTTTAATGTCAACTCGAAAAGTTTCATGAGTAAAAGATCCTAAAAAAGCATTAAAAGGGAAGTGACTTTGTGTGGTGTAAGTATCGTACCTTTTCTTCGTAACCAAACATTTTTTTCTGGAAACACTTGTCGGAATGAATGATATGAATGTGAAAAATCTTTATTTTATATAATTAGATTATTCTATGTGTAAATCTAAAATTACCATAAAATTTTACTACCTATTTTCATTTTGACCTTAATATTAAATTAAACTTTATTTTTTTAAATTATTAAAATATGTCCTTTAACCTCTGTCTTCATATTAAAGAAAGTAAAATTCAACATTTAACGAAACTTTTAGTTGATAATTATTCTTAATTTCTAACGTTCATGATATAACACCGGTTTGGCATGTACTTCATTCACTCATCCATTTCCTGCTCTTGAAATTTCTGAAGGGAGGTAGTTTTTATGAAATTTATGTAGTGATTGTCAATGACGGAATAATTTTAATACCCTGTATTATAGAAAAGACGTTAATTCTTTCCATTTTTTTCTTACAATTTACCTTTATCCGTTCACACAGCCATCATTGTTTTGTAATACAACTAATCACGATTATACATGAGAACGATGTAATGAAAATATTGTATGTTTCTTCAAAAATGTTGGCACTGTTTATATCAACTATAATTATTTACTTATTTATTAAAACTGAAACATACAATTTTTTACTTTACTTTCCTACATCAGTCCTTTCAAAATAATTAAAAATTAAAGCGCAAAATATTTGTTCACAACGCTGACTCAATAAGAAAGTTCATGGATAGTAATATCAAAAATGCAATAAAACTTTTCAAAACTGAATACGAATAAGTGGATACAGCATAATTTATACACTATTCTAGATATTTTTTTTATTAGAAATAAATATATTTAAATGACTAATTTATAATAATCTTGGTACTAAGTCACCAATTAAGCTCGTTTATGAGTTCCGGTATATACTATTTTAAGTCAAATGTTACTTAAGACTTTTTAACGATGTCTTTTGGTAGATAGCCTTGTGTCATTCGTCAGAGGAAATCACTGTTACCTTTTTGATCCGTGAATTTGCATCAGGATATTTTTCCTAGTAACTTTTATAATAGTTGTCTTATAGTAGACAGGGTGTTTAGATAGACTATAATGCATATATATTTAATATGACGCCATCAAACAAATGTAGGTAAATGAAAAATATAATTCGACTTTAATTTCTATTCCGTATTATGAAAACATTATAAGGGATGAAAACATTCAATAAAACTGTCATGTACAGGGATCAAACGGCTTAAACGAATTTTGTAATTTCCTAGTCAAAATATTATTAACACATCGAAACAATACAACACTCAGTAGTTGCTTAAAAAGTAAATTCAATATTTGAATTATTCAGATCACTAGGTAATTTATTTAAATAACTGGGCCAGATTTATGCAAAACAATATTTAAATAATGGAAGAAGGAATTCTTTGTGGATTTTTATTCGGTGTTGGAGAAACAAAATCAATTGAATGTGATGGGCGGCCCTAGACCGTGTGGGTCTATATTTTTGTATATTGTGTTGAATTTCATATTTACATTAATATTTTCCACTATTACAAGCCTGCTTTAATTGATAGAAGAGACAAAAGGAACGAATAGTTCCCATACAGACATAAATAGTACTAGATCTTGAGGGAGACATAAATGGTTAGCTTCATTATGTTACAATCATGTAGTGATTACGATCGAGATGAGATAGAAATTGGAAGAAATACTATAATGTTAGAATATCAGAATAGTTTAAAAGTAATTATCAAAATCATTACATAACAAAAGAATAAGGAATTTGAATATTAAATAACAGAAAATATGGATTTGGCAAAACCAAAAACAATTTTCCTTAAAATAATCCCCTCAAAAAATCTAAGTTATACGTCTCATAAGTAACTTTAGTAATGTGTGTTGCTTTTCTCAGCTCTTATTACTTCTTGCAAGTATTTGAGTATCAATAACTCTTTGCGTGCATTAGTAAGTAATGCGCCCCATAGCATAATCGACCAGCCATATTAGCAAATGTTTCCACCGTAGATCAGATTCTGTTGCGATGGTGTGCCAACCGTAATTCGTCCTGACAGAGTACGCATGCAATATAACGTTGGCTGAACCTCTGGTAGAAAGGAAACACTAGATGCAATGGGACTAGCCAGGCTCTAGTTGTATCTAGTGGGATCGTTTAAAATTGAATGTATAGGAAAATCTTGCAAATATATATCCAAAAAATAACCAAATAAATAAGAAAGAAGAGTGAGTGGTTAACATTGCCTGTGAACGCATTTTGGGGGACCTATCGATATATTAAAAAAATAGTGGGTCATTTTGCTGAAATAAAAATAATTTGTTATCTTAAAATAATTTGTTATTTATATCCATCGTGTATCGTTATATAGTATTATTATCCACCGTGTATTATGATCGTATTTATATACCATTGTGCTAACGGCAAACTCACGTTCAGGCTCACGTGCAAGTCAGCATGCGAAATGTTTTATTCGAAAAGTTAATAACGTAGATTTTTCTGAATATCGAAACCAGATATTTGCTATTGGATTTTGAAACGATACATTTACTGAAATTTTCTAAAAACGCATAATAACTTTTCGGTATTAGGATGGGTTTCCATGGTGTCATTTATTTTTCCTAGGTATTAATAATCACCAGGGAGCTCACCATGAAAAGAGACTTATGCAATCTATGTACAAGTTTTATTTAATCTATATGAAGTTTTTACCCGTATAATCCACACAAAGTTCTGTTTAAGACCTCGAAATAAACTGCTTGAATAATAATGTTAATTTCTTTATGGTGGAGCCCCTACAAGTTAACGAAAACTTCATGTATACACATTGATAAGCGGCAATAAACATCATATGTTTCATTCGCTTAAATGGATTATGTCCTAAGTGTTATAATATAAAATTTAAATATAGTTATATGGTTAGACGCGCGCAATTACCGCATCTTTTATAATAAATAAAAATAATAATGTATTTATCATATCATATTAATAAATAAAACGTTTATTTATAAGTTGCTGCTAAACTTATTTTCTTGATCGAAGTTTCCTTCGAAAGGCCTTGAAGCGTAGATGTTACAGTATATTTGTACTATATAAAAATAATATGCTTCATTATATTCTCTTTATTGTTAATTTTCTTTTAAAAACTTAATTTTTTCCGATAAATTTCAACAATCAAGGACGAATTTGACAAAAATATTGGCAAATAAATTATCAACAGAATTTTTAACCTAAAGCACTAATTCGAGATACTAGTACCAGGAGAACCTGAGGCTGCAAAATAAGAACTTTGAAGCTAGATCTCTTCAGCTATTTTATTTATTTTGTCCCGTTTTGCTTATTATATAAAAGTTTCAAATACGTTTAATGTCTGTATTTTTATAGTTGTGACAATCGAACGTATCGTCGTATTCCTGAAATGATATATAACATAAGAGGGAAATAATAGATTTGTTTTTTTTCAAAACACTTTGAAATTACTTACAGAGGATATTTTTACACTTAAATGACCCATGTACTTTTATTTACAAAGTTTCGACAAAACATTATTTGTTCTAAATATTTTAATAGTTAAGAATAAAGGTGCTAAAGTTATTCTTAAAAAAGTAATCTCCTATGTCCAATGTAAAAACACTAAATATAATTAAATATATCATTTCCCTAGCATTAAAAACATATTTAAAAAAAAATAATATGGTATTTTACAGAAAATAAAAGCATTATGTTGGAAATTGAAACTAAAACTAAATTGGAGAATCGACAGGGAACAGAGCGCATGTGCAACGTACGGAACTTGCTGTACATACAATAGGTACATTAACAGATAGGCCATATTTTAAAATTACCTATTTGCAGATATACTTGACAATTCTTGCATTGGATCCTCTCAGTATATTCATCTATATTTGTCTGTATTCTTTCACGGTCGGTATTATCATATCGTACTTTTAATTACACCATATTTTTTTGGTGGTGATAGTCTTAGAGCCGTTTCAGAATATTTTAGGTTATTTTTACTTTTCTGATCACCCGAGTCTTTAATTTTCAACAGTGAGATTGTTGCATGTGATCTGAATTCTATTACGCTATGTATCTGTTTGCTTTTCAAGTTATGTACTCCATAAAGTTACCAAGACATTGTCAATGAAATTAAGAAAAAGTGGCCATTGCCAATTTTAATTTCATTATTTGTCTACATCACCTATATATGTGTAGCTTATATTACGAAAAATTTACAATCTGCTCTAAAATATTGTAACTAATCCCTTAAATTACGACAAAAGTCAATGAGACTTTTCCATCAATTTGTCTTGTTAATTATTACATATTTCTTATTATAAGGGAAAACACTTTTTAATTATTACATATTTCTCAATATAAAGAAGTCATTAAATGAGTGAATATTGTGGATTGAGTCTGATCGACGTTGAAGTTATCCTTATTTTCTTTTTTCCAATATTTTTTTCGTATACCTGTACGACGGGTGAAATGTTGATAGAGTGGACTAAACTTCTATAACTTTCGATTCTTCGAATTAATCCACGAGAATTTTATATGTTGTAACTAGTATTTTCATTTTCTATCTAAGACGTTGTAATCGACATCTACTTTATCTGGAAAATTATTAACGGACGAGTGGAATACAAGCGGTGTCAATATTTTTTCTAATTTTATGTAATAAACTCTACAATCTCCTCTTTGGACAACGCTTTTCACTTTTATAACACCATAGTAACTGTTAATGTTTTCTCAATTTATTCAAATAAATATATTATTTTGTTAGAAATTCATATATTTCTTTATTTCACTAAATAATCGAGTAAATATTTGAACTCTTTTTCCTATCAACTTATCAAAAATATAAACAATGTTGGGCAGTCTCAGCATGGCCTAAACGCAACGTTTCTCGGAACTTTAAGATGGAAAACAGCTTAAAATTACCTAATACTTACCCATGAATGAATGATTCTTAGCTGGTGTCTAGTAGAAGCTGATGTTGAGACCAATATGCTGCTGCATGTTCCACTGGTTCGTGAGCTCTTTCTGTTACTACTTCTCTTCATTTCTTCAGTTATTAGTATTATTTGGATAAAACGATCGCAAATTCAAACTCTAGAAATCTACCGGAGACATTACTTGGGAAAATTTTAGTTTCTCAAATGGTCCACATTTCTGAATCGTAAATAACGATCTGTAAAATAAGCACCCAAAAAGGCAAATTTTAGTTTCGTTTTTAGGGTGGAAAGGTTTCTTCCACTTGATACCTTTACCTAAAATATTATTATTACCTAATATCCAAAATGTTATTCCTTAAATTAATATGTGTGCCTGGCTGAATATGTGCATCTGGCTGAATATATCACCACAAATATTCAGGCATAAAATTAAAGGATTTTTTGATATTTTGTAAGACGCAAAACTTACTTTACCCTATTATTTTAAAACATAATATATGCAAAACTATTTTCACTTTTTTCGATACTGAAACATTTAATAAAGTGTATCTGTGCATTGTTGCAAGGTGTTCTGTGACTGTCGACTTTCTGGCTTATTCAGTCAGTGTTACGTATATTTTCTAGTTCTAATATCAATTATGATAGCGATTATGTAGTAGTTTCGTAGGCAATAATTAACATTTTCAACGTTAGTATCGTCCGGTGTGAAAATATCTTGAGAAGAGATCAAGGTACTTGGGGATCAGAAGGTTGAAATTATGGATACAACGTAACTTCGCTTTACCAAACTTATAGCCAAAGTGAAACCAGCAAATTTATTTGTGTTGTCAAAATTATGCTTCAGTTGTATTTTTTCAGTTGATTGGCATACCATTTTGTCAATTTTCATGAGTACTAATTATGTTTTCTTTCTTAATTAGTAAATTTTATAGGAATAAAAACCCATCTACTTATTAAGGCACATGGTGCAAACTTTATATTTAAAAATGTAATTATTGGCATAGCTTTATTCATGGTATAAACTTATTCACAGTCACAATTTATAATAATTACAAGTGATAACCCTTAGAGGTTATAATAAAAATATATTTTACGTTTATATTCAAAACTTTTTTGCTCAATGCGCCTTAGAACATTTCGACGACAAAATGCAAAACTAACAAGAAGCAAAAGAATTTAAATGGATATAATAGTAATAATATTCTACGTTTTGATATTAATTGATAAAACTATTCTACTTAAAGCTTAATTTTAGTAACAAATTTAGTTTCACAAAATACCAAAAAAGGTTTTCCTTTGTTTTCTTTTTTTCTATTGCAAACAAATTAATAATGTCGAGTTTAGAATTCCATTATAATTTTGATTCAATTTATGTCATATTTTAATATGTTTGTGTCACGTCTATGTAACTATTTTATTTTGAAATGTTTTATATCAAAGTTTATACCCTACCTCATATAATTTGGAGAGAAAATATTGTATGTATATACACACATATATATATATATATATATATATACATATATATATATATATATATATATATATGTATATATATATATATATATATATATATATATATATATATATATATAATATCAAAATTTAACGATCGAGCCGTTCTTGAAAAAGTTTCTATTCAGCCTTGCTATCAAGTGGCATAGCTCCGCTAGGGACGCTACCCTTTCAATCAAACTATTCGGACAATTTTGGCGAAAGTGAATAGATAATTTGATATATTGTTAGCAGGAAATTAATTAGGGTCGAAATAATTGGACGTCGAGTAGTGCTCAAGTTAAAAGTTCTATATCACTATTGTGGGTACAAATTTCTTTCATTAATATTTTATTATCTTCAGCACGAATTACATTGCACACTTCAGTGGATATTGGTAGATAGTGATATAGCTAAGCGTTAAATTATACGCATGAAATTTATCTTTTTTATCATTTACTATCAAAAAGCCAACAAAATGGCTCGTGATTCTTATTTTCCTCAAAGCGTTTTTGTAGGAAGCTAGCGAACTTTGGTCGCGCGATCTTTCTGTGTAACAGCATATTTGCATTAAATTATTTTCATGTTTGAAAGAATCTTATATGACCTGTTTTCTTATGAAATAATAGAATTAAAATTATTTAACCCAAACGCAACTCATAATCTCTGTAGCTATCTTAAAGTACATAAGACTCGAACTAAGTAATTTTTAATTGAGCGACTTATGTTAAAAAATCCGTTTACTTCCCAAATTGATACAATATTTAAGTACATTGGAGTTAAGAATATCCACTCCAAATTATGCCACCTGTCAACCAATAAAGTTTGAATTATAAAACTTATTACATATTGCCAAATTAATTCTTGCTGCTTGGACTGACTAGGTATGATGTGATAAAAAATATTCCAATTAAATCATCTCAAAAAGGTATGTGTTCAAGAACTATGTTTTAGAGCTTTTGTCGAATATAGTTGAAAAGATCATTTTATAGTCGCATTTTAATTTTGAAGGAGATAATTAATGATTGTAATAACGGATGCATATAATTAGGTTTGATTTGCCGGCAATGCTCTGCACTATAGTTTTTGTTTATTATAACTAAACATAAATACGTGTGTTGTTCAACTCTTTCTAATTCTTCTTCATCCATAGCGAGTTTTTGAATATTTTCAAATTTATGTTCTCCTTTTACTACAATTACGCAATTTGGTTTATATTTATTAAATAATTATAGTAATTTGAAAAGAGTATTTAAGTCATGTGTCCGTGATGATCAAAAATTTGATAAAAACAAGAATATTGAGAAAAATCTTTGACCCATTAAATATAAATAAATTGTTAAGAATAAGAAGCAATATTATGGGAAGATAGAGTTTTACCTCTTTTTAAACATTTTAATATTAGTAAGGTATTTTTTTTTTAAAACATTTTTCGGTTCTAATTACTTCACCCTCTGAAGGATATTCATGTATGAAATACACCTTAATAAGAATCAAGTTGTTATAACAATCACTGATTTAGCGCTGATATTTAGCTCAAACGCTGATTTAGCTAGTAGAAAAAACATTACTCATACCTTAACCTTATAATAAGAATAAGGTGATCTTTTTTACTACTTTTTCGTGAAAAAAAACCATTGGAAAAGGAGACTCGAAAATTATTTTTCCACTAATATTTTCTATTTTTGTTTCTCATTTGAGAAAATAAGATTCAATAGTTTAATAAGCGCATATAATTTTATTTTTATAGGTATTTAACCTTGAATATGTGTATTGACAAAACATTCATAAATAATTTTTTATTACGTTTAATGCGATTTTTTTGTTACAATGAAACCCCTTAATACTTTTCAAAAATATATTTCAAATCTCAAGTTATTTCTATAATGGTATGAAAGATATGCCGCACCTATAATATTTTTGTAAACATTTATTCCAAAAATAATGTATTTATTGACTAATAAATCAGTATTCTTCGACCTACATAAAATACACATTCCTCTTAGTTATTGCTAGCCTGCTATTAGTAAAGAGCTTTATGAAAAAATGATCAACTTGCTTTTGCAAAAAATGATTAAGATTTTTTCGAACGTCTAACATAGATATTTATATAAAAACTTCCACACTTTAATAATAAATCCTTTAAACTAAAATTTATTTGACGGTTTATTTCGAAGAAAACCTGAAATAACTAACAAAATACCAAATTAACTACATAAATTATACACGTGGCTTGTATTGCAGAACTGAAAATAATAGTCAAATAGCCTTTTAAAGAATGAAAAGTTTCATTCGGTCAAAACGACGATAAGCCTGACAGGACAAAACAAAAAAATTATTTAACGTATAAAACAATCCGATCGACTAAACTCCTTTTATCCAGACGAACGAATTCTTTATATTGCTATAAATGCCACAATTCTCATTTTACTTTAAATATTTGACTGAATATATGTATGGGAACAAATTTTATGGCTTTAAGTCTTCGTTGAACAAAAAGAAATTGAATATGTTTTTCTTGAGCCTTTCAGTCTCATATTTAAAAAACCTCTCGAATATATATTTAAAACTCGAACCATAATGCTATCTTTAGAATAGAAACATCAGCTGTGAGACAGGTGAAATGCAAGAATTTCATTCCGCTGATATAATATGAAGTTTTAGATATTTGTTACTAAATCTGCCCTAAATGGCTGGATGTTTTTTTTTTATTAAATTTGACATAGATATAGAATATAATTGAAATTAACTTACAAGCCATTTTTAACGTAAGAAGTAGCCTAATTCGGAATGTTTGAAATTCGGTCTTTTAACAAGCGTCAACAACTGTACTGCAACATGTCAATAGATGGTACGACGTACATATCAACTCAACTTTGATAGCCTATAATCTGCACGCTTTTGTTATACATGGCAAATCATTTAATGTTTCTTATAGAGAAACGTTGTGATAGTCTCATTAAACCAAGAGGGAAGATAACACCGTCTTAATGAAAAACCCGGGGGGGGGGTCAATCCGCAGAAAAAAGCTAGTTTACCATATTTTTTAATCAATATTAGTGATATATGAAGGCCAAACAGGATGGAATTAAATTTTCAGAAGCAAAAAAATATTTCAGACAATACAACATTGTCCATTAATAAATGATATCCTTGAATATATGTTACAAATTTTTTTGCCTTTGGTAATTAAACCCTAGTATTATAGACAATCTTAAATGAAATAAAAAAAATTCACGACACGATAAATTCCTATAATATTAAAATAGAATACAATTTTCCATATATTTGAGAGAATTATACTAAAAAAGCCAACCTAAAATAAATACCTTACAAATCGCGAACACAACTCGTTTACCGTATTACTCTTTTAAATTATTCTTATAACAATTTACTCAATTGTATCATTTACTCGTAGTTTCATAAACTTTGTCGTTTGATTTACTTATCATTATTTTTTATTTACGCTCTACTTTTGAGAATATTATGATAATTCTGTGTTTAAAGAAAGTGTCTCATTGCATTTTATCATTTCATTTACATCAGTAACAATTTAGAACTACAAAAAAAATAATATTTGTTTACATTTATTATTTTTTATCTTTTGCTACGCGCATTCTGTATATCTTCATCAATATGGACAGTTTTCTTTATATTAGATATATTAATATATTTCCAAAGTTTCAGAAACTAATCATAGAATAATCCAAGTAGCGATTCCTTACATTCATATATCGATGCTATCTATTGATTTTGGTGGTGATAAGGACCTTGGTCCCTGGTGATAAGGAAACATATGAAAGACTGTATTAACGTATATTTAAAAATTTAGTAAGAGGCAATAACATTGAATGTATTACGATTAAAGGATTACGGAATTCATGTGATCCGTTTTATACCTGGTCATTATTACTGTCAACTTCAGTTTACCTGAAAATGGTTTAATAAAATAATGGGCCAATATCTACTAATTCGTACTAGAATATCATTGGTAAAATAATTACTGCTCTTCCCTTTATCACAACTCCTCTAGCTCTAAATATAATAAAAAATAAATTATTTCAAAGAATATTTTGTTATGTTGTTTCCTAACATTCATGAAATAAACAATAAAATTAAGTTATTTAGCGATGTGAGTGCTTCGCTTTTTACCACACTTGTATTAGTCAAATACCACTCCCCATGAACCTGTTTCTTTGATATTTGCAATTTCTTGTGGTTAAAATATCGCAATATTAATTTTCAATCTAAGTCATCGTCGTCGAAATTTATTTAATCTTTGATTATTCAATACAAATATTTCTTCAAAAAGTGTTTACAGATTTGTGAATCGAAATTGATTGCCGGAAGCGAAGTAATTATCTTTTCATAACGATGTTTATTGCCGGTTTCCTCGTCTAACCTTCGCAACCTAAATTTCTCGAAATATTTACAGAAAGTTGTCAATGAAATTCACCAAAGTTTAATTGAATCGTTTAGAAGATTGCCTATTCATTTAAAATCGTTCATTTCAATGTACTTATATGTGACTTACGAAATTATAGTTGAAAGATTACTTATTATTTTATATTATATATATGTACAATTATAAATATATATTATTAATTATAATAAAATTAATTAATATTGATATAATAATATTACTTATAATATATAAATATATATGTATATTATTTTATATTATACATATGTACAAAATACATGGTTATGGCACTTAAATGTACAATATATAACAATTTGGGCTTTTAGTTATCGGTACATTAATACAGACAATATCAAATTACGGAGTAATTTTCTGTTACTTTAAGTTTGCTAATTGTTTCATATTTTATTAATTTTATTGTAGCGTTATTTGCATAAAATTCATGACAATTAAATATAATCACACGCTAATAATAATAGACAATTCTATTTATCAATAAATTTACTAAGTTTGAATTAAATTTTACATAGTTAAACTTTCATTATTCAATATTACCATAATTAATCGATTTTAATTTTATAATAAATTCTTCTAAATAAATTTTTACTTAAAACTAAGTTTTTTATGGAAATAGGTATAAATATATATACTTATAAGAACACAACAACTTCTAAGAAAACTCTGAAAACTTCCACCAACTTGCCTTTTGCAAAATGTGGTCCTTCAGTATTTACAACCAAAGCAAAAAACTTGTGAAACACGTAGGAGAAGTAGCTAGAAGACGCGTTAGTCACAACAGAGTCAATTCTTTTCCTCGAGTTCCAAATATACAAATTAAACACGGTGAGAAGACTCAGGTCTAATTTAGTACATTATAAGTATTTTGTTGTCTTTAACTACTTAAAAGGTTCCTCGTTGCGTCCACCTCTCAACGGTTGCGACTTAATTTTGATGAAAGTTTCGTTAGCAGTGAATGAAGAATGGAGTAAGTTTCACGATACCAACTTAAATGCCGAGTAGTTAATAAACTATTGTATAACATTGCTAAAACTTTGTACAGAAGTATTATTGGGCTTATGAAGTACTACTCATTTTTAAGTCTCATGGAAATGTTTAAGAACAATAACATATTATAATCATTTCTCGTATGATATATATTTTTATAATTCTCAAATCGGAAAAATTAAATAAACCTAGACCTAAGAATGAAGCACTCCAAAACCTCTAAATTCATCCAAATCATTTTAGTAGTTTGAACGTTAAGTCTTGTAACACGAACTCCGGCACGCACAGATATTTTTTTTAATATCGTTATTTATAAACTTTATTTACGTTGTCGAAATAATTTTCATCTAGACCGGGACTTTGATTTTTCAGACTATTAAAATATTTTTTCAATGTCATTATCACTCGAAATGTTTACATGTAGGAACCACATATTCTTCTTACGCACCAACAAAATAAATGGCAAATTCAAAATGTATCTCCAACCAATAATAACACAACAAAAGCAAAGAGAGCCTTAACGACTTAATGGCCACAGACACGTGAACAATGGTCCCCAGCAGTGCCGTTTATTTATTTTTATACGAACCACAACTGATGTAAATCCATAAAAGGATTTCCCGTTATCGAATATAAGAATAGTCAAATGAAACGCAAAGGCGTCATACAAAGACAATGTTTTTAATTAAAATGTCACGAACTTGATACGATCTGTTCATTATTAATTTTCTACTTTCCAATTGGAGCGACCTTTGAAATTTTCATTTAAATAGTTATGTTAGGCCATGTAAATGCAATATTTTTCAATCTTTTCAATTATGTTTCAATCTTAGCGTTTAAAGTAGGAGGGTAACAACCAATTTTGAAGTTATGTTTAAGAAGTATAATTTTATTACGCATACGTGAATGAGATAGGAAATATTCCTACCCAATTAAATTTTATTCGTTTAATTCTTCGAGTAATCTATATTTTCATGATATGTGTATATATAATATATATATATATATATATATATATATATATATATATATATATATATATTACAACAATTATAATGTAGAAAAATTAAAGCCAAATCAAACAATCGGATAGCATCGGGGTACATGATCGCGTGCATGCACACACATACGGTTATCGTCCACAAAAATATTATGAACAAGTAAAAATGTACAAAAATAGGTCTTAATGCATGTAATCAAACAATATTTATAAAGTTTTAAATGAATATGAATAACTATAATAATTTTAATGACTTCAGCGTCCATCACCGCGAATTCCAGAAATCAATCATTTTCAATATACTGGCAATTGATCCACTTTTCGTTAATTCCTATTTATTTTGGTAAATGAAGATACCACTGAACAGTAATGTATCCGTTTATATTTACGTATTCCCTTTTATTCATTAGAATTTGGAATAATAACCTTCAGAAAGATTTAACAGCGACAACTTATGTAACGAGAGGAAAAATCATTATTTCGGCAAATCTTTGATTACCGAATACATTATGAATTTGTGCGAAATGAAAAATAGAACTATTTCCTAGGCTTTATTATAATATTGCTTTGTTTTGCATATGGTCAACTATAAAATTTAATTTTTCATTAAAGTACACAATAAAAAAATTATGAATAATTAAATCAAATAAACACATTTCTTTCTTATTCTCCATACTTTCTAGTATGAACGTCATTTGTCACAGCAAGCACAAGAGTCATTCACGAAGATAAGTTGGTCGCAGATTGCTTTGTTTCGCGCTTCAAATATTTTATTTTATGTTTAACATCGTTTTCCTATGGTGTATATGGAACCCAAAAACAACTTTCATTTTTGCGATGATTAAATATTTACCCCTACATTCTTATTCTTTTTTAAAAATGCACCATGTTTTCACGCATATGAAAGATAAAGTAGGCAAAATATATATATATATATATATATATATATATATATATATATATATATATAGATGTGCAAAATTAATATTTATAAATATTTAATATGAAATATATCTATGAAACTTTATATATTTATGAATGCCTAAATTCTTACGAAACCCTCATAGTGCAAGTTCTACTCGTATTTGGCTGGTTCTACTCGTACTTAACCATTCTAATCGTACTTCTTTTTGTAAATGCCAAAGATATATGAATTAAAAAAGAAATGACAATATATCATATTTTAATTTAGGACTTATGCAACTAAGCTTTTATTATCTATGATATTAAGCACGTCAAGATGTAACAGTAAACATTTAGTAACTATATGCAATAATTAAAAATTCCTTGAAAATCCATTATTTTAATAAAATCACATAATTATTTTAAACATTATATGATGTTTACCTGAAAAAACATACCTCTGACTATGACATTGTGACTTATACACTTCAAAAGAAATTAATTAGGCACAAGAACATTCTATTTCTAAATTAATTCTTTCAACAATATCTTTTTTATATAAAAACTAAGTTTATATTATCAACATTCACTACCTACAGAAATATTCTGGAAACCTTTACAAGTACAATTTATATAAATAAAATGCACTTGCAAAGTTTTCCAGAATATTTCTATAGTTTGTTTATAGAAATAAATTCCTACAAACGTTCCCCTTTTCAACATTATTTTAGAATAGGAATAATTTTTTTGGGAATTTTATACTTATATCTTTAATAAGAAAATCTAATATACTTTATTCAATGAGCTCTTTAGTCAACACATTATACCTACATTCCAACCGGGTTGTCTCAGGGCCCTTCCAGGGACCCGTTACATTCTCCCTCATAAAATAAAAGGGACCTGCGAAGGTCGCCTAATAGTGTTCCGTATCTACCATCAAACACTTTCAATGAACAGGGTTAAAAATTTAATCAGGACACTGTAAACATTCAAACGACCAGAATATAAAAACAAGAAAATCTTTTTAACACATTTCACGAGGAAAGATACTTTTAGTGCCAATATAAATATGATATAGATTTTACTTATCTACATTATTCATACTTAATATCTGGATTATTTTAGATGTAATATGATTTTGAAAGATAAATGGACGATATCGAGACATTCTGCTTTGCAAAGACCTATGCACAATATTGAAAATGTGCGCATTTTGCTCGCGTTCAAGTAAACGAGAAATGAAATTAAATGTTATTAAGTTTTGCCGTGGTGCCTGGATTTTTGGTAACAAAATGATTTATATAATATCAAAATAATTTATATAATATCAAAAGTCGTACTTTTGATATTATACAAATTATTAATTCGTATTTTGTGCTGTTTGCGGTCGAAATTAATTTTAAAAAATAGTAAAAATTTGCAGTTGACACTGACATCCGACCCCACTTATTGGGTCATTTCAAATCTTGCTTCAAAATATGCTGACGCACATAACTACGACTTCCCATTATTTGGAACACGTTTACTCTTTATATTTTAGCCTCAAATGTTAGAACAAAATTTGATCCGCTGGTTCTTGTTTGAAAAATATACTGTCTATAAAACTCGGCCGTGACATTGAACAAGACACATTAACAATAGTCGGGTGATCATATTCGCTGATGGAATTTATACACTGATTGAGTTCATTGTTCCTTGGACATACAAATAGTGGTAGAAATGGTTGAAAAACGTGATGAATTTCGAAAGAAAATTACGTAAAGCAATTTTTTTAAAATTTTAATAGAGATTAATCACTTCAAGAGTTGATTGTTTCACCGCATATAATTGAATAAGGAATTCACAATGTATCGTAGATTCTATGAAAAGTAGGAATTAATGTACGATTTAAAATGTGACATTAGAAAGGATTGCATTATCTTTGTTAAATGTTTCGTACTTGCTAAAAACAAATAATATATAAACAAATTTAATAGATACACGGAAAACTTGTATTAATTTTTCTATGGAGCCTGTAAAATATAGGTAAAATTTATTAGGGATTAGATAAGACTATTACAAAGATCTGCATTCCCAAATATCCGAAACACCGATATCAAGTATTTTCAAACTGGTCATGTTAAAATAATTGAAATTAACTATTGCAAAATGCGGTCTGTCATTCTGCATAAAGGTCTTGTGTTTAAGGATCCGAAGAACAATCATAAAACTACGTCGAATATTTTTGGTTTCGTAAAACAGAAAAATCGTCAAGTTTTCCTTTTTAAATTATGTGTCTTGGAGTTCATCTGGTGTCCTTGACCTTTGACTGACGGATATATTATTATAAGTTTCTTATTGAACAATGATATTTACTTATAATACAAAAGAGAATCACATATTTTGT
Organism: Druceiella hillmani; assembly: GCA_039881145.1. Taxonomy (NCBI): domain Eukaryota; kingdom Metazoa; phylum Arthropoda; class Insecta; order Lepidoptera; family Hepialidae; genus Druceiella; species Druceiella hillmani. The sequence goes on from JAYKKI010000015.1 coordinate 26,938,129, forward strand.
CATTGCCTAATACACAATCACGAAGTACCAAGACTATTTTATCTACAATGGTATTAGGACATCGACCGTCTACATCGAAATAATTGATAGCCGTCTACGATTTGACATGCGATGGAGCAACCGCGCCAATTAGCGTTGATATTTACATTGAAATAAATAATTCCAAGTCTGTGATGGGTCTTAAGTAAATTTATTCAAGATTATTATCTTGAATTAAGGGATCCTATTAATATATTATTAAAGAATGACTTAAAGTTTTTCCTAAAAAACAATTTAATAATACCAACCTCTTCGCAAATATTTTAAAGCTATACATCTCGTAAACCATAACACTACAGCGAAAATTGTTAAATATTTTTGCAAAGTAATTATTATTCCATAAATTCTTCCTTGGAATACTTTCATAAACCCTATATTTTAAGGCTTATCAACAGTTGTATTTAGCAGATAGACAGAACAGAGTTGTATGTTGTGTGAGAATAATTTTATTAACAGATGATTCGATTTCATTCATATACGTAGATTAAATAATTTTACTTGTAAGTATGTATTTACATTAATTTAGTGAAAAATAAAAATTTTCTCTTCAAACTCAAATTCTAAAACAAAAATAATAGATTGTCCAACAAAATTACATCTTCCTTTGATGTATCCGCAATATTTTAAAGTCTCTATTTATTATCTAAAATGATGATAAAAAAATAATCGCAAAAGGACATTAGTATTTATTCATTAATTAACATAAAGTATCACAAATTTTACAATAAAAACTTTTACTTTATAATTTTCATGTGTTTTGAATCTAATAATTACAACCGTTTCATTAACTCCTTACTTAATGGTTAATTTGGTTTTTAATAACTTAATATTATTGTCTGTCTACAAAGAAATTAGCGTTTTTTACTTTTAACTTTTTAAATTTTAATCGCGTTTTGTTCAACCAAATGCTTTGTACCGCCTTCCGAAATTTAATTCAATGGTACAATATTGCTAATGTAGCCAAATCGGCTGTTTTCAAATTATTGAATATACTTAGCGTTAATTTTGTAGAAATTCATTATTCATAACTAAATTAAACTATGTGATGGAGTATTATTTCTACTTTATTTAAAATTTTACCACCACCTTACCACCACCACAGGTTTCGTTGTATTTTTGTAACTTTTTATGTATTGCCTAATTATTAATAACTTTCATATAAATAAAAATACGTATCATGACGACTAACCCATAACAAGCCTATACCCATATACCCATAACAAGCCATTTGAAAAAATCATGAATTCCAAGTATTCTTAAAACTCTGATCAAAATTGACGTTAAAATATCTCACAACTTTCGGAACTCTCAAATAACATACTCTTGGGTTGAAATTGAAAATTGGAGAAAATTCTATACGATCATTTTCAACTAAGAGCACTAATAATTATCCACATTTCCTCCTAGTGATCGCCTGGAATTTGAAAACAGTGGATTTTATTTTCAGGAAATAAAAAGAATTAGTATGTTTTTGAATGTAGGAGAAAAGTAAATTAATTTTAACAAAGCGTCACTTTCAAACGCAGAAGCTGAATTTTATTCACTTAATTTTTTGACCATTTCTCAAATTGTACGTAAACAAAATCACGGAGAATGGTTAGCATTGTGTTAAAGAGATTTGTATTGTTTCATGCCAAATGAAATTTCCTATTTACACGTCTTATCAAGATGATGTATGCAATGCTTTGCACATAATGCTTTGCACTCACGCAAGAATTCAAAGATCGTCGAACGAAACTTTTGAAAAGCGTTATTTATATTAATTTCTGTCTGTTTTGTACTCCGTCGCAATAAAAGTTTAATATTCTATCATCGTATTCACATACTGATATTGGACAAATAAGTAATTTTAACGAAACACACTTTTAGATAAGCTTTTATATACTGTTAATATTCTCGGATGTCTTATTGAATAAAAGGTAGAATTGTTCAATTTATTTATGTGGTTTATATAAATCAATTATATATGTTTCCACCTTGAGTTACATGAGGTCATAGGACTAAAATTTAAAAACAATAGTTTTAAAAATAAATCAATAGCTAAAAGCAGACAACACAGTGTGTGTAATTTTATACAAATTTTTGGCCAATAAAAGTTTTAAAGATATGTAAAAGCTTAAATCTACATAGTGATTCTGAATATTGTGGAAATTTCTTGGGTGTTTTTTGTTTTTTTTTATGTCATCGAAAAATCACGCGCAAGATAAAAGTGTAAATAACCGTAAATTAAGAAAAAATCTTTATCGAGATCACTTGATAAATTATAGTATAATATTTATAAGAATAAATATATTTTTAAATTTATATTGAAACCAAATTCTAATATAGTTTTACGACAGTTTCTAAATTTCTAATGTTAACAATTGTGTGATTTCAAACAGTATAAGAAATATAAAAAAACTATATAAAAATCAAATATGCAAAACAAATATTGCTTTTTATTATTTAATTATCTTCCATTAATTTTCTCTATTATTTGAAAATATATTAAGAAACGTAACATTTATTTCTCAATAGTACGTATTCTCGGAATCCTTTTTAAAAATTTAAATGCACATCAAAAACAATTTCAATTGCATAAATCATTCAATTTATTGCAAGTTTTGGTTTGATGGATTTTATTCAATTTGTTACTTAGTAGCTATTCAATTAATAAAATCGTTTTTACGAAAAACGAGCGTATTTCGCACTGACGTATAAAGTAGTTTTTGTCTTCAAAAATTAAACAGGAAAGCAAAATTTAATAAATATAAACTATTAAACAAAGTGAAGGGATAAAAGGAAATTATAAATTTTGTTGGAGTATTTTAAAACAACTTTTTAAACAGATCGATCTTAATATTCAAGGAATAGTATTTAGGGCAGTGTAAATTAAGGAGCGATGGATAAAAGTATTTAAAAAGTACGTGAAAAAACGGAATAATTTTAGAAGACTCTTGCAATAACTTTTTAGTTCTTATTTCTCCCAATGGATCCTTTAACACCTATCGTATTAAAGGTAGACTTGAATGTCTATAGATTTAGCTATTTCTAACATGACATGTCAGCTGGAAACTGAAACTTGGTTTAGTCGCGTTTTTTATGGGTTTCTTTAGAAGTCTCTTTTAGAAGTTCTTCGCTCTTTTTTACGATGAATATCAATGTACCAGGACCTCACTGTACGAACAGTTTCCACCAACCTGTCATTCTAATAATCCACTGTCACGAGTACTTATCTAGATATTCAAAACGTTTGGAGAGTTCAAGGTGAAAGCCTTCGGGGTTTTAAATGTTGGCGGGTACAGGATAGAATGTCGACATTATCAAATTAAACCTATTTACCTGGACTTCAGATTCGATGTACCTTTTACTATTCGGTGAACATTTTCAGTTTTTATGTTTCTGATTTCGTAATCAGAAAGATAAAAACTGAAAATGTTCACCGAATAATAAAAGGTACATCGAATCTGAAGTCGGCAAATACTCAATTATGTCTTTATAGACATAATTGAGTATTTGCCTTTTGGTCTTTAAGATGAAATCCATCTCGTTTCTCATCGGTACTAACCTAAGTCCATTTTTTAGCCAATCTCTTTTTGAAGAAAAATTTCATAATAAATAAAAAAAATAAAGAAGGAAAGCCTTCCTTCTACAAAAAATTAACCAATCGACGGCCCATAGGATTCCGCTACCCATATCCGAAATGTCCCACTTTCACCTTGTCATCTTCAGGTGGCAATTTGTAAAGATTCTCATGTATTATACAAGATCTTTACAAATTGCCCACCTGAAGATGTTGTCATAAAATAAAACCTAAGTCGTTCTAAAGAATTTAAATAAAGTAGAGGTAAATACTACATCACGTAGTTTTATTTAGTTGAGAAAAAATTAACTATAAAGAATTTCTACAAAATTAACACCAAATATATGCAATAAAATATGTCATTAAACCAATCTTCGTTAGTACGCGTACGTAGATGTCATTTAATAGATTCTTATAATATTTCTTCCCATAATTATGAATTACGTGTTCATTAATTACTTAGGTGGTTCATTACTTATTATGAATTTCATCTCAATAATTTACTTAGGTCATTTTTATTTTAAAGGGTCATCTGACTAGCACCATCTGCAAACTTTCTGTGTCCTTCATAATATGTTAAATAAGCCCATTAGCCATTTAACTATGTATTTATAATCCTACCTTAACTTTGTATTACCTAATACCTTAACTGTGTATTTATAATCCTAGGTGTACAGTCCTTGGATTACATTCTGAAAGCCTCCTAATTCTCATGTATTATACAAGCGAATTTGAATGAGTTTGAAATACAAGTTATTAACAAAGTTTTACTATGGTTAGAGGTCTAGAGGGTTAGAGTGCAAAGGTCTTGTTAAAATATATATATATATATATATATATATATATATATATATATATATATATATATATACATATATATATATATATATATATATACATATATATATATATATATATATATATATATATATATATATATATATATATATACGCACATATTGGTTACCATATACAATGCAATGGCATTTAAATATCAAAGAAAAATGTCAGAAGTTGGAAAAATCATTAAAACATAAATGTATTTTGTTGGTAATAAAATGTTTTGAAAAAAAGCGATTTTAAATAACCGCCGAATAATAAGCGCACTAAAAAGCGTAACCGAATAAAAATACAAGTATTTAATTGAAATTATTGCGGTAAAATATAGTTTACGAACACAAATTTGCAAAATAATACTACTGCTACAGATTTTGGAATCGGTGCAAAGTTGACGCTTTTCTCCTCTCTGACATTCACACCCGTTTTTGATATTCTCCCTGACACTCACGGCGCTTCTTGCCTCTGATATTTAGAAGTACATTCACGTCCACACAGAGATGAGTGTCACGTAATAGAGATGGGTCGTATTAGGTAATTTTGATAATACGCACAATTATATGTCTTTGTAGGCGTCCCTGTTCCATAAGTGCCACCAAGCTACTTAGTAGTACTGCTACTACTACTTGATTTTTTGCTGATGTAACGTTGGTACGTTACGGGCTTGTTTCGTTACACCTCTGTACTAAATACATAATAAACGTTTGTCTTGTCTATATTTCAAAAAAACTATTTAAGACTGAAGATAGACGAATAGTGAGCATTGATAAGACGAGTAATAGAAAAGCGACTTTAAATCGTTATTTGTAAAAAAAACTGTATAGCATATAAATCCATTTACATGCTGTACTGTTTTCCAAAAGTCAGTATCTCCAAGCTCAAATGCTAAAACTGTAGTAATTTCTGTTTCTATATAATACTGTAAAATCATAATTTATAATATAAAGCAATTTTTTACAAAACGTGCAAACAGGACTCGCATCATACACGCTGATAAATTAAATATCTGTGAAAGGGAAAACCACCGCTTTCGTTAGTGGTTTGAAAAATTATTCCTGCAATGTCCCAATCGTAGGCAAAACATTGCAATTTGTATATAACGCTTGGACCTGAAAATCATGATAATGTATAATGAATAAAAAATGTACCTACTTATTTAAAAATATTATAGTCTCTACCTGTCACTAAACGCGCCCGATCTTATATTACATCGATGTTTATATTACATTGTGCCTATATATCGTATTTATATTGCTACTTATTTTTAAATATTACATGTTTAAACAATTAATGACATTGTGGGACGCGCCTTCGATGTACAGATTATATTTACGATAAAAAAATTAATGGAAAAAGGAAGCTTTACCAGATCAAGCTTTACCAGATTTTACCAATAACTTTATTTTTATTTGTTTGTAATTTTTCCCGCCCTAAAAGAGAATTAACCTTTTTTATTTCAGCTGTAGATATGTTCACTTTGCTGGCAATTGTACGCCCTCTTCACTTTAATACGATAATCTTCGTGTTTACCGTCCTATAATAACCTATTATTTTACTATAAATTAATTACTTTACTTCAACGTCTTACGTGGGGAAACTCGATGAGGTAAATATACGCATTCACACACAACGCACGATTCGCACTTAGGCCCTTTGATTGTAGCCATATAACCGACGACCGTTGGCTCGTAGCTGACGTACACTGCGCACGCGGCAACACGCCTTGCAACGAATTCCACAGGTGGCACTGCGCAAGGCATGCGTTAGATATGCAGTACGGAACACGCCTCACAAAGTGCATACACAACTTATAATTTATATATATATATATATATATATATATATATATATATATATATATATCTATATATATACATATATATATACATACGCTTTTTATATTTTTATATACGTAAAACAGACTGAAAAATAAAATCAATAAAAATAGTAAACCAAATTAACATAAATATCATATTATATAAAATTCCGTTTTCGTTGTAAAATCCACTTTGCGTTCAAGCATCTTGTTAAAAAATATAAGTTGAATGTAAAATTCCTTAACAAAAATTTGGAGTAATTTTTTGCATGATTTGCATACAAATTTGTTTGTGTGCAAATTATACAAAACTGTAAATGGGAATTGTTCCGAAGTTGTATTTAACAGAACCAAAATTTTGCTTGGGCTTTTTAACCAAATGAAATCCCGTATAACTATCGACTCAAAATAACAATCTTGCTTGCTTGTCGAAAAATGTTAAGTATTCTAATGAGTATTCACCTATAAATGATGATAATCACCTACAAAGGCCTAACACGATTATTAACACAAGAACCTAGGTGAACAGATGCACCGCTATGGTATTATATGTTTTGTATAATTGTACAAAAATGCAAAGTTTAAAAGTTGTTCACTATTTTTAAAATATGAACATTTTTCTTTTTTGACTCATATTTATCGATCTTGCATCAAGGAATTTGTTGGAAACATTCCACATTCCACAGCCTATTACTGAGGCTATAAAATGATCTCTTTTAAAATAATTAACACTATTTGTGAAATGTTAATAATTTCCTATAAAATCCTGTGTTCAATCTTCTAAAGCCCACTAACATGCAAATTCTGCTATGATTAATAGTTTATAAACTGAGAAAAGTAAAAAAATCCGATTGAAAACAATTTTTTTAAGTCGTCGAAAAATTTAAAAAAATTATTATTATTCATTTTTTCTATTTGACCCTTTATGGTGGTCCCCGTGAAATAAAATAGTGGAAATTTTAAATCAGGGAGAAGAAATGAAGAACCTCTGAAACCTCTATAAAATGTTTACCTTTTTTAAATTGTAATTTAGTGTTTCCAAAATTATTAGAACAACCGCAGGTAGTAACAATAAATCTATTTGGTTCTGCCGGTATATGAACAGAAAAGTAGTAATAGTAAATAACAAAAACGTAATTTAAGCGGAAAACCATAATAGTAATAAAAAGAAACGTGTTATAATAACCTTTCACCTTGTTTATGTTAGAGAGGTAAATATTTTTGAAGTGGTGAAAGACATAATCGTTTTAATATTTCTATCGTTCATTCGTTCATTTCAGTTGTTAGACTTTCGCTCTTACTTACCTTAATTGTGTTACCTTGTTATTTTATGATTTACCCATTCTTTTGTTACTATACTTGTTTGTACTTTGAATTGAGATTGGTATGTCATCAATAAAGACTCGGATTGTTGCAAAACAATTTAGATTGTTTTATATGTCATGACTCAAAACCCCAAATGAGCTACTTATTCGCCTCACGAGTACACCATGATATGTTATTAACAGAAATGCAATTTGTTTCAAATATATGTATTTGAAACACAAATCCAAAAGTACCGATTTGTTTTTTGGATTTGAAATAGTTTTTTCCAAAAGCATTTTATATTTTATTTGAAATGCTTTAATATAATTTTTGTAAAATGGAAATTATTATAAAATTATTTTATTTTTTTAATGGAAAATTATTTCTTTTATTTTTTTATTTGATTCAACGAAAATTACTTTGTTTTTTTATGAACGAACCCATGCTTAGTGTTACCGTTAATACAAACAAACAAATATTTGCAATTTGAACTGTCAAACACGTCAATCACAGACCTTACTTGATTTGACCATCATAATTATTTTGTTGTGATCTTGTGATTTTATTCAGTTTTCTTCATTTGTAGGATATAAATAAATAAAATTTAGGTAAAACTTTATTAAATAATATGTAAATCTTATTAAGTTGGTTTTTAACTCCGCATTAACTCGATTAACCTTATAATACAATTATTCACGGTAATCAACTTGTAGTGGTTATACATAATTGCACCTACGCAATAGATACTACACACACTTTCTTACTCGCACAAGGGTAAGGTTATGCGCCGTCAGTCGAAAAACAGAGCTCGACGAGAGCGTGCTTGGTGTGATATGTGAGCCAGTGATCTATGTACAATATAGAAGACAAGGGAATTCTATAAGTGGCAACGAGGAAAAAGATTAGTAATTATCATATTTTTAAAAAACAGGAAGGAGATGTCGCTTGCAAAGATTTTTCCAATTTATGTTTGTGGGTTTATTTTCTACCCGCATAAACCTAATTAAAATACAAGGAAAAATAAATACGTATATTGCATTTATTAACGATACCAACTAAAAACTGTCAGTTTGTAGCAATATTTTATATCAAGTTTGCTCATGATACTAATGCCAGTAATTTTCAGAAATAATTAGATTACTAATTAAAGTAATGTTTTAATCAGCGACTTAAAACGGTTTACTCGGATATCAATATGTTAATAAAATTGATTTGACTTGTTACGTCGGTTCAATAAAATATTTATACACTTGAAATATACTAAATACTTGAAAGCTACAAGACGACAACCGTCATATGTTTATAATACTAATTCTAATGTTTTTGTAATCGACATGAAACAACTTACTTCGATTGGAATAAACAGAAATAAAATCGATTGGCATTTTAAATAAGTGCAATAAAATATACATATATACTTAAAAATAAAGGATACAACCTTCCTATGTCCTAACAATTGAAATAATAATAAATTATTTGAACGTAACTCTAGTCAGTGAAAACAATGATCAATACATATTGAAAATATTTTACAAAAAAGTGAATATAGAATGGTAATAGAATCCAGAAAACCTTTTTTTTAGAAGTTTTGCCTATTTGTCTACGTATTAATTTGAGCGGGTATCGGTCAAAATCTATTGAATGGATTTTAATCAATTTAGGAGCAACAGACGAGTAGAAAAAAAAATTTTAATTTTTTTTGCTAATTACACGAAATCGTAGGCACAACTAGTATAGTAAAATGTAAACAACTAATCCATTATTATGAAATGGTGTCTACATTAGATTGTAATTATGACGTTTCGTTTCCAGGGACAGCAATTGGAAATGTGATTTCCATTAATTTGGAGATGAGTTCTCCATTCATTTACTGATGTTCACCATTAAATAGGTGATATTTTCCGATTACATTAGGAATATGTTCTCCATTAAATTAGAAATAAGTTCACCACTAAATTGTATATATGCTCTATTAAATTGGTTGTGTTTCCCATACGATTGGGAATAGGATCTCTGTTAAATTGGACGATGTAAGTGCTGTTTAGTACCAGGAACATTTTGACAGTTATATTATGTCATATGAATAACATTAGAAATACATTAGAAATGCCATTCCTGAAAAAAAATACTGTAGCTGACGATTATTTACTACAGACAATTAAAATTAAAACAAAAAATGTTGTACCTGATGATTTTGTTTGCGATGGAATATGTTTTAACTGTTTTCCATTTATTTCACCTTTTCTTCACTGAGCACTTACTACACTATCTAAAGCCTAATATTTTATAAATTATTAGGTATTTATAATAAAAATATAAATAAATTTATTATTTATATTTTTATTATAAATACCTAATAATAATAAATAATAAAAATATAATAATTTATTGAATAGTTTTTTACTTGTCAATTTCAATTATTACATTTGCTTATCTGATAATAATGTTCAGAAAACAATAACGTCTATTTACATTATGGCTTATATTTCTTTGTATATTTTATGACATTAGTTTTATTTTGTAGTTACCTAAATTTAAATATATTTTAGATTAGCGTATTATTTTTATCGTTTTATTATTAACTTAATTAACAGTGAACAATTTAATATTGATAATATTTTTTGTTAATTATTTAAATTTAGCCCATTCCAGACCTAGGTTAGACTGTGCTGAGCTGGGCTAGGCTGAGCTGGAGTGGAATGGACTGGGCTTGGCTGGGCTGGACTGGGTTGAACTGTGTTGGGCTGGGCTGGACTGGACTGGACTGACCTGGACTGGACTGGACTAGGCTGGGCTGGGCTGGGTTGCTCTACTGTGCTGAGCTGGCCTAGGCTGGACTGCACTGGGCTGGGCTGAACTGGGATGGACTGGACTGGGCTTGTTCGAAAATGTTTAATAAAGTAAGCCATTAGACTAACGACATAAATTCAGTAAGAAAAAGGAAAAATGACATTTCAAGTAGGAAAAATGGAAAATAAAAAAAGGAATCTGAAAAAAAAATATTTTAAATAAGGCAGACGAAATCGTGCTAGTTACAAATTACAAGTTTCTACAAATCCAGCAATGAGATATCATGACTCATTAGTTAGGATGTTATGGATGATACTGTAATTAAGGACGAGGTTAAATACAAGGAAAAGGAAAATAGAACGGACGCAGAAAAATAGAAACATTAATAAAAACTGACCGAAACAAGATACGTTAAGACATTAAGCGACTTATGAATATAAAAAAAATTTTGATGACGACGAAAACGAGCGACATTAAGAACAACGAGTAAATGAAATGTTTTTGCCATAGTACAATAACTATAACTTAGCTGTAATAAATACTCTTAGATGTAAAGTATACAAAAGATTTTAAACAGGCGAAATCTCAAAGTGATCCAGACAAAAAACTTTATGACGTAGCCAGGTCAAAACATGAAGCAGTTTGGAATGTGTATTTACGGGTCTAACTTTGTGAAACGTAATTAGAATCAACTGAAAAATTCCCAACTTCGGTATGTCCAATACGATGAAATTCATATTATAATTTTGTTCAAGATCCACTCACAGTACAGAAGATGCTAAATGAAACCTATTGCTGAGAGTATCAGAAGTTTAAAAGGGGACGAAGATACATACTATGGATGTCTTCTGCTAGAAGTAATGAAAATGCAAAGAATGCTAAGCAGTTTGCAAATGGATGACCCTACACATTGTGATGTGGTGATAAAATTTATTAAAGAAAGTCTTAACGGGAGTTTTGAGAGATTCTGTAAATTGGAGAAACCAACAGCAAGGGATGCGATATAAACATCCATATCTTATCCTTTTATCAAAATGTTTATTTCAGAAGAGCAGAAGGTAAAACAAGAACGGGAAGATGGAAAGAGCTCGGAACGTTCTGATAAAAGTAAGAAAAAAATGAATCTTATCCAATATTTGTCGAGGACTCTTATTCTTCTGTAGCAGGTAACAATACTAATACAACAATAGATCTGGAAAAACTACAATATTTAAAAGTTGATGAGAATAGTTTTGATTCCTTGCATAGATATCCAACTGCAAAAAAATCCTTAAATACAATACTTTTTTACCAAGTTCAGCTCATATTGAACGATCCTGTCATTTAGAGGAATGATAATGAGGCCACATAAACGGAACACGAAGGATGAAATGTTGAAACGAATTCTAGTTTTAAAATCAGTGAAATAAATGACTTTAAAAAAGTTACTAATTAAAAGATTTTTTAATTAGTAAGATTTTTACTGATATGTTCCTGCACGGAGCATTAATTGGGAAGCTGATGTCCTTTACAGCGACTGAGGTAACCAAAAAGTAGGGGGAGTGACGTCTTGTTAAAATTGTATTAATTTGTACAATTTTAGTTTTATTTTTTAAAATATCTCGTTTTTCATTAAAAAATCTGTGAATTCATTTTTGCCATTTTTGCTAAACTGCGTTGGTTCGAAAAGAACACATGACAATATAAGTAAGTAAATTATATTATTTACGATAATAATTAACAGGAGCCTTTAGATATTTTCATTTCTGCTACGATGAGCGCTGGAGTCAGTTTTGTTAACCCCACTTTATATTCCGTACCCGGCCAATAGTGATTAAACCATTAAAGCTACGTTCAATGCAAGGGATTCAAAATCAATTCTATCCGATTACCATTCGACATTCGCTATATTTGTAATAATTGACCCACTTTATTAATATTTTATAAATTATTTTAAAGGTTTCTCATATATTCATCGAGTTATATTAAAAAGTGTGAATTATAATATATTAATTCGATCACCAGATTGTTATGAATGTTTCATGAAACACCCATCATTTATAACCAAATATCTAAATTACACTAATTTTTCAAGCATGACGATTTATTTAAATAATTTAAAATACGATATATAATTTTATGCCTATTCTTACCTATATAGTTTGTTTATTCGCATGTAACTGTTAGCCTTTTGAGATATATATTTTCGCAAATAAATTTACAGAAATCACATTGACAGAACATTGTCAGCATATTCTGTGCAACAAATTTTTGTATTTTAGACATATATATTTATTTTCCCAATTTGAAATTATACTAATGAGCGTAATATTGCCCAATCTTACCTAAGGAAAAACGAATCTTTAAATTCATTCTTAACTTTGAAAAGCCAAAAGACAATAATCGCATTAAATATCAAAAGAACAATGTTTTTCATTTCCTCATCGAATGGCCCTGTTTCAAGGCAAGACTGTAATCGGATATGAAGGGCGAATGGTTGTTTATGGTATTTTACTTGATACTAGCATATAGATATTTTTTTAAGAATATTGGTACACAATGAAGGTGTTGCCAATATATTTTAACATTTGACTGTAAAAATAATTAAATAAACTTTAAAAAAGTTTATATTTGCTAAACTTCTAAACCTACTTCAATAAAATAAATATATAATATATTATATAGCTGAAAAAAATTATAAAATAATTTACAAAAATATCGAACGATTTTAACATTGAAATAAATATGAATTTATGTTCTAATTTAAATTTTATAGAAACTTTTTTTATTATCCTATAAGATAAATTGTTATGTTATATATCATTTATATTATACATTTATATTAAAAAAAATGTTATATATATACATATATATGTGTGTGTATATATATATATATATATATATATATATATATATATATATATATATATACATACATATTAATATATATGAATATTTACATTACAAATTATTAATTGCACTGTCGATATTTTTCTAAGATTTGGAATCCAACAGACTATTTGTCAACATTTTTCGAGTTAAATGTCATCATCACTATTAATAATAAACCTGAATGACGGATAGTAATAAAAAGTAATGTACGTGATGTAAATAATGTAAGTGCTGTATTTTCATAAAATGTTGTGCTGTCTGTCAGTCAAAGCCATTTTTCTCAGAAATGCGTGGAGCTGTCGAGTTAAAATTAACATCAAATACTTAGATCTACGATCCATGTAAAACAAAAAATACGGCAATTTACGCCGAATATTATAACACTCGCAAATTAATTAAAATCGATAGGGTACTTTCCATTAACCTAGAATCATAGAATTTGGCAAAAGCAAGGTAATATAACTAAAGGAAGATCGTTGATTTAGAATTATATCAAATAAAACTTTTTTTTTTAAATATGCGCCTGCAAATTGTGAAACTGACAACATATTTTAATTCTAAAAAATTTAAATTTTGTAAATAGTTTAATGGGAATATTATATACCATTAAATGTTTATAAATGCCTAAATGTATACGGAACCCTCGTAATAGCCCACTCATGTTTGATATGTTCTTTCAGGGACAAATTCTAACCAAATTTATCTTATAGGCAAAATTTTAATTAGAATATAATTCCATATTTACTTCAATGTTAAGACCATTCTTTGTAAATTATTTTATAAATTGTTTTCAGCTATATAACATAATATATTTTTATTTTATTGAAGTAAGTTTAGATGTTTCGTAAATGTAAACTATTTTTATGGTTTATATAATATTTTTTGCGGCTAAACGGAAAAGTAATGCCATCCAATATTCTAGAAAAATTATCTTTACACTAATACCAGGTAAAATATCATAAATAACCATAATCCGTGCACACGCATTCGCCTTTCATATCCGATTAAGGTCATGATTTAAAACAAAGAAATTCGATGGGGTGATGAAAAATATTAGCCTGTTGTTAACCCATATATACCCAGAACTTTTTTGATCGCGATTTTTGTGAAATTTACATATTTTGGTCTTTGTTAACCCATATATGCCCAGAACCCCCCTGTTGTTAACCCATATAACCCCCCTGTTGTTAACCCATATATGCCCAGAACTTTTTTTGATCGCGATTTTTGTGAAATTTACATATTTTGGTCTTTAATAGTTTTGATTACATGTTGCATATGTGCTTTTGAGATTCTGTATGAGGAAGGTTGTTTTTTTTGATGGGTCGTTAATGACCCTTTGGGCTAATAAGCTGAGTTCGATATATTATGGTGAAAGAAAATCAACAAAATAAATACAATATTTACATTATTTATAGTTTGTTTATTTTCAAATCAACTTGAAATGTAACAGAGAGTCTCATAAGGATAACATTATAATTATTATTACTTGTCATGAAAATCAATGAAACATTTATCATGAAGATAAACCTGGCACTTGCGGCACATCTTCACAGTTTTGTTCTTACATAAGGCACATCGTCTTCTGTTCTGGCTAGTAGTAATCAGATGCTGTACGTAATATTTCCTCACTGATATGGGAACATGGCTGTTAATCCTCGGTTGTCGTCCTACCGCTTTTTTGACAGTACCGGATTTAACTATCAAAGATCGAGCAATGGCTCGTCTAAACTCTAATGTGTCAACTGTGCACCCATAAGATTTAGCTAATAAAGTTGCATTATTTACAGCAACGTCCACCAGCCACAGCAAAATATGCGTATACCATTTCTTTCCTTTAATAGCAATGAGGTAGACTCCAACGGCTTTCTGGATGGGATGAACTCCAAACTCATTAGACAGTAATGTCACCATGCTATTGTCATGCCAACGCACGGCACAAATTTTGTCACGAGTATCCAGTCTATAATCATAAAAACCGCGTGGCTATTTCTTGCATGCCTTAACATCCATCAATGGACATTTGTTTATTCTATTTTGACAAGCAGTCCTAGTCACTTTGACGCCTTTTTCTTGCATAACACACAGCAGTGTCGGTGAAGTAAAGAAGTTATTTGGGTTCAAGTCAGCCCTTGTTTTTGATGATTTGCAACGTGATCCACCCGAAGATGATAAAGATTGTGGATCAGTTATTTCATCGGCGCCAGATGAGGGCAACTGTCTGGCAATGGCACCTTCGTTCAAGCCAGAGTTTGCCTTTGACTTACCCGAAGCAGATGTAGGTTGTAGATGAGAGATGTCACCTGATTCGTCTATGTCGTCGCCTTGGCCCGCATCACCTGACTTTCGCAACACTAACTCTGCTGAAGCTAAAAGTTGGTGCCGATTCATGCGATCTACGTCAAAGCAATCTTCATCCCCGGAGTCGTCATCAGATATTCTACCGTCATTTGGTGGTTCGATGAACACATCTATACTGTAAGCCTCCTCGACCAGTATTTCTTCCAAAGCTTCAACTATCTCGTTTGTTTTCAGCACTCGACGATGACGAGACCTTTAAAGAGATTAACATAATGTATCATGCCTATATAATTAGTACCTATGCTTGGATAAAAAAAACAATATTTAAACATTTTGTTGCTTCCCATTGAGAAAATCTTTAGTACAAACAATATATTTGTAATCAACAAAACAGACCTTATATGCCCAAAGGGTCGTTTTCGCCCTAAAAAGAATCACGTTCCTTTGAATACATAAAACTTTCTTCAAACTATCACTTTTGTTTTGCATAGTTGCAAACACTAATATTCTTCACAAATAAAGTAGTTTAAATGTGATCAAAACATTAAAACAAAGAATACTTACATTTTTGTTCGCGAAATCGTTCTGTTTTCTCAATTTGCAACAAGTGTCAACTTGTGACACAAAAAACCGCTTACTTAAGAACATAGCGAATGTCAATTCAAGATAATCATTCTAATCATCGGTAGATGGCGTTACTTAACATTTTTTTCTTAAATTGTGCATAGGGTCGGCACACGAACGTAGATCTAACTTTGGGGTCGTTTTTGTATCGTTGGGCATATATGGATTAATTTATGGAACACTTATTTTAAGACTTTTCAGTTAACAATGAATATAAAGACTGATTTATCCTCAGATAAATTATACAATTAGATAATTGTTAGTTATTAGTATATGGAAAATAAAAATTCATGTCTAAAATACAGAAATGTGTTGCAAAGAATGTGCTGAAAATACTATGTCAATGCGGTTTCGGTAAATTTATTTACAAAAATATACATCCCGAATGGCTAATATTTACTTGCGGATGAACAAACTTGTGAAATTGCACAGGAAAAGAGTCAAGATTATGTAAAAAAATAATACAGAACAAAATGTGTTTATACATCTCTATACAATTCATTCGTCGAAAAAGGAGAAAAGATGGTTACAGTCAATACAAAGAGTCACGTGCTACGTAAAATGGTGAACTATAAAGCTGACGAAACAACCTTTCCATTAAAATCTGTATATGATCAAATAAGATCCAATATTAATCAGAGACTATTTTCCGCAAAACTTGATACATGAAGCTTAATACATGAAAAAATTATAGACATCAAAATAGTGGATACAAATATATGGAATAGAGAAAGTTGCTTAAAATGGAATAAATATAAAAGGAAATATTGAAAAAAAATTGGTCTTTAGGCCACCTGATATTGATCTCATTCTAAATATGAGAATATAATTTACTTCACATTTCAGGCAACAGATCAATTAAACTACGGGACACATACAAAGGTTAAAATATGCGTAAAATTATATATCGTATGTTTATTTATTTACTTAAGCCGTCATATTTATAAATTTCATATAACTGAGATATACGTATGTCGGATAATTGATATTTTTTTTCAGATATATGATATATATCACAAAACAACCTCATAATCGAATAGCTGTATTATAACTCATACTTTTTAATTTAACTCGATGAAAATATAGGAAATCTCTAAAATAATTAACAAAATATTATTGAAGAGAATTAATCGAAGTACTTCATTATATCAAGTTAGAATTATGAAAAATTACTTCATATACAATGATGAAATGAAGGCTTAAGATAATGGCTAGTTTTCAAATAGTTTCCTTTCAGAGGATAATTAACACGTAAATCATTACAGACTCGGACGTAGCTTCTTATCTTTCTATAACTGTATCTATACTATAAAATTCCGACTAGAAACAAACTTTATTTAAATGCTACTCATCATATCAGTTTTTATTGGATTAACGGACCCACCAAATTTTCTACTGGTATTTTCATTCCCGTGCAAACGTCAACAACGGTGAAGTGGATTTACATATTAATGAAAAATTTGTAAACCCACTTCACCCACTTCATTGACGTTTGAACAGATTTCAATAAAAATTCAAATATTTTGTGCTAGCACTATATACCGTTTACACTATTCGAATCTTTTCTTTTAAATTTTTTTTTAATCTTTATTTTTTCTTTTCAGAAACTGTTTGGTAGATTCTAAATCGACTTTTAAAAAAATTAATATTTGTGTATATATTAAGTACATAAAGTGACGTAAGTGTAAATTTTTTAAATTAATATTATTTATCACACCATGTAAAAAATAAACCAAAAGGATCCACAAGGTGTCTTATTAAATTTACAATATCACACATTAGCGCTTTAAAAGTTATGTTGTACTTTTGTACACATGGAGTCTATATTTCACGCCAGAATCGGTATATTATTCAAAAAACCTTGCATACATATTTTAAATGTTTCTCCTCGTTCTACGATCTTTCTTGAAAGCTTTACAAAAGCGGAACTCATACGATTTGTACTGAAACTTTTCATTTAATTTTCGTTTTCTTAAGGAACGCCACTTCAAAGATACTTTGACATTTGACTACAGTTGATATTTGATATAACAATTGACGTATAGTCGTTTCTTGCACATTTCCGCTGTTATAAATAAAAAATAAGTGGTTAATAATCTTCTATTTACATTCCCATTATTAAATATTTTAATTAATTCACCGACTTTATCGGTTAACCTAAAACAAATGCAATTTAATTGATTGCCGGATCTATGAATCAATTCCGATTAATTTTGTTCACACTGTATGAAAAAAAAACCAGTAAACATAAATAAAAAGTGGTTTAGTTTAAACGCTTTTATTTATTTCCTAAAAAATTTGGATAAAAATAATTATAAAATCCAAATGATTATATTTAGCGATGTCTTACCTTTATCATAAAGAATTGCTTGTGTCGACAAATGTTTTTCCCTTCTTTCCTGATCATCTTTTGCATCCAAATTGCCTGACACCTAGCAGGCTGCATCTTAACCGAAGACTTATATCTTCAAAAAGGGTAACAGGATAGTTGTAGACGAATAATAGATAATAAGACGTATGACATATTTGTCAACCGATCATTTTAAAGGTATATCTTATTTGTCAACTAAAAATTTTCTCACTTGGAATTTTTTTCAAAAACGAAATAATTCCTTTTGCATTCAACTTTACCTAGTCATCTATTTAATGAAGAAACGTGAATATGGACCAAAGACATACTTTCAAATACGCAGTTTAACGTTTTTTTAGCAAAATAAAGCTTCCGATTCACCGCATAGATAGAAACGATAATGTTTGCGAAACCGAAAGAATCCGTGTTTTAACAGAAGTTATTTTATTCAATCGACAATATCCCGCATGAGCGCTTTAAAAGATAATGAAACACATTTATAAACATGGTATCTATGCTTCACGTATACTAAATATACAGAAATTAAATACGCCACAATCGATACATCGGTTAAAAAACCTTTATTATATTTTTTAAAATGGTCAGCTTGATCAAGTCTACGAGTTTTCTTAAAACTTTCACAAAAACGGAACTGATACGAATTATACTGGAACTTTTAATTTTGAGTTACCAAAAATAAATACCAGGAATGTTTTATTTTTCTCTTATCTTCTTTAAACTTTAACGAACCAAAACAACAACAATGGACAAACTAAAATCACAATATACTAAATTAGGTATTTATATTTCAAACCTGTGATGGCCCAGACATATTTTTTATTAAAGCCTCCTTCTTTCCTACATTATCAAGCCTAACTTAAATTGCATGTTATTAAACTTAAATTTTCAAGGTGAAGTTTCCGATTAAATGTCAAATTCGATTAAAACGTAATATAAAATAAGCTGCTTTATTCGTTAAGTGAACATTTAAAATGATTGAATACAAAAATTTATTTCAGAAAATCGATCTTATCCTGCCGTTAACGACTAATTTTGATATTTTATTTCGTAATTGAAACAAAATTGAACACGCACTTGAAAAGGTTGCAGATAATTATAGTTTTTTTAGAATCTGATAGGCACTAGATTCCTTTGATTTTTTTACTATTAAAGAAAAACTTCCAATCTCTCTGCAGGTACACTGTTTGTGTGGCGAGTTCATTAGTTGTGGCGAGCTGGAACTGGTGGCGATCAGTTTTTGCATTTGAAATCTGTTAAGTTTAACATTTATACTCAATCATAACATGAGTTCATTGTCAAATAAAGTAAGAAATGAGCCGCGGGAGAATACGGCCTAGAAGTTAGTATGAGGCAAAAATTGGAAACAGCTCTTTAAAAATTCATCAGGCGCAAGAAGAAATTTTGGCACTTATAAACCTTTGTGAGCACGTAGTAGCTATGTTAAGTTATTTAAATATTAATTTTTTACAAGGTAAATTAATATGTTGCAACGTATTATACGTAAACCATATTTCTCACAGGCAAAAACGTGGCGCATATTTTAAGAACTATGAGGTCTAGGATAATCCTTATTTTATCTTGTAATTTTCCAGTCAGATTTTACTAATCCTGTTTTTAAATTATTCTTGGCTCAGTAGTTTCGGAAATAAGGGACCATTACGTTATATTTTTGCATATTTTTAGAATATTTTTGAAATAAGTAAATTAAAAAATATTTTAGTATTCCTTCTAACAAGCTTTTTCAAATGATATGACCTGACAAATAAAATGAGAAAGAAATATTTCATAAGGCCTTTATATACCTCGTCTTTAATTGTTATACGAATATTTCAAAAAAGTTGGTGGTATAAAATATACGCAGGTCATTGGTATTAATAAGATTTATACGATACTAACTTTCTTTCAATTTTCTTTCTCAATTTGCTTTATCGCATGGTTTCTGAGAAAATCTACTTTGAAAATAACGAATATTTAAAAAAATTACTATATCGTAGTTTAATTAAATTTTAATTCGGCTTTTAAAAACCCATATTTTTATAATTTTAGATTGTTTCAAAAAACCCTTGTACAGATAAATTTCTTTTGCATATTTTTCAGTATATCCCTGAAGATATAATACCTAAAATTATAAAAAAATATTTCGATATCCCTATAAAAAAAATCACCTATAAATAGATATAACAATATCCCTATAATAAGAAAATATATAATTTAAATAATATCCCTATAAAAAGAAAAGCAATAATATCCCTATAAAAAGATAATGAAATAAAATAATATCCCTATAATATCCCTATAAAAAGAAAATAAATGAAAATAAATAATATCCCTATAAAAAGGAAAGCACTCTTCATTCCCTACAATTTCGCAATAAATATTTTGTTATTTTATTGCAATATATGTGTTATATTATTCTACCAAATTTAACGAAATGTTTTATTATTCTACCAAATTTAAATTTTCTTTGTCAAGAAATTTCTGAGAAAAACGGCTGGACATAAGGATAGAAACGGTAGCGAACTTATAAGAGTTTCATTTTTTGTTTTAAGGCATGGAATCTTATAACTTACGACAATGAAAGATTAAGAAAACCCTTTATGAACTATTCATACAGATCAAAAATTAATAATAATATCAGTCAAAGATACGATTAGATAAGTAATGCCAAAAAGTGTATTGCGACGGAACCGGGTAATGAGGTATGCCATCATCGAAGACTAATTATACAATTACAAAAACGAAGACTAATTATATTTAAAAAGCACCATATGACTATAGCAGAGAATAGGCATAACAAAATCATCATATGACTTATCAGACTTGTACAAATATAATTATATTTAAAAGCTTCTTTCCCTATCTACAATTATTGACTACACGAAATATATCAAACAAAAAATACAGTTAAGTGTAGCAAGTTAAATAAAAGTGGACAAAATATTCTGGGCGTCCAACGCTTCAAAACATTACTCTACAAAAACACTCACACTTTGCGAATCAAAATTATTCACCCCGAAGGAGTCGCCTAATCCCTCGGCATAGAACTACATTCTATGGAGAATGTTTACCGCATATGCTGCTAGATTGTGGAATCGACAAAGTGCCTGCTCATATATATCACAAGTACAAAAATTACGCTCTCACTTTCTGTTATTAAAAGTCATCTGAATTTATTTTACTTATCATAATCGGCAGACGGAAATCCCTTCTATATCCTATCCTTATCCCATCCCTATTCCTAACTTGACACTATATATATATTATGTAAACATCCTTATTTAGTTTATATAGTTTTGTATCATTAATTAGCGTTACGAATCATTTTTTTCACTTGGTTTATTGTTGTTGGCTGTAATTGATCGCTCTTGTAACACTAAATCCCCTTAGACTAGCGCTAATATTTTGTAAATAAATAAATAAATAACTCGTTTACTTAACAAGGAATCTAAGTATTTACAGAACATTTTAAGACGTGCATCCTATTTTCCCTTTTCTTATGATTATTCTGGCTCGAATTTTATTTTCAATTTTGGCCACTACGGACCTCATTTCATCTTTTAAATGCTATATAAAAGTGAAATGAATTTTCCAATGCATTTATCCATTAGGTGAAATAATATTCCACGTGCCGTCTTTTTTAATTTGTCTTCTGAAACTTTTCGACTGCTTTAAATGTACCTTCTGTAACTCAAAACTTCTTGTTTTATCTCCTAATAAAACTTTCAAAATTATAAAGTAGACACAACCATTAAAACCATCTGATCAAAATAAATGTGAAATATGTTAATAATAATAGAGGATTTTTTTCAATCAACAATGATATTTTGTCTTAAGTAAGTTTGCAGCCAACACTGTCAATACGTGTCATATGTTCGTTCCTATATCGTTATTATATTTATTTGTATACTTAACGGAAGTAAAAAACCCTGTGTTTCATTCCACCATTTGGGTTATTGTAAAATTAATATTTTTAGTCAAAACCATTACAATAGATATAACAAGCATTTTAAATGTAACCTTCTCCAAAAGTTTTAATTCATACCTTCACTTGAGAATAAAAAAAGAAATCAAAAAAGATATAATTAACTTCGTTCTTCGACCATGGAACTAAAGATAAACGAATTCAAATTGTTTATTTTAAAAGTTGAACGTAAATAAATACAAATTACATTTTGGTCACACAAAGAAAGAAAGTTTGATTAAAAACGTATCAAGTCACAAATATTTATTAAAGCTGCACAAATATTTGAAATCATGAGTATAAGTTTACCAAACGTTTTAAAATTTAAAACATTTAGTACTATTCATAAATAGGATAGATTTCGGGCTCTAAATCTTTTAAGCTAACAATAATTTCCAACATTTAATAACCTTCCTTTATTCAGATAGCCAAACTCACGATAAAATTTCTAAAATATTTCATGAAATTTATATTTGAATGAGAAATAAACTTAATTTCTTAAGCGTATCATGACAGTAAAATTTCGTTTGTCATATTTTGCGGTTGATATTAATTGAATGTTAAGCCGACCGTAATAAAATTGAATTTACGTCTCGGAAATAAAACGCTGAGGAAAACTTCAGTGAACCGCGTCCAATCACCGACCACGAATCCGAGAGTTATTATTGGAGCTTTTCCCAACGAGTAATAAAAGTGCCATTATTCTACAAAAAATTTCGTGGATTCGAAATATATCCCTATTTAATGATATTTCTTAAACCAAATGGTTAAGTTAACATTTTTAACTCAAACGTCAAATAAATTATACGGAATCTACGGTTGAAATTGCGACAGCAATAAGGGTATCGTTTTTGTGTGGAAAAGTGGTCATAATTACAGCTCAAACATTAATTAATAATATATATATATATATATATATATATATATATATATATATATAAATATGTGTGTGTATATATGTATATATATATATATATATATATATATATATATATATAATTCCGGCGACTGATTCAAAAAACTGTGCGAGGTCGTTTTGTAGATCTTCTTTAACGTAATTTTTTTTACTTCCAACCCTGGATAAATAGTAATCAGAGGGCGTAATGTCCGGCGAATATGGGTAACGAGTGAGTAGAATCCAGCGGAGCTCTTCTAATTTATCACGAACACATTTTGCAACATATGGTCTAGCATTTCATGTAAAAAAACAAACTCGATCCTGTTGATTACTCAATTTTTTAGCTAATCCTTCCAGGTGTAACAGTAAATATCTGCATTAATTGTAGATCACTCTGGAAGCAACTCCCTATGAATAATGCCCTTGACATTCTACCAGCAGCTGAGCATCACCTTTTCTGCACTTATTTCAGGTTTGGATACTGAAACTCTTGTTTCTCCGACACCCAGCCATTGACATTTGCTCATATGGTTAACGTATGTAACCCACTTCTCACCGCCACTTATTAACTGATTCAGCCAGTCGAAGTTACGTTTCAATGTCAGTAAATGTTGATAAGTATCAACTCTACACTGAAAGTGACACGATGACAACTCGTGGAGTATTCAAACACCATATTTTGAAACTTTTCCCAATTCGTGCCATTGTGTGCCAAGAGGAATGGAGAAAAAGGGGAAGGGGAATGGCAAGGGGAAACCGAAGGGGAAGAGGTGGGTGAAGGGGAGGGGAAGAGGAAGGAGAAGAGGAAGAGTAGGAGAGGGGGAAGAGGAGAAGGGAAGGATATGGTGAGGGTGTAAAGGGGGAGGGGAAGGGGAAGAGGGCGGGTGAAAGTGGAAGATGTAGGAAAATGTAAGGGGAAGGGGAGGGGAAGGGGAGGGAGAAGGGGAAAGGAAAGGGGAATTGGTACGTAGGGGGAATTGGTAAGGGATGGGGAAGAGGATGAGAAGGGGAGGGAGAAGAGGGTAGTGGAAGGCGAAGGGAAAGTAAAAAGCGAACGCGAAGGTGACCGCAAAGGCGAACGGGAGGGTCAACGCGAAGGCGAATGCAAAGACAAACGCAAAGGCGAACATGCGAAGGTGAAAGCGAACGTGAACGCAAAGGCGAACGGGAAGGCGAAGGCGAAGGCGAGACCGAAGGTCGAAGGCGAAAGCAAAGGCAAAGGGGAAAGAGAAAGAGGCGGGGAGGGGGAAGAAAATCTAAAATTAAATCTAATACCATGAAACAATTTAACGTTCCTTTGGAAAACTCGAAATACACCGATGTATGTGTGTGTATGTGTATGTGTATATAGTGATACGTATGTGTATATATAAATATATATATATATATATATATGTGTGTGTGTGTGTGTGCATGTATATATAGCAAATACTTGCTGCGTTGACTGGCAAGCCCTTTTATTATGTTGTTTATTTGCTTCGTTTTATTGAGGTTACAACAACGAAGATGATTTCAATAACTTATTATCATTAAACTTAGAATAGCCTCCAGTGGATCTTTCTTTTATTTTCACGGGTATTTAGACTATTACCTATAAAATCTTACAATTAAGGGATTGTCTAAAATTAAAATTGTTATCGTTGTACTGGAAATTAATGTCAAATTTGCAAATTTACTTATCTTTTTCTTCAAATGTATTATACGTCTTAAATTCTGCGCGACATCTTTATGAAATACATGTCATTGTTAACTTTTCACGCAACCATTTCCATTTTGCTACATAAAGATATTACTTTGGAAAAAATGTATATTGAATTTTAAAGTTAAACTTCGTAACTAACAAGCAACTGTTTACCGCTGGTATACGCGATATACGTCAGACAGCAGACAGTCAACAATCAGATTTAACAGTTCAGATATTGTAAATCTTTTTCTTCCATTCACGTTAGTAATTTAATGTGGATTTATTTGGTATTTGTGATTAAAAAATATGTTTTATTAGTGTGCATATTTACACCGTATACATACGGAACTTAAATTATGTAAGTTATATTTTTTTATTTAAGATGAATTTAGATGAGTAAGATGAAGTGTTTCGAAAAAATTATAAATATTACTGTTATATAAAAAACATATAATAAAATAATACCAAAAATTTTGATAGAAATAATAATTAAATTAAATATTAAGTTATAAAGAAAATTATTACAAAGTAATCACAAATACTTAATTTTTGAGTAATACTTCAATTTTTTTTAAAACGAACTAATGTATAAAAGTAGTGGAAATAAATAATATTTCACATAAATAATACACTGCTTATTTATACAATTACATAACAATGAATCTGGGCTTCGACATCGATATGCAAAGATATTGGAATGCTAGCGCCGGCAAGGCCAGCTTTTTGCAGATATCAATGAGAAATATTATTATAGAACTTGTCATATCTAGTACAGGATATATTCGTAGAACATATTCATCATAAATCTATCATATATCAACATTAACAATGTTTATTCAGCCATGCCGCGGACTTATTAAATGACATTGCTTCAAGTAGAAATCTTTGACATCGTTTAATTTAAAAATAGTGTTTTCTTTCGCCACATATCATTTCTATTGTGCCCACATTATTTTGGTTATATTTATTTTACAGTGATATATATTCTGGAATAGCTGTATATGTACTGTGCCTAAAATATTTGCCATTTTAATTACACTTATACTTAAAAATATTACATATTTAACAAAACAATTTTAATATTATAAAACACATAATAATATGAAAAACTTAAAAAATATAAAATAACTTTATGAAACGCCAAACATTTAGAGACCAAAATCAAATAATGGCAAGTCAGTACACCTCGTGGATTAATCGCCATTACGTTGATAAGTGTGGCAAGCAAGCATTGTATATACGTATACATAAATTGCCATGTAAACAAAAAATGAAACGGCCAACCAAAAAATTTTACTGTTTTGCTCTAGATGTAGTGACCTTAAATTTGTGAACGTGTACGTTACTTATACATTGTTTTGCTGAAAAAAATGGAAAAGAAAATTAAAAAATGAGCATTTTTAATTTCCAAGTGTTAATTTACTCGATGCTCACAAAAAGACGCCGGAAAGAGACGCGCCTTCAAATTATCTGATTGTCGCGTGCCCAGTTATAGAACTGCTTACTAACGTTCAGAAACGGTCCAAGCATGTAGCAAAAGTAAACATATTTCCGGATTATATTAATAAAAAGGAACAGGGAAATAAAAATAACAAGATTATGAAGAAAAAACTTAATATTAAAAAGCAAAAAATTAAATGAAATTCAAATTGTGAAGAAAAAGAAACGATAAAATTAGTGAAAATTCTAGTTCCGAAAATAATATACATGATTGCGTGGGATGAGGCGAAAATTATTATGAGACTGAAAAAATAGAAGATTAGCAGCAATGTATTTTTATAAATGATGGTTCCATGAAAATTACACTCCGTTCAACAATTCTTGCAATCCTTGTGGCAATAAAATGAAGAAATAAGAAACGAAAAAGAAAAACTTACACGAGAAAAAATAAAAAAGTAACGAAAAAGGCAGAAGGTGAGGAAAAATGACCCAGAAATTAAATGGCCACCTTATCCTTACATGAGCGGCTAATTTATAACGGATTATAACGGATTGTAAACTTTTCTAATATTTTTGAAATTAATATGTCTAACATTAAGAATAGTCCACGAAAACATTCGTCGAAATAAGAGTAAAAGTTCAGTTTTTATGAAACGATTATCCTAAAGTACGCATATAATTTATAGGCTACACTGAAAATTTTTGTAGTACAGCAATTATTTGAAAATAAAATAACATATCACAATATTTGTTTAATTATCTGTATGCCAAATATAACATAAATATATATGTATATAATGCAAACAAATCAAGAAATATAGCAGAGTAAGCTGACACATTGTCGCTATCTTACTCTAACACCTTATAAAATTAGTGAATAGCATGTATGAATAGCATATATGTCTAGGCTTTTTAGTGTCGAAATTTCGAATATATTCACAAAATGTTTGAAACGCAATTTCGCAAAAAAATGGAGGTTGTCCATTTTTACCGTTAAAATTTTACAATTCGCATCAGTATAATAATGGTGTAAAACTTACATTTATAAAATGTTTTATAGTGAAACTTTCTGAACTTAATATTTTGATCATGTGTATAGTTTTATAATACTCTGGTTATGATACAATTAATTTTATAAATAGTCTTGAAAGGTTGAAAGGTTGCTCCGTCCTCCAGTTAGATAAAGTAAATTCATCATGAATATATTCTCTTTAAATATGAGTATGTATTTTTAATCCGTCGCTTAGTAACGGTATTCAAAATATTTTCGTCCTTTTTAATATTATTTAAGATTTGTTTCTGGATATAAATTTTACTCTTATAGTTTTGTTATACATACATGTTTTTTTTATTTTGCACCTTTTTTATTTAAAAATAATCTTTATTAATAATCTCAACGTTATGCAACAATTTCATTATAGGTAATTTCCATATTGAATATTCAGTACAAATAATTCAGATGTATTTATTTGCGTTTCGAAAATTGAAAATAGTGTTAAAGATAATTGCAATATTTTTTAGTTAAGTTCCTCATATTTCTCCCCACAAATACCATAAAGGTGAATTATGGGGCAATATGCAAAAAACAAATGTGTTGCTTTAAATGTATGTATGTATATATTTCTTTACAGAATGTATTATTTCTTGCAACATATTTTCCCACGCTTATTTCTGTATATAATTGTGAATATTAAAAGGAAAGAAAAATTTAATATTTTCAATTATTATTAAACTAATTTGTTTTACTTTCTCCTACTCAGATTAATACAAAGATTTCACATATAATGAAAATTATGAATAAACGTCATGTCAATATTATGAGTCGTCAGTTGATCTTACTGTAGTGATATTTAATTTTTCGATTTTCCGATTTATAGAAGTTTTCCGATCCTCTTTAAATTTTTTATTTTCTTATAGAAAATAGGAACCGATGTAATAATATACTGAACATATTTTATGATAAAAAATGGGATTCTTTCTAAATTTCAGA
This sequence comes from Druceiella hillmani, assembly GCA_039881145.1. Classification (NCBI taxonomy): domain Eukaryota; kingdom Metazoa; phylum Arthropoda; class Insecta; order Lepidoptera; family Hepialidae; genus Druceiella; species Druceiella hillmani. The sequence goes on from JAYKKI010000015.1 coordinate 26,966,618, forward strand.
CGATTACCTTGGAACCATTTTTTTTTTGCAATACACCAAATACATTTCACCTTCAGAATAATGAGGATAGTTTGCTCTGTGAAAATATATACTGAGGAAAAATATAACCTCTAAGGTATTATAAAATATATTATCGTTCTATTACACTTTTCTTAGTAAATTTTCAACAAAATTCTATATGCCTATATTGGTAAAAAATATGTTTTCCAAAATTAAATATTTGGCAAATATTTAATGCACAAAATATTTTTTAAACTCTTTAAGACTTTCTGAATAAGCTATGAAAAATAAATATGAGAATTTTTTCAGTAAATATTTTATGTAGTCGTTCTTCCAGCATTTTTTTAAATGTTTAATATGTGAGTAATTACGATCATTTAATCGAGTGTGTATTGTATGTATTGTGTGTGTGTATTTGTCTAACTGAAGCTCAAAAAATGGGAATTTTGTATTACGAAAAGATTGCACATTCAGACAAATTTCTTTTGCTGAATACTTTCATTCCATCATCTTTTTATATAGATTCACTTCTCAGGTTTATCTATGAAAAGAGTAGTTCGGAAAGCTACACTGATGAAAGAAATAAAGTTGAAATTTGGTATTTTAATGTTAAATACGTAACGTAATTTGACCGCTTTTCAAAAACTTAGGTTTTTCAAGTCTTTATTTTATTATGTTTTTCAAGTGTTTTTATTCTCACATTTTCTGCCAGGAATATTTATACTTGGGATAGCTGTTTCATATGAGTAATTGAACACCCGAGTACTTCACTACTGACTAGCGCGCCTGCCTCGAGTTTTGGCGATAAAAATAATTATCGGTCGATTAATTTTTCTAGTCATTATCCCTAGATATAGTATAGTAAAAAATAAGATCTTTTTCTGATAACGAGATAATTTTTTATATACTTATTTTGATCAAATTTGACTTTGAAAAATGACATTGGTCTTCGTCAGTTGGGCATGTTAAAGGTAACAATTTTTAATCGATTTTTGTGTTTCCTTTTTTACCGATCGTTTAACTATTAAAGTAGGAGCCAATGGTTAGGTTAAACTTCCTTTTACGTGCTTGGCGACTATTCGCAACATCCGTTTCATGCGGAACTTTTTGCTCTTTCTCTCTGCCACCTGCTGCTTTTAAATTTTAAACTTTTTCTCAGAAATCGCCTGTCGCAGAAACTTGAAATTTAGCATAATAATAAAAATAATAACCCGAACATATTCTTTGTACACATCAATAACTTACTTTCAAAATATTTAGAGGAAGGTGAAATATGTACAAAAACAATGTATCCTTTTTCTTATCTCGAAACTACTTAATCTAAAATAAAGAAAAAATGCTTTCAAGCCAGTAAAAACATGGTAAGCAACATATTTAAGTTATGAAAAATTAATACTTGTAAATATTTTCAAAGCTTTTATTAGGTATATAAAGAAAAATGCGCATTTTGATTATATTTATTATCAATATTTAACTAATTATTTACTATAATCAACTAATATAAGCTTATCCCGTTATTTATATATGAAATTTAAAAAAGGAATCAAAATGAAAATAATGTTAATGAGACAAAAAACACAAGATGTTCACTTTTTGTTTTACCAAAGGATTATATTTGGTATTTCGCAAATACGTGAACAAAAACATAACTTAGACTTAAACTTAAGATTTATTTTATTTTTAATACTTAAGATTTATTTATCATACAAGTTTCCGCCTGTATTATATATAGGCCGAACGATTGTTAATTAAAAAATATTTAATACTCTATCGCAACACAGGGTATCTTGCGTAAAGATCACTTGTTGTTATTCGGTTTTACGATTTACGAGATTATTAAAATACACCTGAATTTTTTTCAACTTTCCATTACACCGCACATAAATGGCCAGTCAATTATCATATATAAATGTAACTTGTCTGTATATATAACGTGACATATAGATATAACTTGGTAGCTCGCTCTCCAAGTTTTATCTATATATACATATTAAAAAATTATAACAGAGTGAATACTGCACATTCTGTATATAGAAAATATTTTAAAAAGTGTGATTAATTTAGCGTATGGAATGATAATAGAAGTTCAAAAACCTGTTTTTAGGATTTTTGTATGTCTGTCTATATGTATGCTAATTTGTTTTTCAATCACGCAAAATCTTCTAAACGAATTTGGTATAGTAATAATTTATACCCTCATATCAGACTTTTATTTGGATATTACAGACTAAAAAACTTACTTGATTAATATTGTGATAATGGTAGTGCCAATGCTATCTATTAGCATTTTTAGTAAATTTTATGCTCATATAATATGATACTGCCAACGTCATCTATTAATGTTTTAATAAAACTTATGCATCTTGCTAATAACCCGCCTGAAGATGTTGTAATACGACGAAACGAAACCTTAGGTCATGGCAAGGAACTTAAAGAAAGTAGAAATAATACTACATCACGTAGTTTCATTTATTTGTGAATAGTGAATTTCTACAAAATTAATGCCAAATATATTTTATATTTGATAACTTATGCTCACAGATAATGTAGAAACAAATAAATAAAAATTAGAAGAAACAGCATAACAGTGACGATAATAGTAATAATAATTATAATAGTTTCGAAAGGTCAATTAGATAAGGTGTAACAGTTAGCGCGTTGGCACGGTACGCCGAAGACGTGGATAAAATTCTCACCGGCCAATCGACTTTTCTTTGTGTGGTTTACAATAGTGACGTTATTTTTAAATATCAAACATTTCTTAACCTGGTTTTTGACTTACAACATTATCAAAGTAAATTTTCAGCTAACGCCACCAATTGGCGGTATTTTTAAGTTTCACGGTCATAGAAAATTAAGTCTATGTGTTGATTTTTTAAACAAATCTGTGTTGTGTCGATATTTATTCACACATCTTTCATCCATTGTCAATATTTTACGTATGGCGGTTATTTTCAATAGTATTCATCAGTGAACCTCACGCAAAGGAAGTCGCGGCACAATTTTCGAATAATAATGTCACTCCAACTTTATAATCAAATTTAGCAAGTTTTACTGCTAATGTTAATAAAGTAGGTATATGTAACTGTTTATTTACATGAACCATTATGCTATATTTTCCACGATCATAACTTTTTTACGGCAAGCTAAAAACACTTAACTTATTGTTCCTTATAATTTATACGAAAGTTGTCCTGAAAATAATTTATGTTTAGGTATTTAAGATATATGATCGGAAATATCTTATTTTGAAAGCTCACTAGGTAAATGAGTACACTCACATATCATGAGTACATCCTGTTGAGATAGAATCTTGAAGACAGTACAAAGAATAAAACATAATTATGTCAATAAATGCTGAATTTATGAGCCGTTTTAATCATCTCAAATATTACGCACAACTCGTATTTTTATAGAATCTTAATGACGTACTAAAGTGTATTTTTATAGAATTTTAATGACGTAATAAAAGGATTAACTAAGAACCAAATACAATGATTTAGAAATTCTTCAAAAAATAAAAATTTTAAGAAAATGTCCAGTTGAACAAAAAATTGCAAATTGTATATATGAGTAGGTGTATAAAGGAAATTGAAAAAACGATTTCCCAGATTTAAAAAATTTGTGTTTAATTACATAATTAGTCTTATTTGTTGGTAAAAAAAGTACACGGGTTATAACGGGTTGCCGCACAGATCCTACCATGACAAATGAAATTTTAGTTTCTTTCGCCGATAGAAGAATGGACACTGAAAAGAATATCGTGTCTTATCTTGTTTTTAATTTAAATTCAACTTATATATATTGCATGTTTTCATTTTCTTAACTCAAGTCTACAACAAAACATGCGGTCGATTCGAAGGGAACAAACGTTATATATTAGATATCGCTTGCAGTAAACTCAAAATATTTTTAATTAATAAATAAAATTGACGCACCTATTTTTAATTTTACTTAGCCAGTTTTCATACACAGTAATTATAGTAAAGAAAAATATAATATTGAGAATGCAACTTGGTACCCTTTCCGACATTATTTTTTTAATCGACGAAACGATTTAATATTGTTTAAATTCACTACTTCATAGATATCTCAAACAAATACAACGAAAATATTACAAGATCGTTCGCATGTTCGTTCGTCTATCAGTGTGTCACAGCCATTTTTCTCGGAAACAGTACATTAACTGGCAAATATCTCAGTAGTTAACTCTCAAAACATAATTAGGGTTTTATCTAAATATTTCCGGAAAATTACGAGTATGTCAATAATATTCAATTTCATAGCTATAAGAGATATATATAAGAGATATTCATGATATTTTTAGACAAAAAATATCCATAGAAATTTATTTCTATAAGGAAAAATAATATCATTATTTCAAATATGTAGTTAAATAGGAACATTACCTACACACCCTTAAATATTTTTGACGAAATAATAATTACTATAATATACGGAAGTAACAAACTTAAAGTTAAGACCCGTATCTTATTATTTTGTTACAATATAATAAACAATATTTAGTTGGCGGATTAAAATAATAAAACGAAATGAAGCATACCTATTTACTTTAACCACGTGCATCTATTTAGATTGCCATAACTCAACAAATCATTAAAAATTTTTGGCAGAAACTAGGCGTTTATGTAACCTCGGTTCGAAAAATATTTATAAATGGAGCATATATTGAGGTTTTAGAAAAAAGAGAACCGTAAAATTAGATAAACATCTATTTAGATTAAACCAGTTAAGTATAAAAAAATTAAATTACAAATTATAAAACGGGCGCTGCCGTAAAAGAAACAAAAAAGAGAAAAAACACAAAAGAGTACAGATTAAAATATAACAGAGCAAAATTTGTTAACATGTCTAGGTATGTTAACTTTATAAAGTTAACATACCTAGAGAACAAAAAATATGAATTTAAGTTATAAAATTTCACAGCAACATTAAAATATGGACTTAATAACAATGAACTAAATCAGACAAACTTCTATTAGAGATCAATAAAATTTTAACTTTATGCTGTTCTTTTTCACATTTTTTTATTTACTGTATTACTTAGCTCTGCTTACCTTTTGCAATTTAAAATGTCTCTTTGTTAAAAAGTTCGTTTCAATTGTCATTGACATTTACATAATAAAATAATAAAATATGGTGAGCGGCATTTAGAATATCAACGTTTCATTGTGATGAAATTGAATTCTATAACATTTTTATAAATTACAGTTTAATTACAATTTTTCAATATATTACTCTTTACTAATCATATATTACTTAATCGCCTTATGTTGACGAAAATAAACAAACCCTATCATATTGATTAAAAGGACAAGTTGAAACAAATAAAATATGAGCTAATAAAGATAAATTATATTTTGTATCACATATTTTCCAACTATTAAACTACATATTTTAATGAGTTTCGTAATATGTGCTTTTGATAATCTGCGACTAGAGCTAAATGCAACATTATTTTGAAATATTTTATTATAATCAAATAAACTTTCCAAATTTAAATTTTAATTATATTTAACGTTCCCTGACGAAACAAAGAAGTTGGTGGTATTCGTCAACTGTGAAAAGTTTCTAAGTTTAACCTCACAGTTCCTAAGTTTATGCGCATGGATTTTTCCATATAAATGTTCCAGAAATGAATCTCGATCAATGATCCTATGACGACACTCATTTCCATTACTTTCACAGAGAGTTTCGCAAAATCTATAAAATTATGGAACCCTTGTTGTCGACTATTTTTATGTGCGTTGTGACACATACTTTGTCTATTTTCTACATTAATTTCGATATATTATGTATGTGTGTATATATATATAAATATATATATGTATGTATATGTATATGTATATGTATGTATATGTATATGTATGTATATATATATATATATATATATATATATATATATATATATTTACCGATTACCCTGCAAACGAAGAATTCAACAGAATCGATTAAATCACTTTGATTTGTACAGAGAAACATAATATTCAATAAACAAATATAATATAATAATACAAATTTCTCAAATGTAAAATATCAGATCGGTGCAGTATTTTTGAAATATATGTTACGGAGAAATAAACAAAGGTTAAACTATAGATATTTTCAGAAAACAACAAATATAGATAAGAGCAAGGATCGTATTCTTTTTTATTTTCTTCTCCGTTCATGTGAATTTATTACTGTTCTTTCTAAGAATATAGCTGGTGGTCAGGACAGTTGAGATGAATTATAACAGGTAGTCAGGGCAGTTTTTATTAATAACTGGGATTCATAACTGGTGGTCAGGACAGTTGAGATGAATTTTGCCAAAAAATTAATTTTTTGCTTCAAATTTATATTCTTTACGCAATTATTAAAATCGCATCATGTAGGTGTAAAGTACGGAATGCGATCGTTCAAATACTTTTAAATAACATAAATCACCTTTTCATACTCTGGAAATGTAATACCTATGTATACTAAGGAAATGCTTTTACGATATAATTTTATACTTTTCAGTTATATATATTTTGCGCATATATATTTTAAATTATGTAGAACAAAAATGCAATATATGCTGCTTATTTTCGTCAATTAGGGTAAACTAACATATTTAGACTGACTGTCCCTATGGACACATTACCAATATTCAGGAAGGTAACAGATCAATAAAGCATCACGACCCAAAATCATAAATATAAAACACTGAAGCACAAGGGAATAGATATGACCTCTAGGTAAAAGAAGTGAGGTCATCGCTCTGTAAGAACTTGCGTTCGTGCGCGCTCTTTTTTCTCCTTTGTGCCTGTTGGAAAAATTAAAGCTTGTATAATGCACATTGTTCGGTGTAATATCATGTCGTTTCTTGGGACCGAGAGAGAAAATAATAAATTCTTTTCTATTCCTCCCACACAAATGTATTAAGCGTGAAGTTCATGTTTGCAAGAATTTGAAACATTGAATTTTATATTACATAACAGATTATTATCAAAATATTCTTAAAATATTTTCTAAATATTTTAATAGTCAAATCTCGCAGAATAACATATTTCTCATTTTGCAATTTATCTAAAATGAAATATCAACAAGGAAATAGAATGTAATCGGATGAATATTAAAAAAAATACTCATAAAAAATACTTAATATAATCAATGCTGAATGGGATAACCATTCTATTTTTTTCTCTGTTGGTGGAGATCCTTTGAATATATTTTCATGGCCCATTATTTGTTCCAGATGTTCTTCACTCTTCTATTATTTCCCTTTCTGTACAAGATTGGAATGAAATGAGGTGATCGTGATCTTTATAGTCATGTACATATTCTGGAGGTATCGAATTAATAACAATTGTTTTTATTTGCCATTGCCTTTGTTTCGTCTCACTTTATTAGCTTTATTTTGTTTTGCTCTAATTGTTTTGCAAATTCTGAAATTATTACTAAGTCATCAACGAACCGGAAATGTGATAAATATTTACCATTTAATTTTATACTCATATGTTTCCAGTTCAACGTACGAAATATGGTTTCCAAGACGGAATTAACCATTTCTGTGAAAATGAATATATCTATTTTACTCTGCGCTCTATCCAGAACTCTAGACCTGGCGAGTTTCGGATAGAGTACGGAATACGTAATGAAATATATATTATTAAAGCAATAAAAACAATATTATATTATTAAAGCAATAACATCTAGTATAGCTACACACAATTCCTATATGGAAGAAGCTGAAAAGGGAGGAAATCAAATTTTAACATAATAAAATACCTAACTGTTTCAAACAAATCGATTGATATTCAATTCCGCTTGACTTACACTGAATAAATTTCACAAAAACAATCGATTTCATTCATACCGACTTAACGTATCAACTTCAGCCCAAATCTATAAATCATTTCCCGAAGGGCAAACATCGGATGAACAATTCATTCTCGCATTGTCATCTCGTATGAGTTGTTTCGGAGCGGCGTTCGCAAACCTATAGCGCCGCTGTTGTTTTGCATAGGCTGATTTTCTGGGCAATTAAAATAAATGGACGCCATTCGAGTTTATCTATTACCTACCCAGCTAGCGCTACGGTCGAATAAACACATCCTGGTTCTAATTTATGAACGAAAAATAGAGTTTTCCCCGTTATCATTCCGTGCTATGATCCGGTGCAGACTCAGCTAGCATTGATTACACACCGTATCTAAGATCTATTATGTACGTGTCATCAAAAAGCGGTGGTGAATAAGTAAGGATTGTGAATAAAGTGTATTAGTATTTCAGGTAACATCATGTAAGAGGCTTGAATTTTCTATTTTTGTAGATATAAAAATTTAAAATTCAATCCTCATATTAATGGCTTAAGAGCCATAAATTTTAATGAATATATGTAACCTGTCCTAATGTCCATGTCAAATATGATAAAAAATGATAAAATGTTATCAATTATTTTTTAATTTTCGTTCCTTATTATTTCATTAACCGTGACATGACCTGGGTGTTAACCAACCAAAATTTTTCTCAATTGTAAAGATATCGTCGTCTTTTTAATCGAATTTCTTTAAAAATATAACGTCATAAAAAAAGTCCGTTAACTTTGATTTATTATTCATAAAAAATGGAAAAAATAACTTATACAAACCAAGTATACTTTTTAAAGTAATTATTGTAGAATAGCTTGACGTTCCGTTAATATTTCAAATTTCACCCATTGTAGGTTCATTCCTGTATCAATTAAACTTTTCGTCTAATTTTTCGTACGTAAAATGTTACATACTTGTTAAGTACGTTTCACTTAGTTTCTCAAGAATTTGATGTGGCTATTTCGAAAATACGAATAATTAAAAGGCACTTAAGAATACAGGGGCAAATATTTAATGAAAATTCCAACATTTAGTTTTCATTATTATTTTTCCACAGAATTAAGTCATTCCCAGAATTGGATTTAATTTCGAATTCCCTTAAGCGGTACATGAACGACGATATTAAGACGTGAGTTTTAAACCCTTTCAATTAACAGTTACTTTAAGAATATGTAAAGGCTTTTAAACATTTTTTCCGTAACTCTTTAACATTTGGGATTAAACAAAATGATATTGCTGATATATCCTATAAAGCTATTAAGTTAATTATTACTATAAATTAAACCACTTTGAATATTGAACAGGCCTGGTTAACGAAGCGAAAAATAAAAATTGTATGAATTATTTACGCGTAAGAATCGTGTAAATTATAAAACAAATAAGTTGTGAATTGTTATTTTAAAACTACACCAATTTTATTTTTGGTTATGTGTTTTCAAACAAATATCGTCTTTGAAAATAGATACTTATTTAACTTTAATTCAATCACTAATAAAATTTTCATAAAGGAAACATTACGGATCAGGTTTTTTAAATAAACTATATATTTCTGGTATATGTGTCTTCACAGAATCTTCGTGTACTTCCGCCACATTGATAACAAAATAATAAGAAAAGCGATAACCTGAAAAAGTTCTAGGTGACTGGCAAAATTGAAGAAAATATATCGGACAACGAAATACCTTGAATTAGCCAGACCAGATTCGCGCCCCCCTAAACCTCACCATTGGCAATTTAACTCACACTACAGAGGATGAAATGACGAGACGTAATCTTTGAAATAGCCACAAATATCATAGACTTCAGCATTCAGGAACTGGAACCAAGGATGAGGAGAAAATACCGCCTAAATACTTACGAGTGAAAACATACATTACAGAAGTTTCTATTCACATGTTCTTAATAATAAACTAATATTCCAGTTTTCATTTATTATAAGGTTATCAAAATTATAAAAAAAATTTATACCTATTTAGTAACGGTTTAAGATAAAATATGACAACGAAGCAAACAATTTAAATTAAAGGTATCAAAAACCTTTAAAAATAAGTAGAAAAGTTAATCCCGACGCATAATATCTGATCGTACCTAAGAATATACTATAAGTATAATGTGGTAAGCCTTTGACAATATTTTGCGAGATTAAACTGGATTTTCGCGGAAAACCATTGCCAAGACGCAATTTTAACTTAAACGCGTTAATTAAAAGACGTCTTTTTCTCGTAAAAGGGCGGGCAAAAAATGTTTATTTCCGGCGGCTTAAATTCGTATTATAATGAAAATCATGATGGAAATTTAATTTTATTTGATACTTATTAAATTTTAAGTGAATTCGTTCTTTTATTTTGATGCTCAATTAATACATTATGATTTTTTTAAATACATAGAAATGGAAACAGAGTGTGAATTACAATATAACACAATGAGAGGTTCACGATACAAATCATTACCCGCTCATGCCTGTTAACCGGGGCAAAAAGAACAATGATTGCCTTTTGTTTTATTTGGTTTTTTATATAATAATTATATACCGTTAACAATTTTTAAAAACACGCCATAATGTTTGTTTAGTTTTAATACAGATTTTCATATCTTTTACTTTAATTATTTTGCAATTCCCATTTGATTTTCTATCCCCATTTTCACACCATTAGGGATTGAACTTTTAAAAATTCTTTCTCAGCCAGCACCTAAAAGTAAAGGGAAATATATGAAGCAAATTTGATATTTTGAGGTTTCATTATTCTGCACATTTCATAATGATTCAGTTAAAGTTTTTAGCTTTCTATAAACTGAGTCATGGAGAACTATGGTTTATGTTATTCTCCATTTCTGCAAATATTTCTGAGCTATCTTAATTCGAATGTATTCTAATTACTTTGACATATTTTTAGACAAAAAAAAATATAAATCGACAGACGGAAGAGTAACTTACAAAGAACGATTACAATTTATGATTTAATCTTATGTTACTTTGAATTTACTAAATTTGTCGTCATTTATTGCGTTTGTTTCTCCTGTACAGTATTTTGCTTCCTTGAAATACAAAAACTGCTATGAAAGTCATATTTGCATATTTATGTTTAGAGTCAGATAATTAACTATAAACTCCTTAAAAATATTATCATAAAATGATACGAGTTGTTCTTTAAAAACTTGGTCTTAGAAAATAGTGAGATAAAATCAGCTAAATTTTTACGGAGCTTTGTTAAGAAGAATAGATGAGTTAGTTAGATACATTTAAATTATTGAATATCGTATGTACCATAACACTGAAATTAGCCGCGATAATTTTTTATCTCTAAGGTTTCATTTTGATCATTTATACAGTAAACAGTTTTTAAACATAACATATGAATTTATTTTACGTGTAATGAGCTGATGGTATTAGTTTTAGCAGATTGAATGAAAGAAAATAATTTTTTATTTCCGAAAAATTGTCATTAAAGTACCCTAAAACTATTTTTTGCATATTATATTACAAAGGAAGATGTAACGACACTATCGTTATATATTTCCTCACCTCTATTAATGCCACTTGCAATTGCTATATCTATCATTAAACGAAGCTGATATAATAGATTTCAAGATAATCACTTTATACTCTAGTATATTTCTTATATTTTCAAAATATCAATCTGACGTAGACAACATTTCAAGATTTCTATCGTAAATAATAATGTAGTACTATAGTCCCAAATCTGATTGCTCAGATATTGCTGTCAAGTGGATTTTGGTGATGCTTCATTATTAGCCGTAAATTTTATATATTTACAAAGTCTAGTAGTGCAAATATCTTGAGTGAACTTAAATACATTTGTACATGAATACTGAGTTAATAAAATTATACAATGTCAATCTAGAGCATGTAAATGAATTTTATATTAAATTTAGGTTTATTTCTTTTCGGACAACAAAAAGAAAGAAGGAGATGGCACCAAGTCATATACAAAGACACACAGCAATAAAATGTTTAGTAGGCTTATGGTACCTAGAATATTGTAGGCAGGTTTGAAGCTCTAACTACGGTGAAGCAAAACCAGAAAATATTATTTATACATCCATATATGTACGTGTATAGTTAGATAAATAGGAAAATATCACTGATTTAACTCAGAAAACTCAGTAGTATTAAAATGCAATGATTGAATAGAATTATTACGATATAATGTAATATATTAATATAATATTTAATACTTTTAACTAATTCGTAAGTGAAGAGAGATAATAAATTATACTTAGAAACATATTTCTACTAAAGGTGTGTATATATATATATATATATATATATATATATATATATATATATATATATATATAAACCACACTGCTTTTGTATATATGTATATAAATAATATGTAATAAATATATGTACTCTACATAATCTGGCTCGTTATTTCAATACAAGTAATCGATTATACGGATACTGTATAATGTGGTATATCGATGCATTGTGATATCATATTGTGTTTTAAAGTCGATATTACATTTTTTTATTCCTTTCTTCTGTTTTTCTCATCTTTTTACATAAACTCTTTTAGGTTTATTTCAATTCTGGTTTTATTTGTCAGTGTTTCTATTACAATTATTCGTTTTCGATTATTGTTGATGATTATCTAATTTTTGGAATTAATGATCGTAATTCTATATATATTTGTTAAATCAATATTATTCGTCATTTAATTAAAGCAGTGTAATATGTTGTCATTATATATTGTTTTCATAGTTACGTTTATGTATATATATATATATTTGAATTCTCCATATTATAATAATTTAAAGTGAAAATGTTTGGACATGTATTCACCTAGTGTCTACGAATCTCAATATTTCTATTTTCTCTGTGGTTTGTGTCTGTTTTTCACATAAGTATTAAGTGAATAAAACTCAATCCTATAAAAACGAAGTACCTTTAATTTATTGTTTTATAAAAAGAAACTAAAGACCTGAATAAAAAGTTTTATTCTTGTACAATTACTTTTTCTTAACGGAGTGTTCATGATACTCTTGAAAGTAAAAGAAGAAATGAAAATATCAATATTATAACAATTATTTCTTATATCACTGTGCAATTATTAAGAATGTTTCTTTACCAATGCACAACCAAGCAAAATATAAATTGAAGCCTTTTTTAGACAATCAGTAGTCAACTGTAATATTACTTCGAATATTCATTCATTCAAGAATATTGTTCCATATTTTTTTATCACAATTACTATATCATACAAATCTAAATACTATTAATTTACTACTTTTATGATGCTTTATTAAAAAGTAAAAGTGACTGAGTTTCCCTACCCGCATTCATAATCACCTAATGAAAGGTTAGTTATAAATATAACGCACTCCATTTCACACCTTCCTTGAAGGTTTCTCTCAAACTTTCTTCTATTATAACTCTGATTCTGATCTGCTACCCACATTAAACCCACATCTTATTGGAACAAATTTCACATTATTTAGGAATACAGTAAACTTATCCTGCAAAATAAATGCAAAAAAGAGAAATTAATAAATTAGGTATTTTGAAAAATTATTCTTTATCTATTTCTTTTTTCTTCATCAAGAATTTCAATAAATATACAAAACTCTATTTTTTATTCAGTCAAAATTAATATCCATGATTTCCTAGATATATTTTTATTGTTTAATATCTTTGTTTAATGGGAGAGAAAAAATTAAAAAGAAACCTTTATAACTCTAGTTCAAAAATATTCCTCCTTAAACGTACGTGATTAGAAATTTCAAAGTAATAATATAACATTGTTTAAATAAGATACAGTATTTAAAATGACAAGAATCAATATAACCCCCACACAGCCCTACCTCATTAATATTGATACCCGTCTATAAAATGCAAGAAGCCGTCATCACCGGCGAAATATGGATTCGGAATACAAATTTGGCTTCAATTATTCATTTAATTAAGAAATGCGAGGGTAAAATTAAACAGTATTACTCGGAAGGGAACTCACAAAGCCACGGAGATTAACTGTGTTCACAGTACTAATGGACCACCTCCTACCCCATTTGTCTTCTTCCACCGCAAAGCAACACTGTGAGGTAAATAAATCACAAATGAAACAAATAACACATTCGAGTATATTGAAAGTACGAGTATATAGAGGCAAATATGTGTAAGAGCTTTTCCGTGCAAGCTCACGGCGTAGCTTTTTCGCGTACACGTTGACGTAAATGAAAAGTGATCTCAGACATTTTTGACTGTGGTGTAATATCAAGGATTTAACGTGATATAAAATATCTTGAAAATATTTTTTTCCTATCAGTGGATTAAACATATGATTCTCATTAATTTAAATAACAGTCTAATGACGCAGTTGTAATGCATATAATTATTACGATAATTAAGTGCTTTCTTTTGTGTTATTATAAGTAAGTCACTCTCCTCTTTTTAATTTTTATATTAGTGCGTATGTACTTTCAACAATAATAGCATAAAGATTGATCTTATTTTGTGTTACGGCTAATGTATATTTTACACCGAATGGGTCTCCTACTACACTACAGTCACAATTAAAGTCTGACAGGATATGGACTTATCATTTGAATCGTACTCACTGACAGAGTATACGATTTCTATACCTCTTTAAGAAAAGGGTTGAATTGGCCAATTATTTTTAGAGAAATTTTATCCAAAATTTTCATGATTAAGTAAAACAGTCGACGTCTTTTGTTATACATTTTTAATATATGCCTCTTTACCGGGATCTTTACGTATCATTTCGCCAGCATCTTCATATGCCTTAAAATCTCAATAAGTACATTAAAATTCCATATAGTTTTAATCAATAAAATGCCGCTATTGTTCAAATACGTTGAACCTATCAGAACTAGAGAAAAAAATGAGAATTTTTAAAATCGAAAAAAACCGTTATACGATATAACGGTTTACAATTTAAGGAAGAACATTCAATTGAAATCTCAGCATTAGGGTAAACTATAAATCGGTACATAGTGTATCGGAGACAAATTATAAAATGACGTTTCGCAAGAGGTTTCTGAAGCCTAAATGCTCAAAACGATCTATTGATCTTGTAAAAGTTCTCCCTTATTATTTTTCTCCCTTATATATTATCTATTGCTATTTTCTGTATGTTCATGTAAAAATGTTTAATGAGACTTTTAGACTTTAATTCATTTTATTTTAAGATTATGTACAGTCTAAGTTTATGAATGTGATGTTTCTTTTCCGTATCACGGTATTTACAGTTTTGTTTACAGGTTTTGTATTTCAAAAATAATAATCAACCAACTAATTTGCATCGGACTATTTTCAAGTAACTTATTACAAGTTCAAACTTAAAAGAATTGTTCAACTTTAAATGAAAGTAGCAATAAGCAATTTCCGTTTAGTTTCAGTAATATCTTTGTACCATGCCACTTTAATGTAGCCTTTAAAGTAATATATTTAACGAACTACTTGTAAGTCAATTTAAATTTTGTTTTGAGGAGAGGTATAAAATAAGAAAACTTCAAAATAAATGCATGTTTGAATAAATTCTTTCTGATAACAATATTTGCTTTCAAAATAAATCAAATGTGATATAATTTTTTAGGGAATGAAATGATGGATAATAAAAAATTTATTTTCTGATACATATTTATTAACAAAACCGTATCCATCTTATAGGTTGATACAAAACGTTGAACATTTTCAAACGCTAAAAACATAATTGTTTTTAAAAGGCAACATAAATTTATTTATTTATTTATTTACATACAGTTATGTATATATTATAGTCTAAACCTCTTTGCATTTCAATAACGGTAACAATACAATTAATTGAATAAAACACGTCGCACTCTGGTGCAACCATGATGGGAATGTTAAGCAATTGAATACAGTGGTAAAGTGGAGAATTTTTATACAGGTTACATGAATATAGAGGGGATATAACAAAGAGATGATAACTATGCGACCGCATATAGTAATTAAATACGAAGTGCGAGAATTTTTCCAATAAATTAGTCCATAAAATGTTTCCATTTATCAAATTGAACTACTACTAGTGAGTGCAGCCGATGACGATAGCTATTATTTAAGTATCCATACGAATTATGATATCTTATCTAACTGATAAATTTTCCATAATATGAACTAACGTAATTTTAGTTTCCATTTACGAAAAATTGTTAGGTAGCCAGTCAGTGGAACGATACGCATGAACTTTATTTTTAACGGAGTTACATAGCTGCATTCATACCCTTATGAGGGATAAAATTAATATTTTAGAATACGTATTCAGTGTTCTTATTTATTGCTTGCATTTAAAAGTTGCTGATTAATTACATAAGTTAATAACTTACATTTTTTATGGTTCTGGTAATACAAGTGAAATGAAAGTTAAATTTTGTATTAATACATTGCAATTCTAACTATTTTCTCCTGAGTTGACTGGAATATAACCCACTAACTTAAACCAGCCACTTAGCTAGTGTAGAAATCGGAAAAAATTACAGTAATGTTTACTTAAACTAAACTTTTTATTTTTTTAATAACTAATATTTTCTAGTCTTTATGAAAATTAATTACAAACTCAAGAAAATTACATGCAATATTAAGGTTACATTATCCATTTGCAATGCTAATAAATTCACAAACTATATTCATGCCTTTGACCCTAATGGGGTGTTATTTTATTAAGGTTTTAGTAGGCAGCAAAGATAGTAAAATGATAGTCTTATGCCGGACGTATACTTCGCTATGTGTCAATTACAAGTAAGTAGTTTATATTTAACGATCCCCCAAGTTGATTTTAAAATTCATCAGTAAAACTGAAGGGCACTAAAATTTGAGATACCAAATTTTCCTTTAAATTTGAAAACAAACCCTATTTAATGTTAATACTATCTGAATACACATAGGTTTATATTTTTATTTAATTTTGGGGAAAGTATTTGCCTTATTCTCAGATATGAATGATCTTAATCTCAAAAAAATGAACCCACTGTCGCATTTATAATATTACTAGTTGGGATGGTTCCTAGTGTCGCATACTACGCCCTGCCATGCATCTACTCAACACCGAAATATAGTCACTATTATAACAGACGCATTTAATGTAAATATCATAACTTCAAAGTAGCAGAGTTCCACTACAGTCCACGCTGTATTCCAAGAAAACAACGGATTATCCACTGGTAAGTTGATGTCACTAGGCCATATGATCTAGTGGAATCATACATCCCTTTGAAGTGTATGTTTATAATGGTGTCAAATATTACATCAATCTCATGAATATACAAATTCGTTTGTAAAATACAAATGGATTCGCTTCGCTATCTTATATTTAATTCTCTTCGTTTGTTCCCTTTGTTCAAACGAAAATTATAAGAAATAATACTACATATGTTTGAAACAATTTTTTCGCAAGTTAACAGTAACACGGTGAAAAAATGTTTCATCTTATGGACGAAGGTTTATAAAATATTAAGCATCCAATGGTAATTTTTGGTAGAATTACCTATCCCTAACTGCTACTACCTAAACCTCTATTTTTTAATATCCAAAAAGTATTCAAAGCAACATTATCACAAGTAAGTAAGCTCTACTAGGTTACGAGTAATAATCAACCAATCTATGACATGTAGTTGAGTCTGCAAAAGTTCAAAAAGTACAATCGATTAAAAGTATACCAAAAAAATAAAAGCTAAACGAATAGTTATCATGTCTCTAATTGTGTACCGTGAGAACCTCCACCACTAAAAAATCCTAGACGCTCAAAATGTGTTTGTCTACGCATTCAAGTTGAATAGACAAACACGTCTTAAGGATCTAGTATTTTTAGTGGTAGAAGTTTTATTTTTTGTTCCCTTTAGTTTGAAATTTTCACTTCTGTCGACTGTCATGACTGCCACCGATTTTTTCAAATTGTTAATTTCCTTTAAATTGTGTCCTACTTGATATGTTCAAATAGCGTAAGGCATGTTAACTTTTAATTGTATGTAATTGGATAGTGTTAATAGAAAGAATGAACGCTAGTTAGCATTATCATTATTTATTTATCTAAAGCATCAATTTCATTACAATTACACTTATCGAAGTTAACTATCGATTCACCAACTTCTAATTCAATGTTCTTCTATTTGAATTAAGCGAACCATAAATAACGACAACTGGTGACCTATTTAAATTAAACGTAGTACTTCATTATTTAGTTAGTTTATAGTCCACACATTGTAATTAATATCTCCACGTTAAAGACAAGCAAACTTTAATAGACCGGCCACCATAACAACAGGCTGTGAATACCTCCCTATAAAAATGTATCCTTTATGTTTGCGTAAACATGCATTAAGCCGACTGTTGCTTGAAGTGGGTATACAACATCTTTTATTAGTTACATAGTTAGTTCATGTTGCATATTTATTATGTAGAGACAGGCTTTATTTACAAGAGACTTTCCTATATCTCGACGTATCGCTCTCCGCAACGGTATGTAATATCTGCGCATCGAGTATGCACTAATTTAATAATGGTAAATAGGGCTGTGTCCATTAGCCTATTTGGATTTGGTTGCAAACTATTTTTCTATAATTTTTAATAAAATATTTTTAGGACACGGGTCATCTTTATAGATTAGACTCAACGTTTTGTACCGATGCTAATTTGGAGTTTTGAAATATTTGATTAAATATATATACACTTTTGATCTTTACTAGTTTTATATTGGCGAATTAGATAATATAGCTAATACAACAGACATTATTGATATTAGAAATATTACTTATTTAAGTTATTGGTGCATTTCCCACTCTGTCCTTAATTATATTTATGACTTTTAAAATTATTTTAATTGACCAGAGATGCCATTATCTGAAAATATTTGTATTATTATATGATCATTGGTCTTAATGACATAATAACCCATAATTATTTTCTCTTATTTCAAAGAGAGAGAATTTCATTAGATGCAAATCTTATCTATAATTTTATTCTACTTACTATTTAACATTTCGTCAAATAGGTACATTAAATATGTGATTACGACGACACCTTAAATATTTTTATACTAAATTAATATTTACGCCTGAATTATTACAATTCTTTTAATTACATGATCACAGATTTTATTTCCTCTATATTAGAAATAACTTTTTAATTCAAATTTATTACCTTCGAATAACCGAATTCCAAGACAAACGTGGTTAGTTGTACACAATAAAAAGAAATAGTCCCGTATACTATAATATAAATAATCCTAATATCAAGTATAATAATAATAAAGTCATATGAAATATTATATAAATATTTTTTTAAAGAAAACTTTCGAGTTTCAATAATAATGAAATTATAGAGAAGATTTACAAATCCTTAAAATCGTATGATGCTAATACGCGTGAAGTTTATTGTGAAATTACTCTTATACTTTTTCAAGCAAAATTAGTTATTGCTCCGTTGTAACAAATTATTTAATTCGGAGACTTCATTCAGAGCTGGATAAAATTCAAATAAAGTATCTTACAAATAATGGGATAACTTTTTTTCACTCTTCTTTAATGAGTCGTCCATTTTATCAATTGTTACTGATAATGTAAGAAAGGTCTGCGAAAATATGTGGATTGTAGCCAAAATTCATATTTTCTTCTTGAAAGGCGTAAATCGACTCACTGACTCGTATTAACCATACTTTTGTATATTCGAGACCCGATGATTGTTTTTTTTTTTATTTAGAATAGAAATTTCTTGAACATTTCTGGTAGATAAATCCCCCTTGGGATGAAAACTAGACGAAGTAACACGCAATGGCCTCTCCAAAAATTGTTTTCAGTGTCCATCAACGCCAGATTAACAACTTGCCTACATACACAATTGTATTAATTATTACTTCTTTGAATTGTTACAGCTAACTCTATCACTATAGTCTGTTGGTATTATAATCGTTACAGCATATATTTACGTGAGAACAGCAAATTAGGAAATTTATAGTAATAAAAATATATTGAAAAATATAATGAAATTGATTTTACATTGGGAATAGGCAACGTAAGATTAAACAAAATTATGGAAGAATAAACGGAAACCGTTAAATAACACTTCGACAATTTTCTAAGTAAATATTTTTTCCCAAAGAGCTATCTATAACATAACGTATACCTTAGCTCACTGAATACACATATAATCAATATGAGTACCATGTCTGCATTTTACCAGCGTTCTGCTTATTAAGCGTGCTCAAAGGGGAGTAGTTCATTAGGGGAACTATAACACTTTTATACATAGAAACAACTCACATAATAGGGAGGAAAATACTTTTATAAATACCACTGTTATCCACTAATGGCATGAATCTGCGTGGTCGCAATACCGGCTCTGCGTGGCATCAATTATTCGTATAAGAAGCTCTCGTAACTAATATCCTGCAGGTATTGCAATAAATAATTTTGTAAGAGCTATTTTTATTATTTGGCTTAAAACGTTTAGTTTTTCATTAAATATGAAATAAATTGAGACATCATTTTCCAAATAAAATATATTTAACCATATATTAATTCCTTTTTAACCAACTTCAAAAAAGGAGGAGGTTTCTATTCGATCTTATTTTTTATATATAAAAACCCAGCATGTGGAAATTGATTTAAATTATTTTTTTTATTTGGGAGGGTGTAACTAAGATAAGAGCGGTTTAATATAAATTTGATTCAAATCTGATAATGCACTCCAGGGAAAGCCCATTGAATTCCACAAGGAATGGCACTATTTTTTCATTACTCACATACTCGTGGACAAAGAAATCAAAGCACCAACTGAACCATGTTCTAATGTTAAAATATTCATTTGTATATATCTGTATATATCTCCTCAACTCAATTTTTGACTTTCTAGTGCTTCATAAGAAGTCAATTTTTTTTATGTTTAATCTATTAATGAGTTTTTTTATTTAATCTACATTTAACAAAATTTATTCAGTTTGACGACTTTAAATTTATTCAGTTGATATTGTGCAATCCGACAACACGATCTTGGATCCAAAGAAATTTCTGAAAACTTATACGTAACGCTTTCACAGAAGTCGATAATGGCAAAGAAATCATCGTTGTCTAGTACGGTGATAGCAACATCTATAAAATGAGGATGCAAAATACATTTATAACTTTTTCTGAATATACGTCTACCGGACAGAGTGCCCTACCTTTCTTCCTCCCCGATACTACAACTCGGATACTATACTCGGATCGGTCCTAAGCACGACACTTCCAGTTCCAGACTCTAAGTTTTTAGAGGTCCTCCTCCGTATCGTCGAGCCAAACTTTCGCAGAGTGACTCGTGAGCCTTTTTAATCTTCCTACCTCCTAGTTAATGCTTAGTTTCTTATACAGCTTTGGTTCGAATACATCAATGACTCTATCATTTACTGGGTCGTTTACTTTGCACACTTTGCAGGACTTTGCACCTCCACCTGCCCAGTTGTATCTCACTGCCATATATCCAACCAATTAATAGTTCTATAAATCTAGTTCTTTAACTACTTCATGGAGATGACTTTCAATGGAGGTGAATCGGGTTAAAATAGGCCGGACTCAATTTAGTTAAGTTGTCCGACTGATCGCCCGTCTGCCTCAAATACAGATTGAATTTCGTGTAAAAATAATTGTAAGTAATTTTTATAATTATATATATCTGCATTGCAATGGGCCGGTTTTAATGACATGGCTAATACATTAAAGTTCCTTCTTTTAATATTTTCTATAGCTCCTACACGAATAGCTCATTCTAACTGCATTTGCATTTTATATAGTAAATGCAAACGGAAGCTTCATGTAATACTTTAAACAATTACTCGTTGAAACTATTAGATATTAAAAAAAATATATCACGATTTCCAACTGCTAACATTAGATGAAACAATATTGATCAAAAAGACGTTCACTCTTATCCTATTTGTACCTATTTACCGGAAGATCTTCTCTTAGCGCTATACGTGTATTTACTTCATAAATTTTACATATTTTATGAAAAAAAGAGTTGTTCTTGCGTTTCTGTACTTGTGTCAAAAGAGATGTTTATTGTCTCTTAGATAAATAACCAAACTATGCTTCTTTTCAAAAGTTAAACTGTTTCATTAAATAAAGTAAAAATCTTTGCAAATATCCTCAGATGGTAGTATAATAAAAGCAAGAAAATTTAAATAATTTCCGTCTTTGAAGTCTGAAAATATGCGAGCCGTTCTTTTACATTGTTTAATAATAAACTTATAACCGTGCGCATTTCTACCTGCTGTTGATTTAAATTTAAAAATGATTTTTCAAAAGTCAACTCTAACACCTTTTCTTCGTTTCATACTAATTCAATTTTTGAAGAAAATTTTATTTAAGTATTGACCTATTTTTATAGATTTTATAAATACAAGTTAGTATAGTGACTCGAGAATATATGGACCGTTACTCAAGAAAAAATGAGTAAAGAGGAGTAAAAATTATTTCAGTCGCTAGAGTGAGGGTTCGTAATGTTATACAAGTGAAGCTGCGTTATAACTTTATGCTTTGAATAAACGGAAACATTCATACGCGTATCGCAAAGAAACAATGTTTTGTGCATACATGCCAAATAAATACCAAACCTATTAAATATGAGCAGAACTTGTAATGCGGAGTTCGTCCATACACACTTAGACGGAATCGTCCATACACATGGAAATATATAAAGATTTCTAATAAATTATTTCAAATAGTATTATTGTTCACCGTGTGAATATTTTGTGTGATATTTTTCACACAGATAGACATCTATCGTAAATATTATTTTATATAAGTGTTTTATTTATAAAAATGAAATGTTTTAATATAATAATAATTTAGAAAATGTTGAAATTAAAAAACATTCTGTATTTAAAAATAAAATATTTATCAATAGTAAAGGTTCCAATAGAAAGTCGTCTTATAATTTCGAGAAGAATCCGAGGTATACATTCTTGTAAAGGCCGTCAATCACAAAATATGCTAATGAAATAGTAAGGAAAATTTAATATAAGGGTAAGCAAGCATCATTTAGTTACTGGTGGCTAGTACCAAATTAATTTATAAAATCAATTTATTTCAAGAAATTCTGATACATATATCATGCCTACCTTTATATGTCCGACCACCAGTGACATTTTCAATGACATAATTTGTTATTGACGTAAACCTAACGTTTCTACTATGGAGCCTCAATGACCAGGAATGGCGCCCTGGGTAGGCATACATTTTTATGGTTCGTATAAATTTTTACGAAAAGACAAACACATTTTATTATTTGTGATATTTTGAAAAGTGTTTATTATAATTTCTAACATTAAATCAATCAAATGATGCTAAAAAGTTGATGAAAAAAACTTACTTTCAGCCACTTGAACTAATAAAAATTAAGATAAACCTTACTTATTATAATTTGGCTTACACAAATCGGCCATCTTTTTTTTCTTGAAACAGAGTGTCCCTTGCAAAGTTGATCGAAAAAAATCTACGCCGGCTTTGGTTTTGTTACAAAACTGTACTATTTTCTGCAGTTAAACTTCATTATCTTTATCGCCTTCGTCATTCATGGTCGATAACATGATTAGCGATCTAGCGATTAGATGACAAAAGGGTTAGCTGACTATCATAAACAAACATAGATGTATTTTATGGCCTCCTTTAAATTGTAAGAAGAGCGATTAGATCTCTCGTTCGTTTGTCTTTAACGTGCCAATCATCCAATTGCCTTTAACGAGCCAATCATATGTAAATTTTCTATTGAGGTCAAGTGGGGAGCAATCGATTCAATTTCAAAATATCTGCTCCTGTGATACTCTGAAGCAAACTATTTTTTCCCAAGTACGTAAAGTCGTTAACCATATATACTGTTTTAGCATAGCGTAGCTTTATATGTATATATATATATATATATATATATATATATATATATATATATATATATATATATATATATATATATATATATATATAAGCACATCCACAACTTGTTCCAAGTCTAGCCTTTGTTTTAAATTATTATCCACCTCATTCTCTACAAATTAGCTTGTCCCTCTATTTCCTCAAGAGGCTAATAAATGTCACGAAATTCTTCAATGATTCTATAAGGCTCATTATGTTATTCATCTTCTAGATTCAATTATTTATTAGATTTACGTTAAAAATCATTCTCAAACATGAATTCATTACGAAGACTTCTAAGATAATTAGCCATTTTGCCTGAAATTTAATAATTTTGTAATATGAATCTCATTTTCTAAATATACTTTTTTTATTATAAAATTCCCCAGAAACATTGCATTCAATATTATCAAAATAATAATACAAATACATAAAATACCAATACATGTAAATTAGTATTAGAATATACCTAGACTTGCATTAATTCATTTTTATACTTGACTTTAAATCAATGTGTATTTCTACCGCGGGGTACTGAAGAACCCAGGATGTGCTGCGTTGGCGCTTACAATAGGGCACAAGCTAAGTATTACTGACCTAATCAACTATCCATAAAAGATTAGATGAAGCGACGGAGGGCGCACGTCACTCGTTTTCTGACATTTTAGATATTATGGGGTACTCCAGTACCCCTGGTAGGATAGATGTAAGAGTTAATACTCACTTCGCTTCTCTTCGATATTTGCAATAATTCTTTGTCTAAATTATCTATTTAATTAATTACAGTCCATTTAATTATTGTCTAAATTTCAAATATTATGGGGTACTCCAATACCCCTGATAGGATTTTAGAGTCATTACAAACCTCCTAAAATTATAAATTCGCTTCAAATATGTATGAAACATATCTTTGTATAATGCGATAAATGTAAAGTCTCACATTGCATTCCGAAAACTCACTCTATTTATTTCTGATATTTTTGACAATAAAACTTTAAAATTAACTAGATCAAACACACCAGAAATAGATAATCGATAAAATGTTTAAGAGTCTTCAGCAAAAACCTTTATTTTTTTCAACCCCAAATGTAAACAAAATATGTAATTTGATGTTTTGTTCAATTCTGTAAATTTTCAATTTATTTCTTTTTTCGAATCACTAAGAATCTCTTTTTAATTCATTTTGTTTTATCAGTGTATATCTTACCCTATAACGTCTTCCGCTCAAATAATCAGCTAACGGTTTTGCTTAATTAGAATACGGTGCCCCTCTTGCAATAAATCCGCTATTTATTTTACAATAAAACTTACTATAATAATTTAAAGTATATACATTTTGAGTTTGTTAAATCATAATTCTAACATAATTTTTTTATTAATTTGCCTTGTCAATATTGACGTTAAATTTTCCCTTATCTTTTTACTTGACTTAAAAATAAAGAATTTGTAAATATTTTTAAATGGACCGTTTAGGAAGTATTAACGAACTTTAATAATTTTATTTTTCTGAAAATCAGTGTAAAAAAAAATTATATAAAAAATTGACATCAAATACATACATACTCATACTAACTTAGAATACGAAGTCTAATTGTTTGCTGCCAAGTGTATGTCTCCCTGTTATTTACATAATATACACTCCGTGTTAGAAGAAATAATAAAATACTGTAGTTAAAACGGTCGACTTTTTATGTTACTGAGTTAACTTTAACTTACTAAATTCACATAAATTAACCATTGTTTTGCAATGAAATTGATTTCCTGTTATTTTTATTTAATTACTATTAAATTCTCTTAATTTTTAGATTCTCATGTATCATATAATATTCTTCTTCACTGAAAATGATATATAACTGAATGCTTTTATTTGCTTTTACCTATACTTCTTTCAGTAAAAAAAACAACAGATGGAGTATGAAATTCATATTCGAAATATTCTCCGGATTACGGTTACAAATTTAAATATTACTGGTTGAAAAGACTGTCGAGTGTGTCTCAAGAGGACCGAAGTGGGTATTATGGTTTTTATTTACGCAATGTGATGAGTTTCGTCGTCCTGAGCCAGACAGTTTCGCCCGGGTATCAAGTTGTTCCCTGAGATATCTTAATGGCATTGTTGAGAAACAGCACGTTGTTGAGAAACACCTGAAG